>OZ024798.1:13957723-14090223 GCA_964017045.1 Omphiscola glabra | reverse complement strand
CATAACAATTACGCCTTGACAATTACGCCATGACAACCATGCCATGACAACCACGCCATGACAACCACGCCATGACAACCACGCCATGACAACCACGCCATGACAACCACGCCATGACAACCACGCCATGACAACCACGCCATGACAATTACGCCATGACAAACACGCCATGACAATTACGCCATGACAACCACGCCATAACAATTACGCCATGACAACCACGCCATAACAATTACGCAATGACAACCACGCCATAACAACCACGCCATGACAATTACGCCATGACAACCACACCATAACAACCACGCCATGACAACCACGCCATGACAATTACGCCATGACAACCACGCCATGACAATTACGCCATGACAACCACGCCATAACAACCACTACATGACAACCACGCCATAACAATTACGCCATGACAACCACGCCTTAACAATTACGCCATGACAACCACGCCATAACAATTACGCCATAACAACCACGCCATGACAACCACGCCATGACAACCACGCCATAACAATTACGTCATGACAACCACGCCATGACAATTACGCCATGAATAAACTGTTTGTAGAGGAATCAAGATAACAACAAAAAAAAAAAAAAAAAGAAAGAAATAAACACGATCTAAATGTTGAATATCGTAATATTTTTTAGAAAATATCATTTTATCTTTACACGAGGAACAAAGGGAAGAAACAGTCTTAATTGGTTAGCTGAGAGAAGTTATGGGCCCTCCACGTAAATTACGGATGAAAATGCAACACAATTTTTATACACCTTCCTCCTATTGCACCAGTACATTTTTACCGGCCCCCAACCCCGAAAAATGTTGAGTAGGGCTAATGAAAGCATACTCAGATTGAAGTGGCTATTCGTACCCGGGTACCAGAAGTGAGAGGTAGGGATTAAAAAAACTATTAAAAATGATATTATTATTGGGTTTCTAAGACGAAATTGAGGTATCAAAAGAAAGATAATTGAATTGACTTTTTGTAAATTTAATTCTTCAATTTAATTAAAATAAACTACCTTAAATGACATCCGAATAGCATGTGGTCAAAATGGACGCGGACACGCAGCGCCGCCATTCGCACCCGGGTCCCAGCCTACTCAAATATATATATATTTTTTTCAAATTCATTTCCTGTTTTCAATGTGCATAATTTCTTAATTTTTTAAGTTCACGACATCGTCATCTGATCCATGTTTACACACACTAGCAATGGCAACTCTGGCGGTAAAGTCGTCTAGGAGTAGGTCCCCTCCGCCACAGAAACAATTTAAGAGTCTAGAACTCCATTGCTTTCTCCTGGCCCCTACAAGGCTGATCAGAGTCAAAACTCCATTGATTTCTCCTGGCCCCAACAAGGCTGATCAGAGTCTAGAACTCCATTGATTTCTCCTGGCCCCAACAAGGCTGATCAGAGTCAAAACTCCATTGATTTCTCCTGGCCCCTACAAGGCTGATCAGTATTTTTTAAAAATTAAAAGTCACGAGGCGGTTTGAATAAAAAAGAAAGCATTATTTTATTATTTAATATACTGTGTCAACGACGGTGCACGATGATGCCAAACCAGTCATAATGGCGTTCACAGTTGAAGAAAGAAAACTCCTGTTCACCATTAGGAGATGTACTCAGCTCGACAAACCAATCTCTCACTCCTTTAAAAAACACAAAATGGCTTCTCGTCGCCCACAACAATAATTGCACAACCACTCGTTTTCATCACATGATTTCCTTCAACACACCGCTTATGTCATACGTCAAGCTTGGCTGAGTAAAATTGGGCGCGAAAAAAGAAAATTAGACGAAGGGTGACATCGCGTGATCTGACCGCGACAGCAGCGACCAATTAGGTGATAGCAGAACAACCCAATCCCCCGAAAAAAAAGTAAAGGATGGATTAGGATTAGGATTAGGGTTAGGGTTAGGGCAAAAAAAAAAAAAGAAACGTATTCTTTTCATTCGGAAAAAAAACACCTTTTTTTCCTTTTTTTTCCCCCTAAGCATTTGTACCCCGTTATATACGACGTTGCAGTTATATGGCATAGATGTATTCTTAAATGAGATGCAGTCATATAGCATAGATGTATACTTAAATGAGATACAGTCCTATTGACCAAAGTTCAGCTACCTTATTTTCTCTTACGACTCCCCCAAGGCTTTCCTTAGAATATCGCGGCACATCTCAATTTTAATTTTGAAAATATTTGAAACTTTTGAATTTGATTTGCTGAACATGGATGTTTTATATTTTAATTCAATACAGAATAAAGAAATTTGAAATTTACGACCATTCTTTCCAGCTCGACCGTTTATTTTTTTGTTAATTTTATTTTTAATGAGAACAAGAATTCAAGAGTTGAAGATCTTTGTTCAGATGAAGACCGTGGCGTTGTGTAGAAGAAGATCCAATGATTTCAATGGATTCACAAACTTTAGGACTCGTATAAAGCTAAAATTTAAACTTAGACTTTAATTAGGTTTAAGCCAGTTAAAAATCCATTGTGGACAAACGGCACGTTGATTAGTAGATTTTAATTGGACTCTTGTGGGTCAAGGCGTGCCTAGCTTAGCATACACTCATGATTTCAAAATAATTAGTATTTTTCAACAAAACACTCGCGTCTTGTTCAACAGATTCGTCGTCCCATAAAACGAGACGTTGATTGTAAAGAGTATGTTTAAAGTAGTTCATGTTTATTTTTAGTAACTTTTAGGACACGTATCGGCGAGTGCGCTTAATAATACGACCACGTAATGGGGGCTCCCCGAAATAAAGATGGCGGATGTGTTGAAATTGAGTTAGCTGGAAAGTTTCTGGGCTGTCTTTATGACACGACTCTGTATAAATGCGTAGATAACTGACAGTTCAAGGTGTTTTATTTAACCAATTTAACAATTCAACTTTTGAACAATTTGATGACATAAAACAAGCCTGTCATTTCTAATTTATAAACGCGCACCAACTGACTTTCAGTTCTAAATTCTGTCAATTTTTTTTCTTTTTGTTCAATCAAATATGCACTACTGTCTACCACTATAGTGAAATGTACATAATATAAAGAAATTTCAACTTTATTTTTGACCATTTAACATTTTCTTGTGGTGCTAAGTAAGTTTTTCAAAGGTAAATAACATTTAAATAAGCATTAATTACAAATTTACGAAATAAAAGTATTGGTTCTGCTTTTCCTTACGTATAACTTATAAGTAGAAATCGTCTCATTCATTAAAATCATCAAAACCTTTTAGGGTGGATATTTAAGACGATTTGAACACACACAAAATAGTATAAACATTAGTTCACTCAAAGCAATTTTTATATACTTAACTCCAACACGTTTTGAAAAGGAAGCGATGTCATTATTTAGGAAAGTATGTAACTCCAACACGTTTTGATGTCATTATTTAGGAAAGTATGTAACTCCAACACGTTTTGATGTTATTATTTAGGAAAGTATGTAACTCCAACACGTTTTGATGTTATTATTTAGGAAAGTGTGTAACTCCAACACGTTTTGAAAAGGAAGCGATGTCATTATTTAGGAAAGTATGTAACTATCAAATGTTCTCATTTAGTTTTCATACAGATCA
Organism: Omphiscola glabra; assembly: GCA_964017045.1. Taxonomy (NCBI): domain Eukaryota; kingdom Metazoa; phylum Mollusca; class Gastropoda; family Lymnaeidae; genus Omphiscola; species Omphiscola glabra. The sequence goes on along the minus strand of OZ024798.1, from coordinate 14,086,615 downwards.
CGTTCAGCATATGTGGGTCATGAGCAGCAACTCAACAGATCACCTTCAACATATGAGAGTCTTATCTCTCGTGTTTTGTGACTTGGGGCCCTATTTAATTGATAACTATGCTTTCTTTTCATATTTCTAAACAATATTAATGTAAATCTACACATTTTTCATAAGACATTTCATCACTAACGTTATATTTATAATATTGCCCGTGGGCCGCAGTTTGAAGACCCCCGACACTACTGCACAAGGTGTCCCCCCCCACCCCCCCCCCCCCCATAAAAAAGTGAGAACATCTCGCAGCAAATGTTCATTTATTATAATTCAATAAATATAATCTTTTTGTTCTTTACAGTTGTATGCCAAATATTACGCTAATCAGAAAACGTGTTCAATGTGTCACCCCCCCCCCCCCCCAACTGCTTCTAAAGGACATTTTGTAAACGTTGTCACCAATCGTTTATGCTTCGGACAATGTCAAATGAGTCGCTTTAAACGAATCCTGTCAAGTCATACCTTTGATCCGAGTGGCAGCTGCTTAGGAAACTGTTATAGAGAAAACCTCGTATAACACAAATAAACAAGCCCTTTGTCCAAACCTTTCAATAGTGCTAAATCATCAATGTTTCCTTTAAGCTGCGCGGCTTTGCGGCGACGCGTAGCTATCTCAACGACGCCGCGCAACAGTTTTGAGTATCCGCGCAGCAAATTTTTTATTAAAATAAATTCGAATAGATACGCTGCACTCTGCAGCCGAAATTATACTGTTTTTTACATCCATGTTTTTAATTTGATTCAGATATATATTTTTGTCTTCTACCTTTTATGTAGAACTATTGATTTACATACTTAGCGATACATACCTGCTCAAGCATTCCTCATTCTGAGCCAAAGCTTCCATTCATATAAATTTCGTGGCGCATACTGAATGTACATAATGTAAATAAATCGCACATCTCTAGTCTATTCAGTGCCGTTTTAAGGCATGGGCCCAGGGCCCCACACTTTTTAGGGGCCCCAATGTTCCTAGGGAACTCACTGTTATAAAGGCAAAGGCATCATGCTTTAAATATTTTTAATAAATATTGAAAGATTTTGACAATTTAATTGGATTTATAATTCCCAATTTGAACCCACGATATATATCAGCACATTCTAAAATTAATAGTATAAATGCGAATCAAAGTTGGACAACTTAAAAAATTTTAAAGGGGAATATTTTATATCAAAGAAATTATTTTATCTTCTGTCAATAATGATAATTTGTCATCCTCTGGGATTATTTATAGTTTATTTCTGATGATGTTTTAAAAGTATTATTGATTTTAAATGATTTTGTTTTTTTGTATCAATAAATCAAATTCATCAAAGTTTAACTTTATTGAATGTTTATTTTTATTTTACATTTTTATTCCTCTTGGTAAGTTGGTGGGGAGTAGGAACTGTTCCCCCCTCCAACCTACCTTTTGAGTATGGGGCGAGTGCTTCTCACGGCCAAAGTGTGTTACGTTGCTAGGGGGGGGGCAGTGCATTGCTGTGCCCAGGGCCTCCTATGTTGTTTAGACGGCCCTGAGTTTATTATAAACGTAGTAGCTAATTATTTTTAATAATAATTTTTTAACCGTTATTTCTTAACGTCAGTTAAGCGAACTGTCAGCGTCATCGCTTGTTAAGTGTAGATCAAATTTTAAAACGGAATGGCTCAATAAATATGTGCATGCAGCACTACCAGATTCGTCGTCAGGGTGGACTGTTTAGCTGGGTGATATTTTTAAATATCGTCAAATTGATGATGATGTTGTCTGTGAAATGTGCTTCAAAGCTGATGCAGGAGGTGATTTCCCCACAGAGAAAACGGGGGAGGCTTGGAAGTTGGATTATCTTTTTGATTAATTTATTGAATATTTATATATAGCACTTGTATCCATGCTACTTTAGCATGCTCACTGCATTTATCCATGCTACTTTAGCATGCTCACTGCTTGTATCCATGCTACTTTGGCATGCTCCCGGCGCTCTGATGTTCTTTAATCTCTTTAAAGAAAAAAGTCTTTAAATGTTTCTTAAATTATTTTGTATCATTTTCCATTTCCCTTAAAGATTGGGGCAAAATAAGATCTTAAACGACATATCAAGCAAAAAATATACACAGCTGCTGTACAGAGACTTCGTTCTATACAATCAGGAGGTGTACTGCGACTGCTTAAAGAAAGTGTCGCTGATCGGGGCATCAGACAAGAAGCAGCACATCTTAAAAGTGCTACAGAAGATAGGCTAAAGTTTAGATTGACAACGTCCTCTTGGCTATCACCATGTACACATCTAAGAATGCTGCTCATTACATACACAGCCGTATGGCTAAGTATGCCCCAGTCCTTGATAGCTGGCCCAGTAAGAATTACGCTTTTGAGTTCGTTGACTCTATCGATTCTGTAGTGAAGGATGTTATAATTGGCGAACTTCGCAAAGCAAAGTTCCGCACACTAAAAGTAGATGAGACAACTGATACACTGACAAAAATTTTGATCTTATGCTCAAAGTTTCGGCCATATTGAAATTTTGACTCGGTCGGCATGTAAATCTCTGGAATCACCAATAACAGAGTTATATTAAGAGAATTCATCGAACATTGAGAAAATGGTTATGTTTACCTCTGATGGTGCATCGGTTATGCTAGGCAGGAACAATGGAGTTGCAGCATTTCTTCGCCGACGTTTTCCCACATCTGATGGAACAACATTGCGCTGCTCATCATGAATAATTAGGCATCGATGATGCTTGGACACATTTAAGTTTAATGGCAGACATTGAAACATTCCTTAGGACAGTGTACACGTTGTTCAGTAGGTCGACAGTACGGAAAGCCCAGTTTACAGGACTAGCTAAGGTTTTGGAATGTGATTCTGTAGCTTTTAGACCATTGAATCAAATTAGATGGCTTTCGCGGCACTTTGCTTTAAGAACATTGCTGAGAAACATACAAGTGTTGACTGAATACTGTGAGAAGCAGGTGGGCCTGTATAATGATCCAGTTCATAAGTATTGTTTGAAGAAACTAAGGGATCCGCAGTTTTGAACTGCACTGATTGTCTTTGATGAAGTTGGTGAGCTTGCTGAATTATGCATGCTGCTACAAAGAAAAAAGCTTACGACCATTGAGGCATACCAGTTTGTAAAAGCAAGGATCGCTAAACTCCGTGCCCAGGGCCTTGGTGAAAATTTGCACTGTTCGGAAGAGGTTGATGAATTGCTTGCAAATGACGAGTTGAATGTTTATTTTTGCACCTGGACTCTCCTTTCCCTGAAAGTGAGTTGATGCAATCAGCGTAAATCGACTCTTCAGATTTTAATTTTGGCCAAGAAGAATTTGCATCACTGGTTTCTAGACATGCGGCATTTCTGGAAAACTATGATGACATTCAGCCGAAAGATAAGAATCAGTATCGTAACTTAAGCTTTGTGCTTGCAGAAAAAAAAAAAGGGGGGGGGGGTTGATGCAGACTTTCGATGAGATGGTTCGATTTGTAATAAACGAGAAGCTATTCGGTGACATTGCCACTCTGCTGGATATGTGTGCTACATTTCTTGGCGACATTTCCACTCTGCTGGATATCTGTGCTACATTTCTTGGCGACATTGCCACTCTGCTGGATATGTGTGCTACATTTCTTGGCGACATTGCCACTCTGCTGGATATGTGTGCTACATTTCTTGGCGACATTGCCACTCTGCTGGATATGTGTGCGACATTTCCTGGCAACATTGCCACTCTGCTGGATATGTGTGCTACATGTATTGCATCAAGCGCCGATTGTGAGCGGGGATTCAGCCTTATGAATAATATACATATAAAATCTAGAAATAGTCTGGAAGAGTTACATTTAGACATGCTTATGGGGATTAAAACATATCAGAACGGTGGACACCAGATCAACCTTGACGATGTGTATAAAATATGGATACCGTTGAAAGGCAGACGTCAGAGTACCCCCAGAAATGAGTCCATCAAACGACAAGCCGCCATAGATAGTGGGTGTGTTGGAATTTAGTTGCTTGACCCAACGACGGGATAAATTATAGAAATAAATATTGCTTTGATTGAACTATTGTGACATTTCTGATTATATTTTTTAAAGTATAGATCCTATATTTATTTATATAAAAGTTTTTGCCCTTAAGTTCATTTATGTAATTTCCGCGTGTGTGTGCGTGTGTTTGTGGGCTGTAAAATGTTGCACACCAGAAATTGATGCTGTAAAACTTTGCACACAACTGTATGATTTTGCACACAAACCAGCAAACCTTAGAGGGAACATTGTAATCATAATGGAGTTTTAGACATGGCAGTTACGGGTATATTGTATGCAAGTGATCCCTCTTTAACACACATGCCGGTAACACACGCTCCACTAAAACAAATCCAGAGAATACATGTGACACTACTGCACATTCACTTATACACGTCCCACGAATACATTTGCCACTTATACACATGTTACTAGTACAAATGCCACTAATACATATGTCGTTAATACACATCCCACTTAAACACATTCCACTTATAAACATCCCCCTCATACATATATCAATAAAACACATCCATCTAGTACATGTCACGCATACACATTCCACTAATACACATGCTGCTAATACACATCCTACTAATACATAAACCTCTAATACACATCCAAACAATTCACATTCCAATAATACACATTCCACTTATACTCATTCCATTGATACACATTCCACAAAATCATCATTCCACTAATGCTCATTACACTAATACACATTCAACTAATACTCATTCCACTAATACTCATTCCACTAATACACATTTCACTAGTGCTCATTCCACTAATACGCATTCCACTAATACTCATTTTACTAATGCTCATTCCACTAATACTCATTCCACTAATACTCATTCCACTAATACGCATTCCCCTAATACTCATTTTACTAATGCTCATTCCACTAATACTCATTCCACTAATGCTCATTCCGCTAATACTCATTCCACTAATACTCATTCCACTAATACTCATTCCACTAATACTCATTCCACTAATACTCATTCCACTAATACTCATTCCACTAATACTCATTCCACTAATACACATTCCATTAATACACATTCCACTAATACACATTCCACTAATACAAATTCCACTAATACTCATTCCACTAATACTCATTCCACTAATACTCATTCCACTAATACACACGACCCATTTCTCTACTTCCAGGTTTGAGCGTCCACCCCGTTATGACCCCAACAATCGATATACCTCTACGTGAGCTGCCAAAATATGGACGGCAGCAGCGGCCTGAAGATCAGAATGTTCCTCTACGTTTTTGGTCTGGCCTGCATGTCAAGGTGTGTCGGTCACGCAAACAACTCTCGACCCTCGCCATTGACATCTGGTATACGTAGAGTTATCCAGCTCTTCAAGTCTTGTCATTCCCAGATGCTGGAGAGGGCATGGATTTGGGCGCGGAATGCATCAGCTTCAATGTCTTATGGAGCCTGTTACCATAGTCAGAGGTTTTGTTATAAGTTTCTCTCCAGTACAACTCATAGTTACAGAAAGTTACGTTTCTACGTCTATAAATCTATCAAGTCGTGCACGATTGAATTCAATAATGTTCGTAGTTTATTTTCAACGTATTCAAAAATGGTTGATAAAAATAACGAAAGAGAGGACCAGCATGAAGATGATGTGATGTCTGATCTGTGCGCGACAGAAATGTCAATGGCTGACAGAACACCAAAGACGACTGTTAGCTTCTGTAACAGCAGCACACCTTTGAACTGCTGTGATCTGTTTAATCTGTGGATCGCTTTGTGTGATACAATATGGTGTACCTCTAAAAGACTTCCCACGGCTCTGACTTCTGATCTGCGTCCCATACGGCTGCTCTTCTGTATAATTATCTTATTTTACACGATGAGCACAGATACATCAAAATATAGAGTTAAAACTCACCAAACTTTATCCCTGAAACCATTTTCGAGATCGGATCATTCGAGTGCGATGTTCGATGCTTCGCCGAAAATGATTTCTGGGAAAAGCGTGAATGTAAAGCGGCAGTGTTTCTATGACTGGTTGTTTTTACCATTCCGGGAAGTCGGTCATCTGAAAGACATGATTGTTTTACCAGTCTTAGCGATGAAAAGACTCGCATCGTTTCGATCTTTGTCTTATGCCGAAATTCCCGATTCCGTGTTCTTTACAAAATTGGCGGAAGCTGGATTCTTCCACACGGGGACACGTAACGAAGTTGCATGCTCTGGCTGTCGAAGCACTCTAGACGTCGCGTCGATAGAGTCTGATGCTTCAGACCGTAGGTATCACAAAGAGGGCTGTAGGTTTGTTACCGAAACACAACTGGGAACACATGATGAGCCTAATGCAAATGTCCTTGATTTAAACACCCTACCGGTTGCCCACGAAGTTTTTAGATTACCGTCAAACACAGTTCCCGTCGGGGTGGCTAGTTCTGGAGAACACGTGACCAACAAAAGTGACGTGTTTGACGTGAGGCCGCTCGATATGGCGGGTCATCCTGTGATCATCGTGTCTCAGCCTGATGATGGGTTTCACGAGGCGGAGACTGAAGATACGTTTGGGTGTGCAGAGAATGACAGCAAATTCGATCATCCTCGAGAGCTTGGTAATTGCTTATTTCGTATGGATTCAATTAGCTTTTGGGCAACCAAGTCAAGTACTTTAATTTAGTAACTGATGTTAGGCTATTAGTCGTGAAAATATATAGGTCTTTTCATAAGAAATTGTTCTATGACTTTGAGTAATTCTAGTCAACTAAAACTTTTGGATGCGCTGATTAGCTCAAACTTTAGATATTCACAAGAAAAATAGGTGCTCTGTTGTAGCATAAGTGTCGATACTTTAGATATTTACTACATAAATATGTGCTCTGTTGTAGCATAAGTGTCGATACTTTAGATATTTACTACATAAATATGTGCTCTGTTGTAGCATAAGTGTCGATACTTTAGATATTTACTACATAAATATGTCCTCTGTTGCAGCATATGTATGGCCAACGTAAAGAATTTCACCGGAGATGGTCCATGTAGGAATTCAATTGAGATCATACACTAGTGTATGCTAACGATGTGCCAGAAGTCTTGCTGTAGGAGCAAGCCTCAAATATTTTGATTTCGACAGGCGAACCACTAGCGGGTTTTCACTGCTAGTTTTTCTTTACGTTTCCACTCCTCCATCTTCAAGTTATTCTTGTGGCAAGATTGATGTCATGTTTGAGGTGTCTGGGCTGAATTAAATTACGTTTTTTTTTTGGTGATCACTCTTTGCCCTTTCATTTCTTTGTAGTTATTTTTTTTTTACGTATTGTTACTAAACAAAAAATTAATAATGTTTTACTATGAAAGATCTTCATTACAATTCTTAGCGCCATCTCACGCCAGAAGGTTTCAGCGCAGCCTGTCGTCTTCATCAACGTCCAGCAACTCGTCTGGCTATTCATCAGACAGCATTTCATCGCCGCCGTCAAGACGAGGATCACAATTGATAAACCAGGAGTCGGGTGAGTAGCACGAGGGAACATTTCCCTCTGATTACTGTAAGGCATCTGTTTGTGTACGCGTATTTATAGGTTCTCAGATAAGAAGAGATAATACAGGTTTTTTTTTAAATCTTGACTGCAAATATAAAATTATTGCATTGCGAACATTTCATAAGATTCTACTCTATCAAATTATTTTATTTTCAATTATTTTTTATAATTATAAATGAATATTTCGGGGAGCGGAACGGGTGTTTGGTAGAAAACAGAGTTCGATCTAACCGGAAGTATAAACCAATCGGTTTGAGATCTTGGAAACCAGGTGATGACAACAATGAAGAACACGAGTGGCATCGGCCATCTTGTCCATTTCTACAAAAGCAGAAAAACAAAAACAACGGTACCACGAGCAGACAACCTGGCGGGAATTCAGTGAGCCGTGAAGCAGGACATCTTGACAACCTGGAATTTAGAAGAAATAGCTAACATAACGATACATGTATTTTAACTTTGTTTATTTTTTTCGTAAATTATTAATACGTGGTTTTCCTACTGTCCAAGGGGCTGAAGATTACATTACCTTTTTTATAATTAAAAAAACTGTTTTCAGTAAGCGAGAATCAACGGAGTGCGACTGAAGCATCTTCCAACGGTGCAACGCCCTCCACGGGCGCCACTGATGACTCCAACGGACAACAGGCACCCCAGAGACTGATTCTGACCGACCCGTCATATCCGGTTTACATTAGCCAGCAAAAGAGACTAGAAAGCTTCACGAACTGGGCGGCCGGTCACATTCACGCTCCCATCACACTGGCGTGTGCTGGTTTCTTTTATGCTGGTATGAAATTAAGTTTTAAATTTAGAGTACTATTTTTAAAAAAGTTGTGGCAATATCTGTAGTTTTTTTTTTTTTAATTTTTACTTCGTTTCCAGATAAATCAAAGTTGGTTGTTAAAACCGCTATTTATTTTGTTTAAAAACTGGTTATGGCACTAAATTCAAAATACTTTCTTTTTATTAGCCTCCATGTAAATATATCAGAGGAACTGATGTTGAGTAAATGCCCCCAGTGTGTTCTAACAGGCTATGCTGATTGTGTCCGGTGTTTCCAGTGTGGCCTCGGTCTGAGATCGTGGAAACCAGGCGATGACATCAACGAAGAACACGCGAGGCATCGGCCATCTTGTCCATTTCTACAAATGCATAACAACAACGGTCTCACGAGCAGACGTCCTGGCGGGAATGCAATGAGCCGTGAGGCGGGACATCTCGACAACAGAGGTGTGACGTGGGCAGTAATTTAACCAAGGAAAAATAACGATTAATTAAAATTTTGCGTTATGCATTTTTTACAAACATGACAATAAACAAAAAAATATTATGTTCTTTGCATTAAATTTATATTTTATATTGTATTCTCTTCTTTATATAAAAAAAACCATTGCATTTTCAAAACAATATGTTGTGTATAACTGTTCTTCAAATTGATGATTCGACGCCTGTTGACACCGGTCCACAAAAGATAAACAATTTTTTTTTTTTAAATATCAAAATAGATAACTATTCAATACATCGCACTCTCATCTACAAAATGGAGAAATTCGGCCCGTCCGCCAAAATGGCGAGATTAATAATGTTACTTTCAACATGGAATTTATTCTCTCGTAAATGAAACACCTTCCACCTGACAAGCAATTTCCAAAAAATGACATGAAGAAATAACTTTAGGGCTGGTAAACAAGACACAATGGTAATGTTTTTGTTGCTTGATTGTTGTTTGTTTTTTCCCAGCGGGGAATTCAAGCAAACGTGAGCGCAATGTCCGCACTGCGACCTTGACCTCAGAAGTCGAAGAGCTTCGAGGCAAGCAAACAGTGACGTCACAAAACGCCAGGAATGCCAGCGATGACGTCGGTGGATCATCCGTTGGTGAGAGTATTGGCCGTAATCTCTAGCTCCTGCTGGTTTGATTTTTGTCTAGCTTAAAGGTTCTTTAAATGAACCAAAAAATAATATATTATCTATTTTTTAAATTTCAAGAACATTTAAAATGTAAAATAATAATAATAACAATAATTCGAGTATAAACCTGGCATTAGCTCTGTTATATGGCAATGGAAACGCTTACTCATAAATATCAATATCAAATTTTAAAATATTTTTAGCAATGGAAACGTAATAATTCTTTAAAATGTGTTCAATGTCACAGCCATGAGATAATTTTGATTTCAAAGTGGATAAACCAAGATAATGTTTTGCTACACAAATCAATAAAAACCCTAAAATCAATATATTGTTATCTTATCAGTAGAAGGCCTACTTAGTGATATTGTTTTATCATCTCTTCTCTGAACACTAAATAAAACAAAATCATTATAACAACATTATATTTCATCGTTAACATTAAAAGAAAAAATCATTTTTAAAATAATTTCAAAAAGAGATTCCTGTTAGCTTATAATATTGACTATGTTTATCCCATTATATTAGTGTTCCCTTTTTTCGTTCTCATTTATCTGTTTGAATATTTCAGAAGCGGAAGATCTCGCCTTAAACGCGCTCCAGCGAGAAAATAAAACCCTCCAACTCCAAATGATGTGCAAGATTTGCCTCACTGCTCCCATCAAAGATCTCTTCCTGCCGTGTGGCGATCTCTACGCGTGCACAGAGTGTTCTAAACAGCTGACTCACTGTCCAGCGTGCAACAAACTCATCCTTGCCACTGTCACCACGTATTTTTCATAATTACATAGCAAAATGGTAATGTGGTATGAGAGTGCATATGCCAGGGACAATACTATTTCAAGGTTTTGCTATTTCCAGGTGTGACTTTACTTTCATCATTAGGACATGCACACAGGATAAAGGAAAACCAGAAGAAGGGCAAAACAAAAGAAAAACCTTCAACAGCAAAAATTCAGAGACAAGACAAACTTAGCTGAGATACTTGATCCGCTTTTTTGTATTATCCTTCTTCTGGTTTATCTCCAAACAAGGTATATTTCTTATGCTGCAACCTGGAATGCTGTCATAATCGTATTTCTGTTATACTTTTAAAACTGCTGCATCATTAACTTTACCAAGACTTTTGACAGAGGAGCTCCATAAAACCGGATTGTTTATTTACCAAGTACTGAAACAGTTGTATGATAATGCTTGTTTCATGTTTCTCTATAACCCTGGTAAAAAGGAGAAAAGCATTTCTCAAATATCTCAGCATTTACATACATTATGTCCATGGATTTAATGAGGAGACTTTAACGCAAAAAAAAAACACAACAACAACAACATTCACATCAGCTGCAATTGACTTTTAAGACGAAACTAAAATGTTGGTATTTAAGTTAAGTATTTTAATCAAGTCTGGCGTAATGATGCAGAAAGGTTGGGGGGGGGGGGGGTGTCAATAAAACATATCCAGTTGCATGTACCATACAATTTCTCGTCATTGAAAAAGACTGTGCACATAAAAAAAAAGATTTTTTATAATGTAGAGACGGCAGCGTTTACCCCTTCCCCCTTCTCGGGGCGAGCAAGGGGGTTAGATGATGGCTTTATCATTGGGTTTTTTAAAATAATTTTTTCTAAATGTTTTGACAATCATAGATCTGATATTTCACACATTATTCCATCCGTTGTTACATTATTATATTTTTTTATGTAGACTGTAAATAGCTGTTAACTGTTAATGTTCTCAATACATACATACATACATTCATGCATACTCCTTCTTAAAATATATTTTAAATTGGTTATTGGTACACATCAATATACAAGGTTTACTAAAAAAAAATATACAAACACATAATTTCAAGTCTTCAGTACAGTTCATTCCGCATTACAACGCATTTTTAATTTTTGAAATGTAGTATTTTTTCCGATCTTAATTTATTTTGTTTTGTTTTACTTACTGTTGTAATGCTTCGCGATTTACCTTTTGCAATGCAATGAAAATAAATTATCAAAAAATAATTAAAAAAAAAAAACAAAGTAAATTCTGTGATAAGAAATGTGTGATATTTTTTTATCAACAGAGAAGTGTTGAAATAGACTTGTATATCGTTTCTGCATTTAGAGTTTTTGGTAATTTTTATTTCCAGGTATTTTTTTTAATACTATTATCGTTAAGCATTTATTAATTACTTTCAATGTATTCATATATTGGATTATATGGATCCTACCTTAAAAGTGACTTTTATAAGCTATACAAATAAATAAATATATATATATATATATATCTTGTATGATTCTGCACTAAAAATTACTGTTTTCATCATTCAACTCAATGAAATAAATTGTATGGCAATGGAGTCGAGTTTCTTTTTAAATACCAAAATTAGATGAGGTCTGTATAGAAAGCTTAAGTTGATCCATTATGAATTATCATCTTGATTAACGATACAAAATTAAGCACGTTAAGTGAAAAATTGCGTTTAGTGGTGCACATAAAGTCTCCATGCATAAACAAATCTCTTGGTTCAATTGTTCCAATGCCTTAGGGTCGGTTCACACGGTCAAATTTTCCTTAAAGCATTTGATGCAATTCGTGTATGAAGCCTCGTCACAGCTTTCTAATGATTATTTGATCAAATCCCCCCCCCCCCCCCCCCCAAAAAAAAAAGAAACCACGCACAAAATAGTGCGTTCATACAAAAAATTTTACGCGAAATTTGATCGTGTGAACCGACCCTTAATGTGTTTACTATTGACTTGTGTCGTGGGGGGGGGGGGAGAAACTAGCTAAAGATCCCACATTCTTCGCACGCCGTTAAAGGAAAAAATAAAAAGAAAGGGAGACAGTGGATAGTGGTTGATGGGGAGATTGTGGGGGAGGCGAGGGGACGGTGGATGGCAAAGCTACTGGATATTTGAGGGCGACGGATGCCGACCGCATGTAACAGTTTAAACCCAATCGAATTGCCGATAACAGAATTTTTTTTGAATTTGAGGATTACCGTTAAAGAAGAGAGAGAAATTAAATTGTTTTTTTTTTTAAAAAAAAGGTCTGGAAGCGAAACAAACTGGAATTCTCAGCATTTGTGATTTCTACCTGCTCGCTTTAGATGTGTATGATCGAGGCAGCGGCAATTAAACACCGACGAGAATGCTACACCACAAAATGACGATAGATAAATATCATGTATCTTCAAATGGTAAAGTGTATAGATACCTAATAGTGACATATGGCAAAGTATATAGATACCCGATAGAGGCTGTTATATGCGACTTGCTTACATTAATTCATCTTTTTCTCATAAATGAACTTTAGCTGACCCTAAGTTCGCCACCGCGACGAATCGGCGTGGCTAATTACAAATAGTATCATTTGACATTGTTTAATACAGTCTATGATTATGGTCTGTAAAAGTAGAATTATGTGGAAATATCGAGGTTAATCGAGAAAGGGATGAAATGTGTAAGCCCTTTCTAGAAATGTCTCTGAAACAGACCATATAAATACACATAGAAGATTTGAGCAAAGAGAGATCTGCTTTACGAGACAGAGATTTGTTTACTAATATTTGCCGTGTATGTTCCATTCTTTCAACACTGTGCCTTTTGCAGCATTGTATCTTCTTCTACAAGTCATCACATACTCTAAGTCAATATCTTTAGTTTTTATTCTTTTTAATTTTGTAATTTTAAATTAACCTAATAAAATTATTAATTGTAATTCGCCCTAGTTTGGTGATCGTTTCTTTATTACTTAGAGAGAACCCGGATGCGTGGCAATGCCACTCAAAGAAAAAAAATGTTTGTGTTTTAATTATGGTTTTGAGGTAGTTTTTTTAAATAGAAATGTTTTTTCCGTCTGGTGCGTACAAAAATAAATTAGAAGGTTTTTCGACACGTGAGCAGGCAACATACATGAGAAGCATGGATTTTCAAAATTTAGTTCACACACTTGTAGCTATTACTCCGCCCATGCAGCAGTTCTGTTTGAAATTATATTTATATAGCTCACATAATAAAAATAATATATACAAAAATTAAGGCCCCTGGCCCCAAAAGCGAAATTGTAAATTGCTTGTATTAAATCAGAAACCTTCTCATTATGTCACATACAAACTAAAATGTCGCTATTTGTATTTGATTAAATTCCATCCACCCATGCAATAGATCTGTTTGAAATTATATTTATATAGCTCGCAGAAGCAAAAAATAATTTAGGGCCCCCGGCCCCAAAAGGAATATTTCAAAATGGATAACCTAATTCAGAAGCCATTGCGGGCGTGTGAACAACAACTTTCCAAAGTTTTATCGCAATCGGATCAATGGTATAAGCAGTGGAGTAACAACAGCTTGGCATTGGGGCAGTTGCCAAGGGCGCTGGCCTGCGCCAGTTCAAAAGGGCGCCGCTAAATCTTTAATTTGTAATTTTTTATTATTTAAAAAATAAATTAGCCAAGGGCGCCAAAAACCCAGTTACGCCTCTGGGAGAACGCACTCGCAAATTATATTTAGCTCATTAAAGAATAAAAAAGAATTTAGGGCCCCGGCCCCAAAATGGAGTATTGTAAAAAGTTTGCTTTAATTCATAAAATTTACGGGCTTGTGTACAACAACTCACAAACGTTTTATCGCAATCGGATGAAAGGTATAGGGGCGCACACGGGACTTACATATATACATTAATTTGTTAATATGCATAGATAAAGTTTACCTAATTAAAGATAACTTTTGCGCAACTATTCAAGGAAGCGCTCTATTTACCCATCCATCAGTCCATTCATCTATCCTTCCATCCATCGCACTGTACATTCAATTTAACAAACAAAGTCATGAACCTAAAAATTAACATACATGAATTAAATGTCTATATGTCTGACTGTCTGTCTGTCGGTCGGCCTGTCTATTTATCATCTATCGATCGATCTATCTATATATCTATCTAAGAAAATCTTAACTTATCTCTATTTTGAAAATAAAATTTTCCCTTGTGTAACATGATTGGGTTTGATAACCATGGGTTAAATTTACTAAGTTAAGTCATTTATTTTCTTAATTGGTAAACATATGTTCATTTGTAAAATGAGAATATAGCATCTATTTTTCACAACTAGAATAACATTGGATTTAAAGACATTGTCCTCCACGTAAAAATGTACACAATCTATTTCCTACCCCCCGATATATATGTACGTAAGAACTAAGAAGGTTAACTATTTATCCTTTCTTCTACCAAGAAAATTTGCAGACCAATTTTAAACAGCATTATCTACACTTTATCATGGAATAATTTTATATATATTTTTTTTATATATTTTTTTTTACAAAAATCAAAATTGTTTTTAACAGTAAATAGTTCAAATTGTTTTTTGCCTCATACATTCGAGATAAATATAGATTAGGACTCTAAAAATAGAACTGAATTTGATACGTAATGTATGCCTACAATTACATCAATGCTATGAATAGGTATGGCTTAAGCTTTGAAATGTGTCATGAGGCTCGTGAAAATGAATGTTCAAACCCTTGTGCCTACTTTCTGCTCGTAATTAGGTCATTTATATTTGGAAATAGATTCACTGGGTACTGATGTAAAAAATAATTGTCTTTCTTGCAAACTTACCAGTCCATCATTCAATATACCTTAGTCATGAGTCATGATATGTTTCTAATATAAATTATTTAACTTTTTTTTTAAACAAATGGGCTGGGGCAGCTATACAATGGTCCATTAGGAAATTCCCGAAATTAGCTAAAGTATTCTCCAAAAAAACCTTAAGGCAATAAGGCAGAACGGTCATTTTATTTATCTTCCTGGCGTATAATAACATTTTAGTGTAATTTTGATCGAAGCAATAAGCAAGATTAATACTTTATGACTATAAGTGATCAGATTAGTGATCATTTAGGTAGGATTTGATTTTAAATACTCTTAGACGTGGAGAAGGCTGATAAAAAATTGAACGTAGACTACATTTTAGTCATTTTAATTTTAAAAAATATTCACTTAAATTCTAAGTATTTTAAAAATAAAACTATGACTCTTTGACCAGCTCCTATGCTTTACAATAGGTATATTTTGCTAACTGTGCTTTGTTGGTAGCAAAGTTTAACGTTAAATAAAAGTAAGGAATTCACTATCAGGGTAAGTAATGTGTTGCCTTTTATTGCAAACTTATATCTTAGGAAATTGCGTCACAAATAATTAATTATCTTGCAGACAATATCGGGAAAATCCGATCTCGTCTAACGGTAATTCCCGATCTTGTTAAAGATGGTTTATGTAATTTGGGATTTTCCTCTACGTTGATCAGAGGTTGATATAATGGAAAGAATGACATGGATATCAGCTCATTCTTTTCGATCAGTACATTTATTAGCAAATTTCAAAGGCTTTAACATAAGTATTCATGAGATCATAACGTTTATTATTTGTTCGTGTTTTGTTGTTGCGTGTTTTGGTGTGGAGAGTAGGCTATTTGTGTAGCTGTTGCTATGTGCTTAGTTTTTGTATTTGTGACGTCGAAATTCGGGTATGTGAGGATCGTTGTTGGATGTAATGGTTTAGTAGTAGTAATGGCGTTGCAGAAAGAAAGCGGATAAAAGAAGACACGCTGTTTTTTGTCAATTGAAGAACCATATGTCATATTGATTTGTTAAATAATTACTCCTAGGCCTAGGCGTAACGAAAACATCGAACTGATTATCCCCTATTAGTAATTAGAAGTTCGTATCATATAGTTGAGTTGGACTTGAGCACGGATTTATTATAATATAATTATATAATTTAAACAATTTAAAAAAACGTTTATATCAAATTATTATGAAAATAATTATCTGTAACTTACCTGTTAGCGCCTATGTAACCAACATTTTAAAACGCGAATTGAATATTATATTTGAATTATTTGAAACTGAATTATTAGTGTACATTCATTACATATACGTGACATAAGTCATAACTAGGGTTTTGGGAGTCACCTTGCTACCACTCCATTTATTCCCTTTTAAATCAGTATCAATATGCTCTTGAAATAGTCTTCAATTTCATCCATTTTCGGGAAAATAGCCTGGAAGGCATTGCGCATAATTAAACACTATTTTTAACAATGATCTATCAACACTTTAATAAATTGGAGACAGAAGGCGGTACATTTCCCGTCTTACATGTTTAAGTTTAGTAATGCATGTGCATGCCATATGTTAATTTATCAATTAATAATGCTAAGAGTAAAATAGCTTTGCTTACAACGGTTATATGTATTGAGACCCACAAAACAGCTGAATAGGATGTCGTGTGTATGAATGTAATAATGAAATGTAAACAAAATAACATCTTCCACCTGTTTTTATGATTCCTAATAACTGTGATAATTAATGAATTCCTTATAACAATTTCACTGCAAATATTTCTTAATTTTTATTATTTTTATTTTTTTTTACTTTTAGGTGGTGTATGATTAAGGAATAGATGGTGCATTCGAGATACAACTTAACAGTGATTCTAAATATGTTTGAAACAAGGGCTAAACAATGTATCATTCATAGCATCAATTACTCGGAAGTTATGGTTACAAAACGCTTACAACACGCTGTATGTCATGAGAGTTTAAAGAGTTTAAAGACAGGCAACACACACTTTTCTAGATAGCTCAACCACTGACAATCGTTCACAGCCTCGGTAGGTATATGTTTTTAATAATAGTATGCATAAAATAATACTTTTTTTAAACTTAAGTTTTAGAATTGATATTTAATTGCAGGCTAGCCATCCTACGATTGAAAGATCATTTAAAACTCCTAAGATCTTTGATCTTACGTAAGACCACTTCTTTTTTTTTTAAAGATTACAACACAAAAACGTACACATACAAAACGCGTAGGCTGATCAGGTTAAAGTTAACATCCCTGGCAAAGAATGTATGAACGTTTGCGACGCACCACTGTTTAAAATTGACATAAAAGGTTCAATGTTTGTTTAAGGATAATATAGTCAAAACTCATTTCAAGTCATTTGACGCGAATAGTAAGAACGGGCTAAATCAGTGATTCTTAGAGTGGTCTAAGACCAGGGGTCGACGACAACTTGCAAGGGGTCCATGTCAGCGAGAAAAAAATTGGTGGTCCATGAAATGAAAATTGGGGTCAACGATAGTAGATCTCATGTAAGCAGGTCGTGACTTCCATTTTGGCATTCCATGAATGGAATAATTCACATACACAGATAGCACCTATTTACTTGCATAATATTACCTTATAATATAAAGACATATATCTTTCTGCATAAATAATAAAAGTACCTATAAAGTAAAAATTTTAAAAACATAAAGCTGTTTAAGAATTATTATAAACCAGCAGGTAATATCAGGTAAGCAGGGGGTCTACATAAAGCCGAAATACATGGCAAGGGGTCTACGAGACAAAAAAGTATGGGGACCTCTGTGCTAAATAATAGCCTCTATCAAAAGGCAATGAAAAGGGCCTAGAAGTCGGGGACTGCGTTCAAGCCGTGGGAATTAAATAAATAGAAAAACAAGATTTGTGCAGGCTTGAAAAATTAAAAGAGAGAGAACAATGAAAATGACGTAGCGGCCAAACGCTTTCTTCGGCAGACAGTGCAAAACAAGAAAAAAACATTATTTGAAATTATTCAGATCACTGTGAAAAGGACTGCAAAAAACAATATAGACATTACAGAATGTCACGGTCAGATTACATGGTGGTAATTTGTACATTTTCCTGGCTCACATTTTTTGTCAATATGTAAGCCAGTGACTGTATATATGTTTTTTCTATTGTGTTAAAGTCAGCCACGTCTGACAGATGATTGGGTGGTGTCTTGACCACAGAATTATAAACTTTGACAGCCAGGTAGGATCCGAAAGCTGTGGATTAGCTCCAGGGCCGGTCTTAGGTCACTGCAACCTATGTGGCTGCAGTGGGCCCCGCACTTTATTTTCTAATACAAATTCTTAATTTTCACTTATTATCCTTATCCCTACCCAGACTGGGTTCCGCGCAATCCGTTTCGCATAGGGCCCCGCAATTGTTAGGGCCGGCGCTGATTAGCTCTATCTTTTTCAGTGAGTGTCACATAGGAGATTTCGTCGGTGGGCCGTCGAGCGCGAGCTCTTAATGCCACTGGCACACCTCCACACGGGCCAGAGGCCGGGTCTTCCCGCTGGCATACCGTGTGGCCGGGAACCCCCCCCCCCCCCCGTTCTGGTGGACGTCTGATCGACCGAGAACGCTGCGTCTAAAGCGTTCGCAGTCCACTCTCCCAAGGGTCAAACAAAGCGGATTTCTCGGGGCACAAGTCATTTACAGCTTCCATCATACACTCTTTGATGACGATGCCATTAGTAAACGGTTTCCTTCGTTCTGCCATCTTATGCACTGTTTTGTAACTTGTTCGAATGACAGATTCATTTTCAGAAAACTTTCTCGTGAAGAGATTACTTTGGGTTATTAGAGTATAATACTGACAATGTATTACTTTTTCAAAAATTACAATAATTGTAGATACCCATCTCTCGACGTTAATACTACACACAAAGAGCTGCAAGTCGATACAATGACCAATCAGGCTGGAGATCCTGATCAAATTGAGCTGTTCAGAATAGAGCCACTTCCATCCCAGCACGCCACTGAGCAGACAGGTAACCCGGTCTTGCTTATTCAACCCTCAAAAAGGCCACCCTCGAGGTCAAACTTTGTCACAATAGCTATCCTCTAGGCAGGCATGATGTTTAGTGCTGTAGATTTTAATAGTTTTCTTATAATCAAAATGCCATGTTCCCTATCTGCGGTCAAGGTGGCTTTGGATGTTATCGTTTTTTTTTAAAATTTAATTTAATTTTTTAAATATTTTTTTTAGAATTAAGTATTTTGGGCAGGTACTATGGAAAATTATGTTCATTGCGCACAAGGAGGTTAGGCATATAGCATGTTATTTAAGACAAATACCAGGAAGGGGTGGGCGACATGATATTTAAGAATGTACCAGGAAGGAGCTGGCGAAATGTTATTTAAGACAATACCAAGAAGGGAGAGGGCACTGTTATGTATTCAGCAGATATAAACTCCCAATATTATGTCCTCAAAGGATAAAGTATGTTGACAAAATGTCTGCATAGACTGTAAGACTGTAAGATTGTTACCTGCGAGACTTGCAAAAGTAAGGACGAAACTGGTGAATCGGATTAATCTTTTTGCCTGTTAAACTCTGAAATCTACTTTATATAGAAGGGAATATTCCCAGTACTTATAGCGTAGATTGCATTCAAGTCTTTGTTAAATGCAACTGTTAAATATCAGTGTTAAATGTCATTGCTAATGTCATTGTTGCATGTCATTTTTGCATGTCATTATTGCATGTCATTGTTAAATGTCATTGTTAAATGTCATTGTTAAATGTCATTGTTAAATGTCATTGTTAAATGTCATTGTTAAATGTCATTGTTAAATGTCATTGTTAAATGTCATTGTTAAATGTCATTGTTAAATGTCATTGTTAAATGTCATTGTTAAATGTCATTGTTAAATGTCATTGTTAAATGTCATTGTTAAATGTCATTGTTAAATGTCATTGTTCCATTTGATTATCAACTTTCCCATTTCCAACTACAATGTACTTGTGTTCGATGGCGTGTAGACCGGATTTTGGATTTACAGTCAAATAACATCACAAAACAGTTAATAAAGGACATTTCCATGATGGGTTTACATTTGACCACATGTGGAATACCATGTCCTAATGTCTGGGGTGGCCTTTTGTTGGGTTAAAGCATATGAAGGGCCGAGTAGAAAAAGTACTTAAGTGTATTTTTGAAGTTTTGAGAAAAATGTGTTTAAAATTTTTAAATTCCTAATTAGATACATTAAAATCTGCTTGAGGTAACTCTGAATCAAACACTTGTGGACATTTTTCATGAATGATATTTACAGGAATGATTCAGAGGAAGTACTCAAATATAATGACGGGTTTAACTCATTTTTGGAAAAAAGTAACGTAAGTACTTTTTCTACTCAGCCCTTCATATGATGTGTCATATTAAAAGTTTAGAAATAAATTATGTTTTTAAAAAAAAAGAAAAGAAATTTCACATCTAGCTGAATGTTCATGGGTCAACGCGTGTTCAATTTACTTCAGGCAGGGCCTACAGCTCGCTGGTCACTTTGTTCCGAGTGCTGAAGAGGGAAAACGAGTACCTCAAGAAGAAAACCACTTGCTGTTGCTGTGAGGAGAAAGAAGTACGTCACATGCTCTTGCCCTGCGGACATTACGGCGTGTGTGGCTCTTGTGTGGAGAGAGTCATCCAGTGCCCTGTATGTCATCATAAAGTCACACAGAGACTTCTCGTTCAGCTGTCTTGAATATCTTTGATGTCAGGTAAAGCCATTTACATTTGTGAATCGTTTAAGCCCCGACGCATGATGTTTCCTGTGCGCGACGCATGATGTTTCCTGTGCCCGACGCATGCTGCTTCCTGTGCCCGACGCATGCTGCTTCCTGTGCCCGACGCATGCTGCTTCCTGTGCCCGACGCATTTTGTTTCCTGTGCCCGAAATTCAAATGATAAAACTATGGAAAAATCAGGATATGCGCAATTTACAACTTTAACATAATTTTACTCAAAGAAATTACTATTTTGTGTTGTTGTTCAGTTTTATCAATTTAAATTTTGTCAGAGGCAAATTAAAAAGTAGCAGATCATTGGTCGGCGTTCTCTTTTTAATGCTTCTACGGAAAACATATTTGTTAAGGGCGATGTTTGTCATCTATTGTAATTTGCCCGTCATGTTGCTTAGAGCCAGTTTATTTGTATTTATTAAGTCTTCTATAATTACCACACTGGACAGCGTTGATATTAAAGACAACAACTGGATTATAGCATGTTTGGCGACTATTTTTGTGAAGCTTAATGCATCGTAGAAGCGTAATTACAAGGTGTACATATTTTATAAAAAGGTGGGTGGGGGGGGGGGAGAAAGAACGATAGGGACCTGCCAGATTGCCCATTTTGTATTTGCCTCGGTTTATGTGTCGTAAAAATATTTCTAAGGGAAAAAAAAAGCTAATTAAAAACAAAGAAGGAGAAAACAAGTTGACAGTAAATTTCAAAAACGTATAAACAACCATCGTTTTATTACGGGTAATATATATTATAAGTCCCCTAGCAGACATGCATGTCACGAATGTGGCAAGTTCAACGTCATGAGCTATTTAAAGAGAAGTCATTCAAGTTCGATTACTGAGATGAACGTTTACCCCTTGCTTGCGACATATTTCTCATGTTCACTATTGTTTTGTTAACAAAAATAAATTAGCCAATTTTAGCCAAGAGAGTTACATTCTTTTCATCGTGTAGATGTGAGTTGCTTGGATAGCATCTCTTAACTCGAGTTCAAGTTTACATAGGGCAAAAAAACAACAACACCACCCTATCTTAAGAATCGTTATTCGTATTTTAGTAGGCAATCCCTCCTGTTAACACAATGACAGAGCACTTGCTATAAAGAGCCGGCCTTTGCGGAACACTAATCTGTTTGTCAATCGAACACGGCACAGTTTTTTTTTTTCAATGTACATCCGCGTCCTTGTCTGTTTTTAACAATAGCCATGGTAAAATCCCCCAATGGTATGTGTCCGCTTCAATGTATTTCCTTCAATGACTACATCATACCAATCCTAAACCAGTGTGTACAGCACATACAAACCAAAGGTACCTCAAGGTATCCCGCTCTCGTCCTTTTTTGGCAATGGCACCAAGTTCACCGAGGTCAAACGTGTCCAATCAAAACAACGTGAGTTTTGCTGTCTTAAACCAATGGTTTCGCCTCAATTTATTAGTTACACAGGAATGTGATGATATCCTAGATACTCGTTCAGTGCAGATATTGTATTTCGTGTTCATAGCAAGAAAAAAAGTTATTTCCATTTTTTTTTTAAATAATAAAAACGTTCCTTTAATTTTAAGTGCGTACATAACCCTGTATTGTAGGAATACATACCTGCAAACATTTTATATCAAATTACCTTCTTCTAAATTCATGTTATAATCCCAGTGGGACAACGTAAAATAAGAAGGAAACTGGACACCATTGTATACTCTATGTGCCAGGTTTCGCAATATATTTATAGCTATTGTTTACTCATTACTGGTATAAATTATCTCACATATAAATAGACAATACAAACTCACTTTAATGTAAACACTGGCAGCATTCTTTCAAAAATAAATAATAATGTTTGATTATTAATGCAGTTCGGTGTGGAGATAAAAAAATGTTTTGTTTTTTTTTCTACTTGAAATAGTTCTGTTTATATTTGTTTTTGTATATATATTGAGCAGACCACCTGCTGTTAGATTAGACTACTTAAGACCCTTGAGTTTTGAAGTTTAATTTTGATTGCAACTCGTGCAATTTATTCACTGGAGTGTTGCTCCAGTAGATAAAGCAAGGCTTAAAAAACCAACATCAAAATGCTCGTTAATATGTGTGCAATGTAATGAAGCATGACAAGATTAATTTATTCAGAGTCGGCACACGGGCCACAGCGTTACGGGTGTCGTTGAAGATATTTCAAATTGGGGGCACACACCTCTTTGAAAAAAAAAAAAAAAAAATAAAACAATTTAATTATCATAAAAGAAATATCCTCCTGTCAATGAAAAAAAAAATCATTTAATTAAACTACCAGTCCTAGAGAGCTCAAATTTAATTCATTCAGCCACTTGTTAACATTGATTGATCTCGTTCATTTTTTTCTACTGCGTGGAAAAAAACTTCAACATTTAAAAAAAAAAATGATAATAGTAACACCCTTGTCCAGCATTCATTTCTCTTAACAACTATTCATCACAGCGCTCTACGCCTCGCCACGCAAGTTGACTTAAAGGACGAGTCCAATAAATTAAATGAATGCAGGAGATTATTATTATTTCTGAATATGAGATTATTATTATTTCTGAATATGAGATTATTATTATTTCTGAATATGAGATTATTATTATTTCTGAATATGAGATTATTATTATTTCTGAATATGAGATTATTATTATTTCTGAATATGAGATTATTATTATTATTTCTGAATATGAGATTATTATTATTTCTGAATATGAGATTATTATTATTTCTGAATATGAGATTATTATTATTTCTGAATATGAGATTATTATTATTTCTGAATATGAGATTATTATTATTTCCGAGCGCATTTGATAATCAATAACAAAAAATCAGCAGAGCCTTAGAGAAATGCATAATGTTCATTGCCGCTCAAATGAACGCTTTTATGTGTTTCAATATGACGTCACGTTGCATAGCAATTAGGCCTTTCAGGGTTCGTCCTATTCAAATATTGGTCAACCCTAAAGTGTCTGTCGTCACTTTGACACGCCCTTGTCGAAATCATACACAAGTGTGCTCTACGCAGTAGTCACGTGACAGACAACAGACGTTAATTGCCAAGCGTGGCGTTTAAATTTAGGCGTCACCAAAATCAATAGTGTTTATTTTGTGCACTTCGTGGAGGAAGAGCTCCAAGGATCTGAAATAGTGGCATTATGCCAAAGGTAAGTATGCATATATAATGTTTAATTTAAATAAACCCCCGATTGATCTGATAAGATATGTAATATCGTTAGCTCATATAAAGTCGATTTTTTGTGTGTTGTTTTTGTTATTAAATATTGAATAACTAGTTTTAGTTTGGCAGGCATTTTTACAAATTAGGAGTATCCTAATAAATTATAAGCTTCAGATCGCGTGACATAATTTATTTTCTTATATGAAAACGTAGATGTTTTTGCTCCACAATATATTCATTTTTTATAACAGGACACTTAATTTTTTTTTTTTTTTTTCAAATTTAAAAACCCTGGAGATTTGAAAACGGTTGGGTGCCATGGGTGTTCTAAAATTTAAAAATAAATAAAAAATAAGTATTTAAGCTTGTGGTTACGTGGAAAACTCGTCAGTTATTTAGGCGTTCGGTTGACAAAAAAAATATTCGTTATGATAATAAAAATATATAATTTATCCAAATTATCATAACGAATATTTTTTTTGTCAACCGAACGCCTAAATAACTGACGAGTTTTCCACGTAACCACAAGCTTAAATACTTATTTTTAGTTGTTTCATTTTTGACACTTACACCTCGATATCGGATAAACTGTTTATTCTGTTAATTTTTTTTTTCTTTCTTAGTCTTAAACGTAACTGTACAGAAATCATGACTAACCGCAACAATGGTCGAAAACAAAACAGAAAACTAACAATAACTTTGCTCGTAAAAAAACAGAAGGAAAGCTCACCTTACTCAAGTGAAAATGATTGACTTAATCAAATGTGTCCAAGCTTTTATGGTTTGAATGTAATATAAAGTAAATACATATAATCGTTGCTGGTGTGAGGGAAATATGAGAGAAAGAGAGAAGAAGAGAGAGAGGGAAAGAGGGAACGCGAGAAAGAAAGAGTGAGAAAAAGAGAGAGAGAAAGAGGGAAAGCGAGAGAGAGAGAAAAAGAGAAAGAGAGAGAGAGAGAGAGAGAAAGAGAGAGAGGGAAAGAGAGAGATAAAGAAAGAGAGAGAGAAAGAGAGAGCGAGATGGGAGAGAGAGCGAAAGACAGAGAGGGAGATAGAGAGAGAAAGAAAGAGAGAGACAGAGAGAGAGCGAGAGAGAAAGAAAGAGAGAGACAGAGAGAGAGTGAGAGAGAGACAGAGAGAGACAGAGAGATAGAAAGAGAAAGAGAGAAAGAGAGAGGGAATCTGTTTCTTTTCGGTTGACTTCAACAACAACAAAAAAATTACCCAATGACACATTAGTTTAAACTCACTTTCAACCTTGCTTTGGTTATGGAAGACATTGTTACAGGCTATTGCCAAAGGAGTGTGTCTCAACTTGGACACAGCCCATGATCGGTCACGTCATTGTAGCAACTCTTTCTGGACACCCCAACCTTCCCGCGTCGGTTCAGGGTGCTTTTTTAAAAAAAAAGTAAAACCACTCACAGCGAAGATCGTAAATTTAAGCTTTATTATTGCGTGGACACAAGAATACATCATATGATTATTTTTGCACCCATATTTGGGGGGTTCGATATGCCCAGCGTAGTGTTTTTTCGACAGAGAAACTACAACTTACTTTTCTTTTGAAAAATCTGTTTGCTAAGTAGAACATGTTTTTTTTATTGTTATGTTGTATGCATTATCCTTGAAGACAAGAGGAGTGAATAAATTTCGTAGCTTAATATTGAGAACTAACAAAATTGAGGATTATACTAATTTTCTACTGATGAATTATCCCAAAAACACGCAAGAGGTTGGGGGGGGGGGGGGGGCGTGGTCCTCGTTTTCGTACAAAAATTAAAAAAAAAAAACTTAATTTTAAATATATGACACTTGATACTGTGGGCAATCCCATTAGAGCGCAATAAAAAAAAATATAAAAAATTACCAGTTCCCGGATATACTGGTTCTAAAGTACACATAAATAATGTTTCTTAAGAATACATGATAACGCATGATCTTAAAGGGGAGGTATAAAGCAGTGGATCTCAACTCTTTAAAATTAGAGAAACGTTCACTTAATCACCCGATCAGCAAAATAGGAACATATTTACACATAGTAATGCATTGTTACATTTAAGGTTTTTATTGCAATCTGAATATTTTTTTTATTGTCGTCCGATAAAAAGTATAATTTTCCACCTGAAAACTTTGAAATGTCTGGAGAAAAATATGAGAAGAAAGAAGGTAGCAACACTAAATTCTAATGTTGGCCGTTTGGTAAATAACTGCATGAAAACCGTATGACAAACCTACCATTTTAAAAAAAAAAATTTTTTTATAAAGTCATGGGAATTTTTTTCTTCCAATTTGGAAACCATTAAACTGGTGTTAAACGAAACCAATTGAGAAAAACAAACGAATATGTTATTGAACTTCCCTCTTGCTTTGATACACAGGTCACATATTTTTGTGTGTACAGTGCAATCACACGTGTGTGTTGGGTGGCCGGACGGTCTAAACAGAGTCGATCCAAAACCTGGAGTTCAATCCCCTTCGAAAAAGACGACACCCCCCCCCCCGAAAAGCGAAAACACCAGCAGCCCCCCCCCCCCCCCACGGGTGGATGAGACACTGTAACCTTAGAACTTAGATGACGACTCACCCAAGACTATGAATTCAAACCTCGGTGATGGAATACTGTAGGCGGTATGACATTGACTCAATGAAAATTCCGGCCACCCCTGCGACGCTACTGGTGCCAAGCTGTACCATCCGCACGTGTTACCCTACTTGGGTTATCCGGGTGCGTGGAGTGAAGCGATTTGCTACCCAAGGAACCTGCTCATCTTTTCCTATAGACAAAAATCCAATGCTCTGCAATTTCGTCCAGCGAAGTATACACCATCGACATATTGTGACGGACGGTTGCCAGGAAATCTCACTTTAACGGGATGATTGGGATCCATAAAATCGGATCGCGTAAATGCTCAGTGCTAATAACGTTGATCAGGGTTTTTTTTGTTTTTGTTTGGTTTTCTTATCTTTAATGTGGTTAGTTTTCGATATTAAGTTTTCACTAGTCACCCTATGTCTTAATTCTAGTCTGCACACTCCGAAATAGCGATAGCACTTGTTTAAATGAAAGTTTGGCAAACAGTGAATAAAAACACACATGTAGGTCACTAAGCTTCATCTAGGAGAAAATTGTAGGAGCTCCCACAAACAATGATAATTTACTCAAGTGGGTCACTGGTTTGCACCAGGTTTGCTAGATGACGGATGGGATTGAAAGTGGAGATACAATTATTTTTAAAATGTGTATTAAGGAACGCGTTGCACTTTTGGGGCCGCTTATAAAGTATTATGTCATTTTTATTATAATGTGTGCCCCCCTCTTCCCCCCCCCCCCGGGTCACAATCTGTAGCAAATCTCAGACACCCCCCTCCAATTGTAATGTATGTCACACTTTCGAACTAAAAAAATTGTTTTTTTTTAAAAATATTTAAATGTTACCTAAAACAGACCATGATTAAACTATTTAAGTTATTTTCAAAATGGCATTTCCTGTTAGAATACATCCAATCAAAACAGAAAGCTCAACATCACTGTCATTTTTTAGGTTTTATATATGATCAAAATATTTTTTAATGTTTGACGTCACACAACCTCACGTGTCACAAAGTGTAACACTTCCTTAGACCCTCCACCCACACCCCTGCTAAAGATGGCGTACTTTATGGACGGCCCTTTTCCGGCACCATGGGCTGCGCCAAACAAAAAAGGTGGCTTCGAACCCATGACATAATTTATTTAAGCACGGTTTACGTGACTTCGTTTAATCGTCGTTGTTAGCAATAATTTTAATAAGCCGAAACACTCGTTTTTTTTTGGCATGAGAATTCTAATTTGTTTACACGCATTTGAGGGGGGGGGGGGGTGTCCAAAAGATTAAGGATGCAACTAGGGGAGAGGATATGAATGACCACTTTCGGTTTGTATTTTTATCATATCATATAGAAAAATGAAAATGTGTTTGTTTGTTTGTTCCACAAAGGCGTTTACATGGATTGGTGGATCAAACTTGGCACATATACGAATCATTATCCGGAAGGAATTCTTAGGGGGTTATGAACTTAATATAACATTTAGTTTGGGGCCGGGGGCCCCGATTTCGTTGTTGTTTTTTATGATCTATTTAAATAAAACGACCAATAAATACTACTACACGAATGGATGGATATTGACCAAACTTAGTACACATACACTTGATTATCCATATTCAAATACCGAAGGGTACTGAACTCATAATATCCACTCTTCCGGGGCCTGGGGCCCCATTTCATTTCTCCTCATGAAAGCCATAAGAAATATCAATAGGCTTAGACAACACTATAGGTTCTATGTGAATTGAATGATATAGACCTAACGTGGTAGAAGTACACTTCATTTTTCGTATTAAACTATCTGTGGATTTAAAATTAATAATGTCCAATCTATAATTTTAAAGAAAGTTCGATAACTTTAAAAAGCAATATCTATGGCATTATTAAATAGATTTTACTGGGACAAATTATAAATTTTAACTCCATAATTTATCTGAATGATTTTTATCGGGCCCCCCATCTCAGAAAAAACTGATTCTGTGAAAATGTGGAATGGGGCCCATCTTTCAACTTAAATGTACTATAGTTATATAGTAGTGCTTTTAGTTGTATCATTTTTCGTATTCGAAAAATAATTATTTAGAAAAGACATTTTTATATGTTTCGATGAGGATATTAAATTTCATCTAGATTGTTCTAGAAAGTTCTATAATGTTCAACGGGTATATATAATGGAATCTAAAAGCTTATTGAAATGTTAGTTTAGTTCTATACTTTCATGGGTATTTACTTTAAAGTGACCCTTCATAATCCTACCGGGAACTAAATCGCAATGGGAACATGGTCCCAACGAGGAAGAGGATCCTAAACGTGATTGAGTATACTGCACGATCCCATGAAGTGACGGGATCAAATAGGGATCCTATCGATCGGAGAAAAGGATCCCACGGGGAAACGGGATCCTATCGGAATCCCACATGAAAAAGGAAAAAAAATGAAAATGATAACCTACTTGATAATGGTATCCCAACGGGATCTCAATTAGGTTGGGATCCAACAGAGGTCGGGATTCCATTGGATGGGATCCCATTTAGAAAGGGGATCCCAATCGGGATCGGGATACCAATGGGATCGGGATACCAATAGGAACTGGATCCCATTGGAATAGGGTATCCTACTTGGAAATGGGATCCCTTCGGGAAACGAAAAGTTTACAAAAGGTATTTTTAATGTGCTTTCATATAATTTCAATTTTAATTAAAAGGCTTTAGAAGTTGATTTTCCCCGAATGCAATCCCGTGCAACGCCGGGTATATTGGCTAGCTCAATATAAAATAATGCAACAACGAAATTGATCTTTTCTCGGAAAGCCAGAATCAGCCATGATGTGTTTATGGGGAATACCCTAATTTATGTGTGCCTCTCCTTTTTCTAGCTCGCGACGGGAGCGGACGACTTCCTACTGCCATATTCGTGAAGCAATTTGTAAAAGCAATTTGTAAAAGGTAAAGTTTTAAAAAAAATCTTACAAAATTTTTGTCAAAACTAATAGATTATCGTATTTTGATTACCACTACAATATGATTTACGAAAATAGGATCTATAATAATTAGATGCATCTTTCATGCTGTAGCTTACACGTCATGCGGTTGTAGGCGTGCACAGCCTGATCATGTGACGTGTCAACAAAATATTGAGACCGTAAGGGAAAGAACGTCTTTGGTGGGCAAGTTGAAACATACCATTTAGAACATGTACACTTTTAACCGGTGGAAAGGAAAGAGGGCGGTGCGCGAACAGACCAACTCTCTCTTAACTACTGCACTTATTGCATGTTTTGCCTACAGCACGCGGCGTTTGGAAATGGACAGAAAATAAAATAACAGAAAAACCATGTCAATGATTAAAGTTTTATATTATTTAGGAATGATAAATTGAACACGTGACTCAGTCACAGATTTTTGTAAGATGAAAACGTTCTTTTAAAAGTATAATTAAAAATACATGATTAAAAATATGTGTAAAAACACCTTTCAATTAAGAAATATATATTTTAAATAACACCTTTCAATTTAAAAATATATTTTAAAAAACAACTTTCAATTAAGAAATATATATTTTAAATGACACCTTTCAATTTAAAAATATATAAAAAAACACCTTTCAATTTAAAAACATTTTGTAAGATGAAAACGTTCTTTTAAAAGTATAATTAAAATACATGATTAAAAATATGTGTAAAAACACCTTTCAATTAAGAAATATATATTTTAAATAACACCTTTCAATTTAAAAATATATTTAAAAAAACAACTTTCAATTAAGAAATATATATTTTTAAATAACACCTTTCAATTTAAAAATATATAAAAAAACACCTTTCAATTTAAAAACATTTTGTAAGATGAAAACGTTCTTTTAAAAGTATAATTAAAATACATGATTAAAAATATGTGTAAAAACACCTTTCAATTAAGAAATATATATTTTAAATAACACCTTTCAATTTAAAAATATATTTAAAAAAACAACTTTCAATTAAGAAATATATATTTTTAAATAACACCTTTCAATTTAAAAATATATAAAAAAAACACCTGTCAATTTAAAAACATTTTTTAAAAAACACCTTTCAATTTAAAATATATTTTAAAAACACCTTTCAATTTAAAATATATTTAAAAAAACACCATTCAATTAAAGAACAACCATATGACTTTTAAAAACACAGTATTTATTTAAATGAATTTTCCTGAAATATTTTGTCCTCACTGATTATCATTATCCAGTAATTTTTGGCCTACTGAATTCAAAATTCAGACATGTTAATGTAAAAAGGTGAAATTCAATTATAAAATATTTCGATATACTGATTTATCATGGCAATTACTAGTTTCTCTTAAACTGTTTTATTAACGTGCTTTCCATTTATTCCAAGATGGATGCAAAAATCAATACCATACACATATATATATAAGAGATGTCTGAATGTCAAAACATTTCTTGATACTCAAAGTACATTTAGATTTTCTTTTATAACGTAATTAATTAAGTCTTAACTATTTAGTGATACTGAATATCCAGCTATCAATCCATACCATCTTCTTGATCCCCTGTCCACGTGCGCGTACTGTCACCCATGCGCTATCCACATACCACTTCCCAAACTGTGCCTGTCAACGTGCTCTCAGCCCGCTTCACCTTAGCGTTTGTGAATCCGTAACCCTACAGACTGCCCCCTTGTCTACCTGCCTGCAGGTTTCCACCCTAACCCGACTACACTGACCCTACTAAGACGCGATGTAGTTTACGTTCCTGATTTATTAAAATCGCCTCCTTTCAATCCCCGCCAAGCAACATTTTCCATTTACCGTACTTATCTTTGACAATAAAATTAAAAAATTCTACAAAAATTGCACACGTGTTTCACTACAGGGAGTGTTGTAGGGAGATGTGTTTGTATGACGTTAACAAATTATGCGTACGTGTGCTTTATTTAAAAGAGCAGTGTACAAAATGGCGATACTTTCATCATGTTATCTAAATTAATTTTAGCATGAGTTATCGGTACTTGTTTGTAAACACTGTTTTACTTTTTTTTTTTTCCCCCTGTTGGGCGGAAGCGGGTGTAGACGTGAGATGAACGAACACGTGAGCATGCGACGATATAAAATTGACCATGCACGGTTAAATATCTGCAATGTCTAATCAATCTGTGATCTGTCGATTGCCCTCTCATAGCAAAGTTTCACTTAAAACCTGCCATGGACGTGTAAAACATCGGCAATGTCTAATCAATCTGTGATCTGTTGATTGCCCTCTCAAAGCAAAGTTTCCTTTGTTAAACCACTTATAAAATAAATTGGGTAAATCAACATGGACATCAGTGTTTCACTCAGTAAATTTCCTACGGGTGATGGGTTGGGGGGGGGGGGAGCGGGTCAATTTAGATGTTCAGAAGTGGGTCAATTTAATGTTCAGAAGTGGGTCAATTTAGATGTTCAGAAGTGGGTCAATTCAGTTGCCAGAGCCGTTATAGGTAAGGGGGCATGGGGTTGTCCGCCCACGTGTCACTTTTTTTTGTTTATATTTCGGCATTTTCGTACAACTACAGATTTTGTATCATAAAAGGGGGCGCCAAAAAACTCTTGTCCTGCCCAGGGCGGTACTATACTAGCAAGGCAGTGTATTTATCAGCGCAAAAACGTGCGATCGGGGCCCACTATACTGTCAAGCCAACATTAAATACCCGCAGAATAAAAAAAATTAAAACTGATTGTTATATCTTTTTAGGCACAAATTTGGCAGTAGGAGGACGTTGTTCAAGCTATACGGCAAGATCATGTCAACACATGTTACCTATGGTAAGATATATATTTTTTTTTGAAAAATAACTTTGATCCGGTGTCAGTCTCAATATCTCATCCAGTATGGTGTGCAGAAATGTTGAGATTCATCTGTAAAAGGCCTTTCAGGTTCGCCAAAAATAGTCTTGAAATAGTCCATGAAGATCATTTCTAATTTTTTAAAAACGCATATTTAACGTTTTATTCATACGATGGGACACGTCTCGTGCAAGTGCATGTACGTCTTCCCATTTTAATTGCTTTTATATTCCATAAAATATAACGCTTTTAAAGCCTTTATTTGAGCCGGAACGACCTCGTCAAAAACGATATCTGATCAAATACGATCATCAAGGAGCAAAAACAATTTAAATCTAAAATAATAATATTATTGTTGTCATAATAAAAAAAAAAACATCTACATTTTACTATTCTCAGCATTTTTTGTTGAAAGCTTTTGGTATCATTGCACAAATTATTGGATGTATATATTATTACATATATTTAAACGACATATATAGGATATATGTGTATATATATAAATAAATAAAGCGTGAAACAATAATGCAATAAAGAGAA
This sequence comes from Omphiscola glabra, assembly GCA_964017045.1. Taxonomy (NCBI): domain Eukaryota; kingdom Metazoa; phylum Mollusca; class Gastropoda; family Lymnaeidae; genus Omphiscola; species Omphiscola glabra. The sequence goes on along the minus strand of OZ024798.1, from coordinate 14,053,567 downwards.
AAAAGAGACAAATAGTTGAGAGAGCAGCAGTAGATGTCTGAAAGGGTGATTCATCCTCCCTCCCCCCCCCCCCCCCAACGCGTGCTTTATCAATAAAATATGTATGTTTAAGGCAGTGGCATGACTACAAATTATAGAGCCTCATGGAGCAGACTTCGGTTTAAAAAAAACTCTAACTATGAAAACATTGGCACCTTGGAATTTAGAACTTCATCAGTTCAAGGACCCAATTCAAGTTCCAAATCGTTCAATCTCCAATACATTTTCCACACTTTAAAGTAATAGAACCGGGATTAATCCGTTATGGTTAAAACAAAATCCATGGATCGCAGCAGACCTTTTCTTAAAGTTGTTTAATCACCCCCCTACTGGCTTTAAATTCCCACTTTTGAGCACTGGTATCAGGCCTTTTAACTAAATCATCGTTGAGGACCTTGGCTTTCTCATAGATTTTCTTCTCAGAAATTACATCACCCGCCAGTTGTTTTTCATTAATCGAAACTGAAAGGAGGTGTTTTTTCCCCATCTTCCCATACTTTTAGATTTGTCAAAATCGTACAAACTTTGGAGTGAGGCATCCCGAACATAGTATCGAGATCAGCCAAACGTTTACTGCTTACATATGATCTTTCTTAACTTCAGCTGTAGCTCTAAAAGCTTTCCTACACAACTCTTAATTCCTCTTAATTTCTTTTTTAATTTTCTTGAGGTAAGTGCACCTTTTTATGATTGTTCTTTAGTAATAAGCTAAGACTTAAGAAATTCTTGGATTATTGTAGCAGAAATTTTGTTTTTTCTTTGAGAATCCTGAGGATTATATAAGTATTCTCTAGTGGATTATTACATTTAGGTAAAATCGAAATTAAGGGCCGTGTAAAAAATAAAAATAAAATAAAATTTGGCTTAAGTAAAATAATTAAAATGTTAATTTTGTTCTCATTTATAATAACTTTTGTCAACATTTCGTTCCCGGTGGATCCGGTTTCCCGAACATATGTTTCAATTAGCTGTCAAAAAAAGATTGAAAGTCACACAGCAACATTTGTTGAAGTATCTGAGGAATCGATGAGTCTCCTGCTCAAATGTCAGGAAAGCTAGGAACAAAGATTTGTTCCACTCATTATTCGTTGTTGGTTGAAAGATTTGGAATAAGCAATTGAAATAAATGTCAGACATATAGAAAAGGCACTTTTTTTGTTGCATTTCATGGTACACGTGTTACATATCTGCAGCGTTGGTCTGTTCACTTTGAAGGTTTTGAAATATTTTTTGGGTGATTATGAAAGTATTCCCTTCCTGTGACATCGTAGAAAGAGAAGTGTCTCTTATGTACCGGTAAATGAAATCTTACCAGGGAAAATTGTTGATAGCGATCTCTTTGACGAGCTAGCTGATGTTATACAAGAAATTTTACCTGCTAAGCTGGAAGAATGGAACTCGCAAAAAATTTCTGTTTTTAAAAAATGTGGGAAATTATTTCAACATTTCAAAGCAAATGATGCAGCTTCTGTAAATGTGCAGCTACTGCTTGAGTTTTCATTCAGCTTCCCCGGCACAAATGTACCTGTGGAGTGAGCTTACTCTCAGGTAATCAATGTTTGGACCCCTCAGAAATCGCCGCTAAAAGTAACCACTCTGAGAGATATTTTGTTTGTTCAGTGTAACATTGATTGATCTAACATGTCTTCAATTTTATGAAATACTTCTTAAAAATGGAAATTTCTTTAAAGCTATTTATGGGTCTGCAACATATTAACAATAGTGTGTCACAAAATGATGTACAGTAGGATATTAAAAATCATACACATAACCTGTTGTCTCCCCCCCCCCCCCACCCGCTGCAATAAGCCCGGATTCTGTGAGCCTTTGTGTCCGTATTTGGCATCCACAAAATCTGGTAAGAACCTTGTTCTTGTTCCATACATGCAACATGATCTCAAACATATCGCCCTAGTCATTTGCGACAAACAGAATCTTCAAGGGAAGACTTCAAGAGGCCAACTTTTTACTTCTCTTGCACTAACAAAGTGTGCTGACATTATGACCAGCCATCTGCAGTGCACAGACAGACACGCATTAAATGACTCTTATATTGTTAAAATTAAAAGCATAAAAATTATATGACTATTTGCACTCATTAAATTTTTTAAAATAATGTAATAGCCAGACAATTTTTAAGATAAAAATTTTAATAGAGAAGACATGATTTTTGACGTAAACTAATCTAACCCCCTCCCCCCACTTTTTTGTCAACAACTGTCAAACATTTCCCAACTCCCCCCCCCCCCCCCCATTTTGTTGACATAATTAATGGACGCTCCCTAAGTCCAATGGTGTTTATATCGCTTAAATTATATAAGAAAAAATGAAATGGAGTGGATTTTATGACCTCAGTACCCTTCTGGAATACGGATAATCAATTGTGTATGTGTACTAAGCAGTGGCGTAGCTAGAGTGTTTGGCGCCCGGGACAAGATTCATTTTAAAGCGCCCCCTTTTCCTGTTTCAACTCTCAAACCCGTTATTTTCATCAATAAAATAATACCAAAGCACATTTTGGCGCCCCTAACTTGCTGGCGCCCGGGTACATCTGTACCCCCCTGCCCCCCCCCCCCCTACGCTACGCCTCTAGTACTAAGTTTGGTCAAGATCCATCAATTTATGTAGGAATATTTGTTGGTAATTTTATTGATATAGCTCTCATATAAGGAAAAAAACGAATTTAGGGCCCCGGCCCCAAACGGAATGAAATGATAAGTTCAAAACCTCAAATTTGTTCAAGATCCTGATCCATCAATCCATGTAAAAACGTATTCGAAAAAAATCCATAAACAAACAAATTTTAACTTTAAATAGGTATTGTATTCTGGTGCTGCTACCCCCGTTCACCGAATCCCCCCCTCCCCCACTAACTATCGGCCTGGAAAGAGGTATTGCGACGAATAGAGGAGAGGGTGTGGGAAAAAAATTTATTTTCGTACGGGTTTTCCCGTGCAAACTGTGCCAGTAAAAATTACTGCCCTGATAATTATGCCTTACGAGAAACGAAACAAAGCAACAACAGTCAGAAACGTGATCTCATTTGGAGACAAAATTAACTTCTTTCGGTTATTAATTTACTTTAATTTTCATGTGACCCTATCGATCACTTATTGAATAATTTCGAAGCGTATTTAAATATTTCACGGACTATGAATAGATGTGGCTTGGAAAATCCTTAATAATATTATTAATATTTCGCATAAACTGCGCTTGACGAAAGCTTATCTTCTGGACTGAAATACAAATGCGCAATTTTAAATGACACATGGACATGGCATATTATATTATCAAGTCTTATAAATATAACCGAAATTGTAATTTCTCTTTTCAGATGGTTTGTAAAACGTCTCGCTCCACCTACAGGTAAAGCACACTTTTACACAACTGTACTGCTATGTTAATATCGCTGAAAGAAGTGTCCAATACCAGTGCTTAATTAAGGCCTATTTTACAGTATTTTACAATTTGTAATTTGATAATCTGATCTTTAATTAATTAATATAAGCTATAATAATATAATATTAGCAGGCTATAATTTACGCATGTTGCAGTTTTTGATTTTTAAAAAACTATTCTGAAAAAAAAAGTTTTGCCTCAAAAGATATAGCGGTGCCTAAGGATTAAAACACAGTGCAACATAAACAATCATTCTTTCCACGCACAATAATCGCTTGGAACCACCTGGACAATACCGCCGTGAACTCGACATCTATCGAAAGCTTCAAGGCTGCCCTGGAATCTGCTAGGAGCCGTTAGGATGGCAGCAACGCTTCCCCAACCGTTGCATATATGCCAGTATATGGATGCTGAAACGTACCCTACCAGAACCAGAATATAATGCAACGATAGCTTTAGAAACTGTGTTATTTAACATTGAAAATATTTTAAAATTTTACTTTTCAACATTGAACAGTTTTGAAAAGTATACTGTTTAACATAGTAAAGCTTTTAAAAGTGTACTGCTTAACATTGCACCCCCCCCCCCCCCCAAAGATGATTCATTTGCATGCCTTCACATAATGCAATCATTTAGAGTTGTTTTTTTATCACCAATTGGCACGTTTCAAATTGTGTCCTATTTACTAGGGCTGTGCCTGGTACTGGCCAGGATACACTAAAATGCGGAGTATTTAGCACACCAAGCCAAAAATCATTAACTGTTAAAATTTGTGAAATAAATAAATATTTTTTTACACAATAAAAAAAAGATATACAAGTCAGCCAAATTGGCATCATAAGAAAATGTAAAAACTCCTAGCAGACAGAAGAGTTCCTGGTATGCCAATAGACAAAGAGATATATTTAAGCTCTGTGGGTATGTCCAAGATTAAAACTACTGAATATTTAACGGCTCATATTTGCAATAATTTTTGGGGGCTAAAATACAGTTTGTTAGGAAGGTCAGAAATAAATAATCATTACCTTATTATTATTTATGATATATAATCCGGTGTTACCGGGATGACAATCCGTCAATTGTGGCATTTTGCGATATTTTCTACCAGCTATTGCAGCGATTTCAGCGAAGTCTCGACGTAGACTTATTTAATCACATAGCCTAAAAAAATGACCTCCCTAGACTTTCGTTTTTGAAGCCTACCTATGGTAGGCACTTCGATATCTTCCGAGAAACGCCGAAAACCGGGTATCGTGATTTCGGCATCAAAATGGCGACCTCCACTTTTTAATTTAACGAGTGTTGCTGTTTACGATTTTTTCGTTAATTATAATTATAGCCTCGCATGATCACTCTATTTCCGCCCACAACTTAGAGTAGACATGTTGTTTTATGATTAGACACTATAGTTCTAAAATAAAATTGAGGTCTTAACTTTGAAAATATAAGGTAAAATAATGCTAAATATACTCATTCATATTTTTTTTCTGGAAAGGGTGTCTTTCTTAAATAAAAAGACGTCGGTAGATAATGGAATAAATAACAACGGCTAATGTGCTGTTGTGGTCCCCTTATTGGGAGTCACTTCCCTTTGTTTATGATAGATTTAGGGTTCGGGTTAGGGTGAGCGACAGAGGGACCAGTAGCGTGCAATAACCATAACAACATATCAAAAATTCATGACGTTAGGACCCAGTTCTGTGGTGTAAAAGTCCCTACCAAATTTTTGTCACATGTGTCCCAAAATGACCTATTATCGATAACGATTTTTTAATAGAGGAAATAACTTGATTTACACTGGAAATCAAGCTTATTACTCCATAATAACTCATTTAAAAACAAACAGAAATAATTTGATAACAGAGATATATATTTTAACAACATAAATACATATTTTTAACTTGATTTGATGCTTTTATTGAGGGGTATGGACTTGGACTTGGGAAGTGCCTGAAGTTGGTTAAAAACCATTTTCATTTATTATTATTAGCCTCATTATTATTACAATTAATATATAAAATATAATAGTTTATATATATATTTATAATCTATATATATTATATATATATATTTAAATATATATATATATACATTTATATTTATATAATGTATATATTTATATATAATATATATATATATTATATATGTATATATATATATACTTGGTGTTTTGTAATCTATTCACCAGGCTCTATACAGCTGTAGTATTTTTATATTTTTAAAAATGTTTTGAAATTTTCATCAAAGTGCCTACCTATGGTCTACACTCATGAATTTTGGATATGTTGTAAATGAACCTATAACCAAAATGAGCGGGGTATTTTTATTACGGAGCGCATTTTTAAAAATAAGTTATTGATCAGTTAAGTACCCTGACACGCAGCGCCGCCATTCTCACGCGGTCCCAATAGACTCAATGCTATTGGGATGTCATTTGTGGTAGTTTATTTTAGTTACACTAAGAAGTAAGTTTACAACAACGTATAGTATAGTCCATTCAATTATCTTTCATTTGATTATTTTGATACCAAATTTTGTCTTACAAACCCAACAATAATATTTTAAATAATGGTTTTTTAATCCCAACCTCTCACTTCTGGTACCCGGGTACGAATAGTCTTATTAATATATATTATATATATTTTTATTAGGCTAATAATTTAAATTATTATTTAATAATATATATTACAATAATTATTATTATTCAAAAACAATGAATAATGCTCAGTAAAGAGCAGGAAAGTTATCAAACACATCGTTCAGGTCTTACAATTGGTCTATTCACCCTAACTTAAGGCCTAAGTCCAGTGTTGGGATTCCCAAATAGTGACTTCACTGCGCTTAGGGTGAGACAACTCATGGCAAAACCTATACTGTTCAACTCTTGACAAAACCTATATTATTTACACCCACTTTTCCATGAAATTTACTTTATTCAAAGTGGAATCAAAAATATATTTTCATACTTTGAAAGAAAATCCTTATCCACCTTTGATCACGCTCATTTAAAGTAAAAAAATATATGAATCTATTTTTAAGATTAAACTTCACATAAAAAGTAATTGAGTTTTAGATGTTTTTTGGAGGCATGGCTAAACTTATGTAAAGATACCCATGATTTGTCAATGCTCTTGAACTATATTTTCTTAATTGGTATAACATATATTTATTATTTTAAGAAAATGTAGCACTTTTTTTACGACTTTGGATTTGTTTTAAAGATATTGTCATCATAAAAATAAGCACACTCTATTCGTTCCCTGCCCTGATATGGGTTTACCAAAGAAGATTATCAAATTCACTCCTTCATCTTTAGGTGTTTCTTGTGCTGCCTGGGGCAAAATAAAAATATCAAAGCACCCCCCCCCCCCCACCACATTTTTTAATAGATTTGAATAAAATCATCCATGGGTTGGTAGCCACCTACATAAGCAACCACACATTTTTGCATGCCACTGAACTTTATTAAAATGTTAAAGTCCCTGCGCCCTTTTATCACACGTTGTTTTACATTTGCTTAAAAAAAATAGTTTGATGCATATTTCAGTATATTGAAAGATTATGGTTATTTATTTTAACATTAAAATCTATACCATAGTTAAAATTTGTAACATAATTGGGTTTTGAGAAACTGATAACAAAAGGGACCAATTGCTACTTCATATGGGCTGTTCTTATTTGGATGAGTGATTAGTGAATTATTGAGTGGTATTGGCTGTGAGTTTTTGTTGGACTTAATGGGTTTAAATGGCATATTGTTGTTAAAAATATTTGTTAAAGTTAAGTTTTTATTACTTAATGAAATTTGATAAAAAGCAAATTTTTTAAATGAAAAATAAGTAAAACTTATTAAATGGGAAAAATACAAAGCTAAAATTTGGTGTGATGTATTAGGAATTAAAAATCAATCATATTTATTTTTGTATAGGCTAGTATAGCGGAAAAACATTATCAGTTTTCTCACACTTGGGTAATAACTTGTGATTTGTGAGTTTAAATTAAATTCTTAAAATGTCTTTCTAATTTTTCTTTATTTCTGTGCAATCCAAAATTTAAATTTAATATTTTTTGAAGACTTTGAATAACATAAATTTAAATTTTAGATTTTTTAATCTTCTGGGTAAATGTGATTTTGAAATAATAAGATTAATACTAAGACAAGAATATCTTAACTTTCAAATTAAGATAAAATACTTAAAATAGTTTTTTAATTGTTATATTGCATGTAATTTTTAATTATAACAAAAATACTGAAGTGATACTTAAATATGAGCAGATATATTTTATTCATAGCATATTTAAATTTAGAAAATTTATGAAAATTAGAAAACCCCAATCATTTTTTTAGCATCCAAACAAATTTAAATTGATTTTTTTGTTTAGAGCTATATGGATACCCCAGTTCATTCCTATATATATAAAACAAAAAATAACTATGCAATTTACAACAAAGCCAGTGAGAAAAGTGAGTGCTTTGTTTTTCAACATAATTTATAATTTAGTTTTCTTCTTGACTGACACTGAACAGTGTTTTTTGATGAATTTTTGTTTTTCAATTTCGTATTGACTTTTTTTTCCAATTTTTTATTTACCAAGATTAAGGATCTCCACATTTTGCGTGTGTCTTATTTCCCAAACAAAGATCTGGAGCAGGCTTTTTTTGTCCGAGCCCCACAACCTCTCTTGCCAAATTTTGTCATCTGCCATCCGAGCTCCAGCAAAATTAAAATGGAAAGGGGTTGGGGGGTGTTTAAAAATTAAGTAAATGTGTTTATTGTCACTGATCCATCTTATTGACTAGGCAATAGAAATACATGTATTTTCAGAACATAGCTGAAGAAGTGTGAGAGTAGTGGGGCAACATAGTTGGTAGACGCGTGGGGCATCATGTCCCCAAAAGAGTGGAGCAACAAAATTGTAAAAGAGTGGGCCGACAAAGGACATGCATGGTATCTGTCAAAAATGGTAGCAACTACAGGGCTGCCAGCTGTGGAAAATCGGCAGCTAGAAATAAAATGGCAGAAACAGGGTAGGGCGATAATGATTACCTGTTGCCGTTAATGGATATGCGGCATGAGGGGGTTAGTGGCAACAGGTATTCCTTAAATTAGTTCCATGCCTGCTATTTATTATTATGGTTCTCATAAGAGTTTTTTTCATCTCTTTATTTAATTTTTTTTTATTCCTGAAACAACTTGATATAATTGCTATTTAATTTTTTTTACTCATATTTATTCTGCAGATGTGGACTTATAAAAAGCAAAAGTATACACTTCATATAATGTTGGACACCTTTGCTAAATAGCATTACTGCTTCTGGTGCTCTGTAATCAAGATGGGGTCAAAGGGGGCTGTGTATATTTTTCTAATCCTTTCTGCCATTTGCATCACAAAGTTACATTATCAAGCTGCCCCATATGAGCATCAGAGCTACATGAAGAAATTTTGGTTTCATCCAGTTTTGAAATTTATGCCAAACGAAGAAGTTATAGGTCGAGAGAGTGGCCAGCTTCCGAAAACTATAAAAGAACATGAAAACAACGGAACGAGAGAAAAGAACCAAAATAATGTTAAAAATATTGAAGTGCTGGAGAGAATTTTAAAATGTAATTGCTCTAATTTACATAGTTATCACAGATGTAAGGATACAGAAAGTACTTGTGTGAATGTGAAAATGGAGCTTGGATATAAATCACCTCGGCTTTCACATTATTTTACCAAGCAGCTGATGTCCAATCAGCTGAAGTTAATTCGCTCTGACAAGAGCAGCCATAGATCCAATGTGACGTACGAGTTTCATTTCACAGAAACTTGCAGATTAACTTGTTCAAAACTGTCAACGTTTGATTTGTTCTTGATTATATTCTTATTGATAGGAATTGGAAGAAGAATTAATTTTGAAGATGTGGTGGTCAACTCATCTGTTGGTTTATGTTACTCTGTACTACCTAAGTCAAATATTTCATTTTTGGACTGCTGTATGGATTACATTTTTTCAAATTCTTTTGTTAAAAAACAAAGTCATGGCCTTCATAAATTAGAGCTTGCAAAAGACGTCAAAAATAACGATAACATTGAGAAATCATTAAGTTTGGGATGGCTTTTAAAGCCTTTGAATCTTGTTAGAAATATACCAGAGTACTTTGTTTATCCAGCATTTGACATGCCAAGATTGGCTTCATTCCAGCCAATAACTCTTGTGGAAAGCCAAGTTCCTTTCATCAAGTTGGCAGCATCTGGTTTTTCATACACTGGAACAGGAAATGCCATCATTTGTGAGGATTGTAAAAATTTGGTCAACCTTCATGAAATAAGAACGGATCCAGCAAGCTCAAAATACCACAACAGGGGTTGCAGATTTGTCAGTGCTGAGAGCTCATTTGCTTCTGATGCCTTTGGTGTTTCTGCGGAATCTTCATCTTTGGATACCAGTTCTTTGGGAACTGCTTCAAGTGAAGACATGTTTCAACCCTTGATGGGAAATGATATTTCAAATTTGTCATCTTTAAGTGGTGAGTTGATTTTTAAAAATAATTTGAAGCTGGTTGATATGTTTCTTAAAAAGGTTAAATTTTTCAAGTTCTAATTATTTCAAGTGCTTTTTAAACATGTGTTGTTATAATATTTCTATATTTGTCTAAAAGGAAAATAGATATTTTTAAAAATAATTTTACAATGCTATACATTTTATTTTACACATATTCTTTAACATAATCTTTTGTACAGTCATAAGCAAACATTCTTTATGGCATTGCTTCTCAACACTGTGGGTGTGGCTGATAGGCAGGAATTGTGGATTTGGAGCGATGATCTTTTTTGGTGTTATTGTTTTAGTGCTGATCTGTGTAACAACTCTTTGGGTAGCATGGCTCTAGGGAACTCTTCAAGTTAAAGTCCCTTTCTTTATCAAAACCAGTAACTGTAATAAAATAACTTTTTATATGCATAAACCTTCAAGAGGCCCATTTATAAATTACCTATGCAATAATTCAAGATAACTTATTTATAGGTGCAACAAACTTTCCAGAAGAAGATACCTCTGCTATTTGCTGTAGTAATTTCTGTTGTGAGTATCCTGCAAACTGTACTTTTATTAAAGTCTATTTTGATGGCAATTAAAATTATGAGTTAAAGTTAAAGGACTCATAGGAATGTGATTCACTTATGTTATTTTAAACAAATTAAAAGTTCAATGGCAAACACTATTTTCAAAATTGGGATAATTACTTATTGTTTGCATTAAATTGTGCATGAAAGTTTTGTTTAAGAAAAATAATTTACATCATTATTTTCTTTCCCAGTTGATGATGAATTATTTGAATGTGAGTGTTCAAAGATTAAAGATGAAAAAGGCACTGAAATCCTGGAGCACAGGGGATTTGTGAAGTTTATTAATTTAACAATGGAACACCTTCCGGTACAACTGAAGCATCGGGACGTTTTAAAGTTTTTTCAACTGTGCGCACAGCTAATTGTTAAAGTGACCAGCTCAGAACTCTCACAGTTCAGGCCTCCTCAGAAGAGATGTCCCTTCAGAAAAGGCCTGGATGGAATCTGTGGCACTGGAAGTCTCTTTGGCACAGATGGCAAGATAATCGAGTTCAAAGATCTACCGCAGGCTCTGAAGAATGGGAACCCTGGCTTGAGTGACGAGTCTGAAGTCGGACTTATCTACGTTGAGACCAATCCACACATTGTTTTCAATAACCAGGAGGCAAAAGATTCAACTGTTGAACTTTCCCTAAGTCTGCCCAACTGGGATCCTGTTGAATTGAAAGGCGGTCATTTGCATTGTAGCCAAGATCCCAGAGGCTGTAAGGCTACTTTAGTGTATTCAACAACAAACTTGGAACTTGTGAAAATGTTGAATAAGATAAGAGTGGAGCTGTTTGAACTTGGTGAGACGCTGCCCATGAAAGTCAAAGAGTACATGAGTAAAACAGTTGTGATTATTAGTCATCCCCATGGAAGGGAGAAAAGTCTGTCATTTGGTGATTGTGTTTCTGTGAAATATGGCCTTGAAACAGACTCAAGTGGAAAGAATAAGCTTTTCAAAATTGACAACCATAAGAAAGGTGAATAATTTTGATCTTGGTTTCTAAAACTAATTTGTTTAGATTTACTGTTCGCTACTATGCTTCTTGACTTTAACTTAACTGGTAAGATTACTGCCATTTTGTGTAGTAATGTGCCAAGATTATTTTACCCCAGGGGATTTTTTCTTAGTTTGTGACTTTGCTTAATTAAGAACAGTAACCTTATTAGGCCAACTTTTCCATTCCACCCTGCTATTTTTCCAAATCTTGGGATGTCCCCGAATAAATTCAAATCTGCCACCTCTTGTTTGTTTAGGCCACAAGGCCATTGTTTGTTCTTTAGCGATATTATGTGCTCATCTGTAAAGTCTGATAAAATAATGTTACAAAAATTGTTGCATTGAAATATTTGATTGGATAAACACATTCAGCATTGTTAATTAAAATCAATATGATTTATATATACATTCTTATAATTAGTTCAGTTACTCTTTTTTCAATAAAGTATTAATTTTATTTTTGACATCATTCCAAACAAATTTACAGAAACATTTTTGAGTCTTTTGGGTGGAAATAATGAACCTTATATATGTTTTGTTTACAAGACTTCTACTAGGCATTAAGTTTAACTTAGTTTAGATATAGAACTCATCATTAAGACTTCTATCTTTCTCCTCCTGTAGTCCCTGCTGATATATCAAATGTCAAGAAAGCACTCCAGTACACGGCAGTCACTTATCCAGGCTCATCTGGAGCACCTGTCATTTGTTACAAGCACAACGGTCGCAACGACCTGAAGCTTGACATCTGGATGCACAACGGAGTAGACAGAGAAAATGCACTTGGTATTTCTGTCTTACAGGGTAATGCTCATTCACTTTATTGTTACCAGCTCATGAAACCTGTAGATAACAACCTTTGTTCATCTGTTAAGAAATTGTATGGATTTTGAAGTTCTTTATCTTTCTCGTGTTGTTGTTTTAAATGAAAACTATGATCAAGTTTTGCATGTTTCATGGATCCACGATTTGTTTCCCCCAAAGCCTGCACCTCTGAGGACGTTTTTAGAAAAATTCCTGAACCAACAAGACCAACTGCCCCACGGCCAACTGAGAATATACCAAGGCCAGTGTCTGTAAATCTGCCCACACGTAACCTGGACAGCAGAGCCTTGAGTCATCCTTCCTACCCCGTCTACATATCTTACCAAAAGAGGTTGGAAAGTTTTGTTGCTTGGCCGGCAGGGCATGTTCACGATCCTCATGACCTTGCCAGGGCTGGATTTTTCTACGCTGGTAAGACACTATTTGTTCAGTTATAAAAACTAACTTGTTCATTGGAATTTGTTGGTGTGTGGTATTGTTTCAGCAATCTTTTGTTTCCATATAAGCATACATTGATTTTCTATTTTTAGTTAGGGCCATTGTTCTGATTTAAGTGTAAGAATACTTTTTATCAATGGCTGAACGAATTCATCTGTTAATTATATTGAATGATGCATGCACAGGTTATGCAGATTGCGTCCGATGTTACCAGTGCGGACTTGGCCTGAAATCGTGGAAGCCGGGAGACGATATCAATGTGGAGCATGAAAGGCTGAGGCCAACCTGTCCTTTTCTACAAACTCAGCAGACCACTGGGTTATCTAGTATGATGGAAGAACACAACCACCAAAGACCCCAAATACATTGTAAATACACATCAGTCTTCTTCATGGTGTGATAAAGTAGACTGTCTTTTGATCCTTGTTTTAAAATGAAATACTTTTTCTATTTTAGAAAAATTGTACATTAGAAATGAGCTGAAATTTTTAAAATTTATATTAAATCCATATGAATAAATATTAATTTACAGAAGTGGGGGGAGAATAGGAAATGCATTTTTATTACAAAAATGATTTATTTGTTGTTTTTGTTCTTCTCTTATTTTCAATTTTTAAAAAAAAAGCAGAGCCAACCTCAGGCCAAAGCTCTTATGGCAGTGATGATAATCCTCCTCCAAAACTTCAAATGCTGGTTGTTCCAACAGTTACTGAAAACCAGCAGTCTCCCAGCCAGCCATCCACTGATGTACAGCAGCCAGTGGCTTCTCAGAATCAAGCACCTGAAGGAAATAATTTTAGAGTGACTCCAGGGGCAGCAAATGTTGTAGAATATGGTGGGGCGTCTTATTCAGGTCAGTCTGGTGTATTCAGTTTTGTTTGTTTTTATATATATATCTTAAAAACTAGATAGTTATAGTATAAAATTAATAATAATTGGCACCAATTTGTTTCCATAAAACTTCAGACCTCGATAGCTCTTTATGTTTTAAATGCTGTCAAATCCACTGAGATATTTTACAAATATTGTGTCCCAAAATGTTGGAGTAAAGTGTAGAGCTTTAATGGTTTTTATATCCCCAGGAGATGATTTGACTGAATCCCGTGGATATGATAATGCAAATGAAACTGAAGTGAGATCCAATGTGCAGTCTGATCAGGGAATTCCTCAGAAGCATCTACTTGAACCAAGCAGCGCCTCACATTCTTCATCTGGTGTAGACCTACCATCACAAAACAAAACTGACTCAAACTATGGTAAGCTTGTTGTAGGCTATTTCTGATCATTGTATGTTTTTTTTTCTGTTTCAGAGCTATCAATTAACAGGAAAATGGTTGTAAATTATTATCAAAATGAAATGGTTTTTTTGAAAGTGGGAAAGGTCAGGTTCATAATAACTTTTAACTTAAAAAACATGGTAAATCTTCTTGTCTTTTTTTTACAGGTTCCCATAAGTCAGAATCAGTCAAAGATTTAACAGTGAGTCTACTTGAGAGGGAGAAGAAATTGCTTCAGCACCAGGTGAATTGCAAAATATGTCTGGTTGCCCCGATCAAGGACTTGTTTCTTCCATGTGGACATCTTTATTCATGTGTTGACTGCTCAAAATCTCTGACCCACTGTCCAGCCTGCAGCCAGCTGATCCTTGCAACAGTAACAACATATTTTACATGATCCTTGCAACAGTAACAACATATTTTACATGATTCTTGCAACAGTAACAGCATATTTTACATGATCTTTGCAACAGTAACAGCATATTTTACATGATCTTTGCAACAGTAACAGCATATTTTACATGATCTTTGCAACAGTAACAGCATATTTTACATGATCTTTGCAACAGTAACAGCATATTTTACATGATCCTTGCAACAGTAACAACATATTTTACATGATCTTTGCAACAGTAACAGCATATTTTACATGATCTTTGCAACAGTAACAGCATATTTTACATGATTCTTGCAACAGTAACAGCATATTTTACATGATTCTTGCAACAGTAACAACATATTTTACATGATTCTTGCAACAGTAACAGCATATTTTACATGATTCTTGCAACAGTAACAGCATATTTTACATGATTCTTGCAACAGTAACAGCATATTTTACATGATTCTTGCAACAGTAACAGCATATTTTACATGATTCTTGCAACAGTAACAACATATTTTACATGATTCTTGCAACAGTAACAACATATTTTACATGATTCTTGCAACAGTAACAACATATTTTACATGATTCTTGCAACAGTAACAACATATTTTACATGATTCTTGCAACAGTAACAACATATTTTACATGATTCTTGCAACAGTAACAACATATTTTACATGATTCTTGCAACAGTAGCAACATATTTTACATGATCCCTGCAACAGTAGCAGCATATTAATACATGAGATTATATAAGAAAACTAAGAAATGAAAACTCAATTTGTCAGTCAAGGAATGGCTCACCCATATTCTAAACATCTCTGTTCCACCACCCACAGTTTTGTGGTCATGAAAAACATGTAGCATGGCAGGCAAAAGTTGCTTCAATCTAACAGCCTAAGCCTGTTGAAGTACGTCCCTGAGTAAAAAATTAATAAGCTTATAAAAAGCTGCATGCCATTTGAGAACTAAATCAAGGAAACAATTACAGCTGATTGACCTCACGTGATCTGTTTAAAAACTTTTTATTTATTTAGAAAATTTGAATGCTACTTTGCTATTTAAGTCATCACATATAAAGTGTCAATCCCATGTGCCAAGTTATCTTCCTATGATCTGTATCATATAAGACAACTAATAATAATAATAATAATCATTGGTAACCACTCAAGCTGTAATGCACAACTAAAATTTTAACATTATCATACAAATGTATCATCGTTGGTAAACAGTTCTCTGCTTGTCTTTGAGTCAGTGCTGTATGGCTGCAATGTCCTAATGTAAAGAGAGAATTCCATTCCACTAATGCACGGTATCCAACAAGCAAGCACTGTTGATCAGTGAACATGGCAGTCCATAATGATAATTAATATTGTCATAGCAATGTATTACATGAAGATTTCCATATTAAAATGTTAATGAAGAGAAGCATTTAGTCATAAACCACCTATCATGCAACAGCCGGGGAAACTATTTTCAATATCTTTACTTTCACTGTCACCATCTAGGGTGGGGGGTAAATGGGTTATCATTTATCACCATTTCCATAGAGTTCATTGCGCCTCATTGTTTAGTTTTAACTTTTTAAAATACATGTCTTCTATAAGCAGAAGAAAAATGGTTTCCTTAGCCTTAGAATGAGACAATCCAGACACATTATAGTTATTGAAATGTGATGTTATCTGTGGAGTTTGTTCACAAATCATTTATAATGCTCAATTTCAATGAAAAACCTATTTTAAGGCTTGCAGCATTGTTAATAAATTGTATTTAAATTACTGGCATGGTTGACGGTAAACAAGAAACCTGGCTTTGCCATTTTAGACTTTAAACACCCTCCTGTCACGTTTCTTCTGCAAAGCTATGTTCTTTTTGTCTGAATCTTTTGTGTTTTTTTAATTGTTGTGTTTGCAGAGAAAGCCATTCAGGCAGAATGTTCATTATTGGATCTTGCATGTGCATTGGTTAGAAAAATCTTGTTTTTAATTATATTTTGTCTCTTTATAATTAATCATCAAAGTAAAATAAAAGCAGCTGAAGTACGCTATAATAAATATGGTAACGATGGATGAATAATATTTATGCTACAGCTGATATTTCGTTGCATACCGGTGCCTTGTTCTAGGAATTTATGAGAAATGTGATAGTAGTTTTACAATTGTCATGACGGTTAGTTAACTTTACAATGCAAATATGCTTGTAGTTTTGTAGTTAGTATTGTCTGATCTACGGGTATATGCCAAATCCATTTTGTATGTGAAACTGGTGATAATATTAATTAAAACACATGCTCAGCATATTATTAGTAATTAACCATTCCATAAAGTCACCTTTGTACGTCAATCTTGGCAGCATTCAATGTTTCTTCACCTACATCACCTTTTCTAGTCTTAGGTGACTTCAATTGGTTTTAAAACCAGATCCATTGTCTTCAAGTGCCATTCTACTTAATACACTGTTGTTCAATTTGTGCAAGCTATTTTAAAATATATACAATTCCATAATTATATAAAAATTTATCTCTTGCATTCACAATTATCTATAATACACACACATTCACAACTGTTCAGTCTAAGGGGAGGCTTATTTAAATATAAAAGTAATAGCAGAAACCATGGGATTTAACTGTTGGTGTAGAAAAGAACTATATAAATAAATATATTGCAGCATTCTGGAAGATACACAGTCCACAAAAACTTATACAGAGTGTACATGCAATCTTATCCACTTTTAATTTTTGCAAGATTATTTTTTAAATTATAGTTTTCTTCATTGATTTTTACCTTTGGAGTCATATGTAAGTTAAACAAATTGATGTTATGGTTGTCAGTCCTGTCTGACAGACAAAAGCTATTTATGGTTTCCTTCTTGGTGTGGATTAATTAATTTTAAAGCTTTACCGCAGTCTAACACTTTTATTCCTTGTGTGCTGCTGTAGGAATGTCAATTAAAAAATTGATCAGTGACTCAAGCGACTGTACTTATAGATGTGAGCGTAACCAGATCCAGTGGGAGGAGGATCACATTCTTTTAGCAGACTTGATTATGTTTCATTGCACATTCCTTTTTTTTGGTCTTACTTTGCTAAACATTCCAGTTAGTACCAAGCAACACTAACTTGTTTAAGATTATATGATAATATTACTATTAAATTGCTTTAATCGGAATTATCTTTTTTAATTATATATTTGAACTTTAAAACTTGCTCTAAAAATTGGCACTCACATTCGAACCGAGATAATTATTTGACATTAATTTTCTGTTATATTTATATTAGCATGTTCTACTTGCACATAACTGTTATATATATATTTCATGACTAATTCCAACATTAATTTGTCAACTACTAATATCATAATGTACAATCTAAATCTCGTAGATTTTGTGAGGATCCTAGACAGATCAGTGAGTAAGCTAAATTAGTTTAATTAATAATGTTTACCATAATCAATGCCATTTAAGTTCTAAAAAGATAATTATGAAATTATCTGAACTGGTAGTAGAAGAAATTCATGCCCTGCACTCTTTTGATCTGTTTTGATTCTTAATATGGATTTATCTCTGTTGAACTTCTGTTCATTTCATTGATTTTTTAAAAAAATATTTTTTTTGTGCTGTTATATTATAATTCATTCCAAGTGTTTAAAAATGGTTTCTTTGTTAACCATGTTTTTTTCTGTTCCATATCTTTAGTTTTGTCCTTGCTTTCTATATTTTAAAGATGTTTTTTTATTTGTTGCTTGTGTTTTTGTTTTTTTTAGAATTCAGTTAAAATTTGTTTCCATGCTGTTTTTAGGCTACCAGAAAATTTGAAAGAAATTTAGTTTCAAAGAAAATTGTTAGATGGAAACAATACCGGATTTATCCATAAGCTAAATAAGCTACAGCCTAGGGCCTCACAATCTGCCAGCTGTATATTTTTAATTTTTCTTGGACCACCTCATGTAATTTCAAACGGTGGGGGAGCCTCTGGACTTTGTTTAGCTTAGGTCCTCAGCAAGTCTAAATTCGGCCCTGGATAGAAGTTTGTTCGAATGTGAGTTTGTTCAATATGAAATTATGAGACAAAAACAACCAAAAAGCTTATACATTTTCCCAATTTTTCAATCACTCTTTCCTATACGCTATTTTTGTATGTGGGACTGCATTAAAATTTAATAAATTATCTCAGAGTGTCATTGCTTTGGTTTAAGAATTGATAAAAATTATGTTTTAGATAAGTGAAAAAAAACAAAAACAGTCAACTATTTGTTTGTGATTTATTATACTACTATATTTGACACCCAGCATACTTTTAGTCAAGTTATATAAATTTTTGTATCAATACATACTTTTTATTAGTCAAGTTATATAAATTTTTGTATCAATACATTATCATTTCTGCTTGTATTTGTGATACTGTTTTTCTGATAAACCATGAATCGACTTTTTCCCTCAAAGAGTAGCTTTTTACACCAAATTTCCCTTTTTGAGGCATCAATATGCATGTCGTATACATGTGACATCTATTCCTGCATCATTTAGATGCTTTTCTCTTTTTAAAAAAAAATATGAAAGATCACTGCAGTTTTTCATTGTATTGACACCCAGGAAACTCTAAGAATATTAACTCTTAATGGTTTCAAAGTGTACACATTGACACTTTAAGAAGTTTTAAAATGTCAACAGCAACTCACAACATCCAGGAACTCCACGTCACAATATGCATTTTTATTATATTTAGTTACTTCATACCTTTGCAGAAGTATTTTTCTGGTGCGGTCATTATCTGTCAATTATTTCATTTATTTCTAAAGTTGAGATGTGGGTGGTGGTGCATCTTGTTCACAGAGGTTTTTAATTTTCCCCATGCTTTTGTTAGCATATTTTTTCTTTCACTGTGTATCATTTGCAATTATTTTTTTTCCTCAAAGCATGCAGCAGGTAGCTCCTACTGATCTTGGTGTTTCTAAGCAAAATATTTATGTGATTTAATCTTTTATAAAAAATATCTTTTGTGAGGTTTTGGTTGATGTGAGGTGTCATTGCTTTTAGTATATGTATGTAAGGTAAACCTGTCCACTACTTTAAGGTCTGATGTTTTCATGAAAAGTTGATGTTATTATTAATGGAGAAAAGGTTTAAAATGATGAAAATGGGATGGGTTTTATCAGCCCACAGCCCAAAAGCCTCTGTCTGACAGGGAGGTCATCCTATGATTAATGACCTGTTAGCATGTTAAGTGTTTGGTCTGTGTTGTAGGGTCAATCTTAGGTCCTTAATGGTTAAATCATATTTACGTCATGATGCAGCTTGCTACTTTTGTTGTAATTGATAACGTTATGATGTATTTTTAAACAATACATTTTGGTGTAGTAAATGACGTCTTGATGTAGTTTTTTCTTTGTGGTTTATTCTTGTGTAGTCATGATTTAATGTATAGAAAGCTGAATCCTAGCGATCTTCATATTTGACCCTTGCACCATATTGTGGGAGTTTAATAAAGTATTGTCATCATGAAAAGAATTTCGTTGTTATTGGTGTGTTGTGGGACAAACCTAATGATTTACTGTTGATGTGATCTGTCCTAGAGCAGTGTTAATATATCTATTTGAGGAGCTAACAACATTTCATGCTATAACCCCCCACCCCCCCTGCTTCCCCCACTCACGCTTAATGAAATAATTTAAAATGTGTCCATACAGCCGCCGGGAAGACTTAATTTCAACTTCGTGACCGGTGTAGGCGAGTAGGCCTCGAGATTCAAAGCTGTAAGTGCATGATCATTCTTACAATTAGGGAACTATTTTTGAATTACAATCAACAAAAGAGATTCAGTGTGGGGATATTTTTAAAAAAAATCGTTTCTAACATTGCCGACCTCCTTTTAAATATTTCATACCCCCCCCCCACACCACAAACCGACAAAAATAATTAAATAAATAAATCTAACAATTGCCCGTCTGAGAGGCGTCCGTTGGGAAACACTACGTTAGACCAACCCCCCCCCCTCCCCGGCCTCCTGATGTTAAGCACATTGGTATAAAATTAGACAAAAAAGGGTAAATTTCTAAAATGATAATTTTCAACATTTAAGAGGTTAATCAGTGATAGTATTTTGGGACGGGGGAAAGAATGTGTGTATGCCTTATATATACATTAATTAATATTGAAAAAATAACTTATATCTTTACTTTACTCTACTTACACTTGAATGCCTACTTGAAATACACTACAGACAAAAAATGTCATAGTCCCATTTACTGACGCATGACCCTCCTTGAAGATTTCACCTCTACGGGATTGAGAGGCGTTAGTTGTTGGTAGCTCTTAACACTACATAAAAATAATTATATATCTTATTTACGCAGGCTTAAGTTAATTTTCTTCTACAATTCTCCGTTTCACATAAATTGATAAAGTAGGCTACTTGTATGATAAAATAGAGAGCTAGGTGTTCGTCTCTTAGTGGTGTTAAAAGAAACAACCAAGCATGTTGGTTGCGTACCATTCATTTTGCCAAGAGACGGAGGGGAGTAAGAAAAAAAAACCAACTCACCCAATGGTTATCATTTTTGGGTCTTAAACAGTGAAGTAGTTAGAGTGAGTAACGCCCGGGGATTTTCTTATAAATATTGGAATCGAATCGAACCCCAGCTATATAAAGTACACGAAAGGGACCGAAAAAGCCGCATGTTGCAGACCGCCCCTATTTTCATTTTTACTTATTTTTAAAAAGTTAGTAGCCTCAAATAATCCAAATTTGCGCATGAGGATAATTCGATGACCCAAATACCCACCACAAGCTCATAACCGGCATTATTGATACACCATCAAAAGTGCGCTGCTATCCATCCACAAATAAAGCACACACTAAAAAATACAATTGCACGCCGGCACGCACCAAAAAATGTCGGCATGTTAGAAGACGTACACATAGAAGCGCCCTCTAGCAGCGTAGCAGCAATAATGGACTACGATGAGTCGATTGTTTTGTCACGTGATAAGCGTAAGTACGAGTAAGACTTCCGGTAGGCTGTCTGCAACACACTAGTCGCTCACAAATTTTTCTTCAAACAACTTTCTTCCTATAATCATAACTGAATTATAATTATTGTCACATTTAATGAATGTCATTTAAAGAAACGCGTGTATTCAAGAATATTTTGAAAAGTAAAAATTTTAATTAACACTGGGGGAAGCGCCGATGGAGACAAACATTATGCTTTAAAATTAATGATAATGGCAATGGCTGATCAGCTGTTATCTGTTGTTATGTGTTGTTATGTGTAGCAGAAAGCCTACCAATGGCTGGTAAGTATCACGTGACAAAACAAGGAAGTGACTCATCATAGAAAATTGTGTGCTTGATGTTAACGAGTCTATAGCTAAACACAACATAACGAAGAAGACCTTCTATTATGCCTACAAACAATAATAACAATTAGGAAATGAGAAACGTTATTATTAAATGATCCGCACACTCACCCCCCCACCCCAAACAAAAAAAAAAACAATAAAAAAAAACAACAAAACACTTATTACCATTTATTTAATTAAAATTTTGTTCACAAACCCTATCATTCCCACCAAACCTATCATTCCCACAAACCCTATCATTCCCACAAACCCTATCATTCCCACAAACCCTATCATTCCCACAAACCCTATCATTCCCACAAACCCTATCATTCCCACAAACCCTATCATTCCCACAAACCCTATCATTCCCACAAACCCTATCATTCCCACAAACCCTATCATTCCCACAAACCCTATCATTCCCACAAACCCTATCATTTCCACAAACCTTATCATTCCCACAAACCCTATCATTTCCACAAACCCTAGCATTTCCACAAACCCTATTTACTATCATTTCCACAAACCCTATCATTCCCACAAACCCTATCATTCCCACAAACCCTATCATTTCCACAAACCCTATCATTCCCACAAACCCTATCATTTCCACAAACCTTATCATTCCCACAAACCCTATCATTTCCACAAACCCTATCATTCCCACAAACTCTATCATTCCCACAAACCCTATCATTTCCACAAACCCTATCATTCCCACAAACCCTATCATTCCAAAAAACCCTATCATTTCCACAAACCCTATCATTCCCACAAACCCTATCATTTCCACAAACCCTATCATTCCCACAAACCCTATCATTTCCACAAACCCTATCATTCCCACAAACCCTATCATTTCCACAAACCCTATCATTTCCACAAACCCTATCATTTCCACAAACCCTATCATTTCCACGAACCCTATCATTTCCACAAACCCTATCATTTCCACAAACCCTATCATTCCCACAAACCCTATCATTTCCACAAACCCTATCATTTCCACAAACCCTATCATTTCCACAAACCCTATCATTCCCACAAACCCTATCATTCCCACAAACCCTATCATTCCCACAAACCCTATCATTCCCACAAACCCTATCATTTCCACCAATCCTATCATTCCTACCAGCCTTATCATTCCCACCAACCCTATCATTCACACCAACCCTATCCTTTCCACAACCCTATCATTCCCACCAACCCTATCATTCACACAAACTCTATCGTTCCAACCAAAACTATCATTCCCACCAACTCTATCATTACCACCAACCCTATCATTCCCACAAACCCTATCATTCCCACCAACCCTATAATTCCCACTAACCATATCGTTCCCATCATCCATATCGTTCCCGCAAACCCTATCATTCCAACCAACCCTATCATTTCCACCAACCTTTCATTGCCACCAAACCTATCATTCCCACCAACCCTATCATTCCCACCAACCCTATCATTCCCACCAACCCTATCTTTCCCACCAACCCTATCTTTCCCACCAACCCTATCATTCCCACCAACCCTATCATTCCCACCGACCGTATCATTCCCAACAACCTTATCATTCCCACATACTGTATCCTTTTCACAACCCTATCATTCCCACATAATGTATCCCTTTCACAACCCTATCATTTCCACCAATCCTATCATTCCTACCAGCCTTATCATTCCCACCAACCCTATCATTCACACCAACCCTATCCTTTCCACAACCCTATCATTCCCACCAACCCTATCATTCACACAAACTCTATCGTTCCAACCAAAACTATCATTCCCACCAACTCTATCATTACCACCAACCCTATCATTCCCACAAACCCTATCATTCCCACCAACCCTATAATTCCCACTAACCATATCGTTCCCATCATCCATATCGTTCCCGCAAACCCTATCATTCCAACCAACCCTATCATTTCCACCAACCTTTCATTGCCACCAAACCTATCATTCCCACCAACCCTATCATTCCCACCAACCCTATCATTCCCACCAACCCTATCTTTCCCACCAACCCTATCTTTCCCACCAACCCTATCATTCCCACCAACCCTATCATTCCCACCGACCGTATCATTCCCAACAACCTTATCATTCCCACATACTGTATCCTTTTCACAACCCTATCATTCCCACATAATGTATCCCTTTCACAACCCTATCATTCCCACCAACCCTATCAGTCCCACATACTGTATCCTTTTCACAACCTTATCATTCCCACCAACCATATCCTTCTCACATAATGTATCCTTTTCACAACCTTATCATTCCCATATACTATATCCTTCCACAACCCTATCATTCCCACCAACCCTATCATTCTCACATACTGTATCCTTCCACATCCCTATCATTCCCACCAAACCTATCCTTACCACCAATCCTATCCCTCCAACCACATCAGATGATCATAATGTTACATTTCCTACATTATTTTACGTATACCAATCTTCCTTTCTCTCCCTTGCCCTCGACCACTCCATAGGCCATCCCAGACCAATGTTCCCTTTACTTCACTCTAGTGACGTAGGAAGGGGAGCAGAGGGAGGCGGGACGCAAGAGCATAGTTTTATTATTGCTCATTGCAGTACATCAAATGCCCGTCGTTACCGCGCAGTTAAAACTGTTTCTGAAGGTGTCAAGCATTGACGATTGAATTTTTTTTTTAACGTGAGCTGTTCAGTGCAATCATTGATCCAATGTGCGTTTTGTGTAATTTTCAGTGTGAAGCATTTTTCCTACGACCAATCAAGTGGTCGCTGTTTGCTTGGGGGGTGGGGGGGGGGGTTATTTCAAAAAGGAGACAAGCCTAAACCAGCAACAATGCTCTATTCTACAGTAAAGTTTACTGTTATTCTAATCTTGGTTATACTCTGATAACTTCTGTGAATTCTAATCTCCTGTGTCTATCTGATCAAGACAGCGGTGAATTATACGTCAGCCTCACATCACTGCAAGGAGATGCATGGTCGCCCGGTAACGGTGAAAAACACAAGAGAGAAAGGCCATTATTTCCCAGTTAATGGTAACACTCAATTTAACGGATGTCTGGATAGGATTAAAGGACCTTGATGTTGAGACCAAATTTGTCTGGTCTGATGGTACATCTTTATCAAGTTCTGAGAAAACTTGGATGTTTAATGCAGGCCAGCCTGACAATCTTGGCGCTGAAGACTGTTGTGAATTAAGAAGTTGGACCAAGATTCGCAGTGGCGTCAACGACTTGCTATGTGCATATCCATTACGTTACATGTGTGAATACATGCAATAACGCACCAGAACATTAACGCCAAGAAATTTCAGTCAAGAACAATGGCGTGATTAGGGGAGTGTTGGGGATTCGTACCGCCCTGGGTGACACACTTGAGGTGTCACCAAAATGGCGTATTTAGGGGAGTGCGGGGGATTCGTACCACCCTGGGTGTCACCAAAATGGAAAATTGCAAATTAGACGAAATACGTTTCGAGTCGGTTTCATAACATAAGTCAGGTCAATGCAATCAATACAAGAGCAGGGTGGTCCCAGAAAGGAGGCCACGAGACAGGGTGATACCACTGCAGTGATGTTAATAACAAGTTTGGTGACTGTGTGGTAACGATTTTCTTTGTAAGTCTAGTGAAACGTTTGACCCACGAGTTACAGCAAACAGACTTTTGACCCACGAGTTACAGCAAACAGCCTTTTGACCCAAGAGTTACAGCAAACAGAATTTTGACCCACGAGTTACAGCAAACAGCCTTTTGACCCACGAGTTACAGCAAACAGCCTTTTGACCCACGAGTTACAGCAAACAGACTTTTGACCCACGAGTTACAGCAAACAGACTTTTGACCCACGAGTTACAGCAAACAGCCTTTTGACCCACGAGTTACAGCAAACAGCCTTTTGACCCACGAGTTACAGCACACAGACTTTTGACCCACGAGGTACAGGACACAGCCTTTTGACCCACGAGTTACAGCAAACAGCCCTTTGACCTAAGAGGTACAGGACACAGTTGTCATTTGACGTATCTCTGCAATCTTTACTTTTGGGCCGATGTCCTTGAAGAGTTTTTATCGTTAATTGGAACGTGATATAAGTCTTGGCAAGTCTAGGGTAGCACTAGCACTAGCTACTTCACTCTAGGTTGTGTATCTATCAGCCCAAACACTAGCTACCCCACTAGGGTGTGCATCTATCAGAACTAACACTAGCTACTCCACTAGCTAGTGAATATATCATCAACAAAAATTATATCCAGCGCCATCTGTACTGTCATTTTTTAAGGAAGAGGGCTTTCTTGAATTTGGTGTTTCTTTCAGGCAATTTTGAGGGGGAATTTGATACTTTCTTGAGCGAAGCGCTAAAAATTAGCCATAAATAGGAACATCTCTTACTTGCTTCAGCCCAACATGAACTAAATTCATTCCAGTTGTGGCGTCCTTGAGGGTGTGAACTTTCCTTAATTTAATATCGTCTATTATTTTTTGATAATTAAAAATAATGGAATACACTTTAGCAAATATTTTCATTTAGTTTTGCAACACTCTACACCTGGAGAGCAATGGAAGAAATGGTAGTTTAAAAAATGTTGGTGTCACTTACCTTTAGAAACATCGTGTGAGCTCAGCAATCCGTACAAAAGCAGTGGACCTCGGATATTTTAGGGCTTTAAGATATGATGGGGGCATTGCCTTAATAATCATCTTTCAATGAAAGGTTGGGGGGGGGGGAGAGGACAAAACCAGAAAGTGGCAAAAGGGGCATCGAAAAGTCGAGTGACAACTGCTTGACGTAGTTGTGTTCTGCAAATTGTTTTTATATTAATAAATAGTATGTGGCTTTCACTTTAAAAAAAAATTAACCTCTTTGGGGGTTATCTACATAGTTAAAAAAGAACTTTAAAAAGTTTTAAGTTTCCATCACAAAAATGCATTGCTAACATCATTTTATATGCTTAACACAAATGAAAAAAAATGTACTTATAATAATCAACTTGCGTGAAATTGTCCACGTTTTACCATAGTCAAAAAGAAGAGAAAAAAAAAACTGTTAAGTTGAAAGGACTATTCATTTTTATGGGTTATCAAAACTGGTCATTTTTATAAATCGTATATATAAATATTAGTATGTAATGAAGGCATGAGTTGTGTAGAAAATAGTAGAAATTTCCCAATAATCAGGTGATAGCAATTTTTTTATATTTCATTTTAAGCTACTGTAAATTTTTTTCAGATAAATTTCAAATTGCCACTTAAATATACTTTTAAAAAAAATGGAGTTGTCATGATAATCGAAACACTAGTTCATTTTCTTAATTTTAGCTTTCTGATAGACGTTCATCTTGAAAAAATATTATTTTTTAAAAACAATC
Organism: Omphiscola glabra; assembly: GCA_964017045.1. Taxonomy (NCBI): domain Eukaryota; kingdom Metazoa; phylum Mollusca; class Gastropoda; family Lymnaeidae; genus Omphiscola; species Omphiscola glabra. Next base: position 14,026,386 of record OZ024798.1, on the reverse strand, counting down.
CTTGCAAACAGAAATGGTGTTGGGGGGGGGGGGGGGCGCAGTTTGTTTATTATTCAAATATTAACAAGATAAAAGCTGGTGGGAATTTGATAAATATTTGCTAAATTTTTTTAAAACCTGTTTTATTCAAGAAAATTTGTTACAAACGTTGTACGTTAAAAAAAACCAAACAAACCTTTACGATATAATAATTAATGAAATGTGCACAATTTTTATGCACCCGTTAAATTCTTAATTAAAAAAAGATCTCTCAGTTTTTTAAAGTTTCCATTTTATGTAACTCAACATTCATGACATCGAGTACATTTCTAGTTATGCGAATAAAAATATTTTTTTAAAGCCTAATATTATCATAATACAATTTATAATTAACACCTAGTCTATCCCTACTTTAAAAGTAATGCTTTTATGATGAAATATAATCAGAACATAGATTGCGTATGTTTGATACGTGGAAAGAACAATTATTATTTATTATTGTAGACCTTGATCTGGATGTAAAGTTATTTTATAACAGTGTTATTAAAGTCTTTAAATTTGAGCATTAGCAAAAAAATAAAAAATAAAATAATAAAAATACCGATAAGTGCGAACAACTGGAAGTAAGTTTTCGGCTTATAATCAGAAGCTCCCACTACGATATTTATAATCGAATACTATAGATTTTAACAAGATTAACCTTAAATATAAGGATCATCAAATATATCGAGCGTAGCGATATTTAATAGATTCCACTAATTGTAATCGGATGAAGCACCAGATACTGTTCTTTTAAAAACTTTTTTAAAATTACAATTTAATCGTTTTTAATTTTAAAAATATATAATCATTCTATTGTTTTTTTTTTTATACATTTTGCTCCGGGGGGGGGACACTTGACTTTCCCAGGGGAACAGTGCTGCGCCCCCCGGAGATATGCCTGAAAGAATCCCTGCACCCTAGGGGGAGACATTCAGGTTGTTGGAGGATAAATGTTAATACAAACACAGGGGCGTTAGATTTAAAGTTAAGTTATAAACATACATTTAAAAAACATAACAATGATTACTTTTTGTAATAAATAAAATGCTTTTTTAAAAACTGTTTCGACATTACCCCTTGCATTTTTCTAAATAAATTAGAAGTTTATTACTTTAATATTGTAAATTGAATTGTTACTTTGTTGGGGGTTTAAGACTTAGTAAAAAAAATAAATTGGAAGGGTTTCAAGACTTAGTCAAATTGTTCGTAAGTAGTACGGAGAGAAGACCACTTTTAATACTTTTATCTCAAATACTTCAGGATAACGCCGTTCGGGAATACCCTGGTTGATCTGGCTCCTCCTCCGGGACGAGAGAAGTCGATTTTACGTCGCCATCTTTGTTGGAAGATTTTTTGTTTGTTTGAAATTCTCGTTTCCAAAAGGTATCATTTTTAAATATAATAATTTCCACAGTGTTTAGTGCTTTGATAACCTTTACACATGATTGACGAAATTAGAATGTAATAATTGCAAATTAGAATATAGTATTTGGCAATATGGGATTTTGTTATCCGTTGCAGTTGAGTCAAGAATTTGCAGTAGGATGGCGGTTGGTTGTTGAGCTATGCAAGTTAATTAATTAAACGGCTTGGTTACTTCCACTTTAACAAAATTTTTAGAAACCTTAAAATAATGATAATTTAAAAAATCTCCCAAATTACTAATTCCTTTTGCTAACGCAAAGTAACCGTTGACTATTGTGTCTTTTTGCTCATTGTAAAATATACTCTTCACCGACTATTATAATCATAGTAAAGAAAATGGTTTAAAAAAAACAACAATCGTTTAACGTATTAAATTATTAACCAATAATTTTCAAGATGCGAAGCTCAAATTTGATGTGTCTCTTGCACTATATTATGTTAGTTGACAAAAATAACATAACGTGAACAGTGATACTCACATGCCATTTACAATTTTGAAAAACAATTGAAAGAACTTTTTTTTTCTCCTAAAAAGAATCTCCAAGATAATTTACAGTCGGACTCTTTATCATTAAAAATAATTTCTGATCTGCAGTTATTTAAAAAATAAATAAATTACAAAATCCTATATTCAAAAAAGGTTTAATCTTTTGTGGGACCGGACAGTCTAGTTGGAGACATTTACATTAAAACAACAAACAACAGAGTAAGGTAAGTACTGATTATTAGTGTGAAGGAAAAGTGATCATGCTTAAAAATCTGTCATTTGAGAACACCCTTGTAAATATGATATTTTGTGAAATTAAATTTGGATTATTTTGCTTGTAAGTTTAACTATTTGAAAATACCAGTGGTCTGCTAGTATAAATAGTCCTTTTATGAGACACTGGAAAGATCTAGGCAGAGGCACCCCTACATGATATTAAAATAGTGATTGGAGAATTTAATGCCAAAAAAATAAGAAAAGAAAAGGTGTTCATGTCAATTATTGGCAAGGAAAGTCTGAAAGTAGAATCCAATAACAATGAGATCTGTCTCATAGCCTTTGCTGTAGGAAAAGGGATGTCAGTTAGCATTACCAAGTATCCGCACACAAATATACATAAAGCTATTTGGAACTCACCCACAACCAAACTGACCATTTCTAATCGATTGGGGGCACTAATCAAATTTACTAGATGTAAGAAGCTATCGAGAAGCAGTTGCAGACTCTGACCATCTACTTGTACGGGTTAAATATAAGCAGAGAATAAGCATAATTCACAATGGTCGTAATCAAAGAGAGAAATGATACGATTACCAAAATCTTACCAAAGACCCACTAACTGCAAACGCTTACCAGAATAAAGTAGAAGCACAGCTAGAAGCATCACAGGAGGAAGTGAACATAAATGATCAGTGGGATAGGATAAAAAATGCTATGAAAAGATCAGCAGAAAAAGTAGTAGGATTCCAGCAAACTAACAATAGAGTAGGCTGGTTTGATATTAAAAGCAGAGAGACTGTCGAAGAAAGGAACAAAGCATGAATGATCATGATAGAAAAGGAAACCAGAAAGACAACACAAACATACAAGGAAGCCAGGAGGAAAGCCACAAAAAATATGAAGGAAGAAAAAGAGGGAATGTGGAAAAGCTAAACTAAAAGAAATAGAAGATTTATCAAGAGAGGGAAACATCAGAGGAATGTACATGACGATAAAAGATGGAAAGAATGGATACTAAGCCAGACCGCAAATGTGTGAGAGCCAGGATGGAGAATTAATCACGGAAAATAGTAAAGTACTGGAGAGGTGGGCTGAATATTTTGAGGACATGCTAAATGCAGAGAATAGACAAGATGAAGATTACCAACTACCACATGAAGGACCAGACCCTTTTATAAACTCCATAACTCTATTAGAAATAACTCCATTATATAGATATCTTGTTAATATTAAAAGCAAACAAAGATAAAATATTTCCGATAGACTTTTCTGCTAAACATGTTATTTGAGATTTGAACAAAAAATAGCAATGTCTTGTTTTGTTTTTAAAATCACTCACAACTAAATTGGGGCTAACCTTTTTGTTTTTCGTCTCCAGAGTCCGATGAGAAAAAAAGCGTTCGTCACTTCTGCTGACGTCTATTCTCGACCAAAGGATTCGTTTTTTTGCTGCGATGATTAAAAGTTCATAGATTTCCTAATTGCAAACGCGTTGATTTGTTTTTAGGACAAATTGTTGTGCAGTGAAAAAAACAACAATAAAACAAGGAAGCAGCGTAACTCTCCACGCAGTTTTGCGGTGATGGTTGGAAAAGGTGAAATATAAATGATTTGCAAAGATGCACCAGATGAACAAGTGACCTAATATGATGGAGGGCGAACTACATAAATTATATTGTTCAGCGGGAGATCGATCTACATAAAGTACAGTGTTCAGTAGGCGATCGACCTGCATAAAGTACATTGTTCAGTAGGCGATCGACCTGCATAAAGTATAGTGTTCAGTAGGAGAAGGAACTTTAAATTACAACTGGGATCTCTTCCCCATTCTTGCTCTCCCTCAGTTCTGTGTAAGCGCCCCCCACGCCCCATTTTCCCCCCTTGTCTCCAAATCTGAATATCTTTAGCTGACCTCTTTTCTTTTTTTTTTTACTAAAGTCAGATCCATGTTTCGTTTTTCTTGACCCTTTAGCATTATAAAGATAAGCCAAAATAAAAACAAGTGTATCATTAAAAAAAAACAACAACATGTAAACTTGTAATTGCTCATTTGTGTATATCAGACACACACACATACACACATACACACACACATACACACACACACAGAATATATAATGGGAATCTAGTCCTTAACAAAATTATGTTACCATTATTTTCAATCTTTAAACACGATTTAAAGAGATGGGAAAATCTTAAACTTTCAGTTTGTAAAGTCTTTATCATGTTAAGGTAAATTTAATGTAATGTCTGCTCCTAAGTTTCTGCCACTGTCGATTTGGAATGTAAGAAAATGATTGAATGGTTTAATGATACGACAAAGAAATATTTCTCAACGGCTCGTATTGTTACAGTATGTTATACACGAGCAAGTACATAAAATTATCAAAATTATTCTGATATATCAAATTCAAGTTGCTCGTAACGAACAAAGATATTCTAAAGCTTGCTGTGATTCTAATTTGTGTACATACTGCTGTGATGTTAATTTGACTTTTATTATATATAAAAAAAAACCCACTGCAACCCCAATGAAACATTCGTTTTAATCAAACTGTTGTTGAAATCCAATATAAAGCATTATACAGTGTAACGTTTTTACCCCAAGTGGCTCCATGACATGTCCTTGTCGTTAGTTCGTACATTTTGCTTAGTGATAATTTAAACGACCCAAAAACATGTGCTGGAACTATCTGCTGATTTGTTTCCTGTTATGTTTCTTGCTCATCTTCTGCCTTACTATACATTGTGGCATTAACCCTTGGTGGCCTTGTTTACGCTCGGCTTTAATGAATTGCTCCCCGAATCCGAGAGCACAGAAAACAGAAGTCTGTGAATGCAACCGACCGTGTGTAACAGATTTGCTATATCCAGATCATCTGCAGATTACTATTCACGGTAACATTCTCGCCAATGATTGTAATAGCACACTGTCTGAGGATTATAACAACATGCTTATAGTGGATTGTGATGTTATGCTCACAGGTGATTGTAGCCCGCGCAGTTTTGTCGGTATGACTGAAAGGGGCAAAATATTGGGACTTTTCGTTGTGATCGTGTTCACCATTCTTGCATTTAATAAGACATTCAACAACGCTAGTTCACAAATAAAAATATTTCACATTTACATTTTAATTTTAAGCAAAATCACTGTCTGGAAAAATGCTCATCTAACACAGAGTGAAATACTGTACATATTATTTTCAACAATATTTCTACTATATCGTCGAAAAAATCCTAGAGTGTGGCTTGATTGTCAGTCGATATGCAAGGTGATGGATGGCACTCTGAAATTAACCATGAAGATAATTTGCGATAAAACCACATGCTTTGATATGAAAATGCTTAAATGCAACGGTAAAATGTGTCAGAATTACTTCTATGAAACAATACGGAGTTTTGACATAGATGTTAGTAATTTAATATCATCCACAAATTATGAATCCATAATAGTTTTCCTCGCACAAGATCTATCGAGGCTAGCTTCATTTCGCCCTCTATGCAATTTTGATACCGGAAACCCTATCAGTTTCATACGACTAGCTGAAGCAGGATTTCGTTATATTGAGCCAGGTGCCTGCAAGTGTGACGGATGTGGCAGAAGGCACAATCTCAGTCATTTCCAGGCTGATCCATCACATCCACGCTATCATACCCATCCGTGCACAATCGCCGGCGGCCGCGGGGTGGACGGTAACCGTGACAATGTAGTGAGACAAGAGCAATCGGCAGACTCTGGAGAGGTCGAGTTGTCAGGATCGCCGATGATGTTGGCTTGTGATCCAAGACGGCGCGTCCCCGCTGTTCCCGCATTCAGATTTGTGTGGAACGACGCACAAGCAGCGTCAGCGTCAGCAACAGATCCAGCACTGGACCCAAGGCGTTCTGAAGGTAAAATTCATTTGCTAAATGCTGTTGTAACCTACAAGGTGTTAACATAATAAATGTACTTTAATAAGGACCGGGCTTAGCATTGACAAGCAAACATATATAACAGGCACATGTATGTGTCTAAGATTTTTCATTAGCACTTAATTTATATTTACCTAAGAGTTTTACAACCTTGATCCACGTAGGAGTTACTGTCAATTCTGTTATGATTCCCTAAGTAGTCGCAGATTGATGGGACTTTTCATTTCCCCAAGACTTAGCAAGATAAGCACCATTGTTTTATCTTCCTTTTTCCATGAGCGTTTTGTTTTGGGGTCTGTTTTTAATAACCTGTAGGCTAACTTTTCTGGGCTACGCTTGCAACCAATAGTATACATTTTAGACACTTCTCAGTCTAATGGTACATTTTAAAATCTAAAATTAAGACCGGACCATCGAGTACTTTCTACGAAATACAAGTCCTTACAATGTCCAGGTGAAGTACGAATACAAAATTAATGGTAACTGCCATGGAGCTGATCCATAAAAAAACAATTTAAAAAAGGCAAAACATTAAGTGTACGATAAAATAAAACTGTTTTGTTTGTTTGCAAAGTTAGTTATGACATAATCCACATAGTATGTCACGCTTTGGTATGTTTTGTATTATTTCAGGCCGAGCCCAAGATGAGCCGCTTGAGTTCAGCCCCCTGCAGGATTATTCCATTTATTTAGTGCGCCTTACAACATTAATTAGTTTGCCGGATGAATTTAGGGATTGCATTGAAGTGATAGCCTTCAATGGATTCTATCAAGATGGTAATAAAAAAAAAAGATTTGATAAAGGGCAACACTATAACAATGGAGTCTATTTAATGAATATTTAAAAAAATACATCCTCTTCTTATTAAATCATAGATATGCGGTTATTCAAAAACTTAATTTATATGAACATTAGCTGTAATTTATTTCCACCCCACTCCCAAAAGAAATAAATGTTGTTTGAATTGAGTTAAAACTTAATTAATTGTTTAGCTTTGCAACAAATTATACCTCAACTAGTGATATAAACTAATATTATGCCATTATATATTTACATGGAACTTTAATTGAACATTGTAAATATTACTCAGGGTCAGAGCCATGCTGTTTGATTTGCTACAAGTGCAGGTGCAAATGGAGAGGCAGCATTAGAGCTCTCGTGAGAGGATGCTTGAGCTCGCAGTGCCGCAAGCTTGACAACGGTTCTCAGCCAGCTAACGGTAAGATTTTACTGTTCAACAACTTCTTTTTTTTTGTTTTTGCTTGTCTTTTTGGGTCCTAAAGCAAAGTTCATTTGAAATCTTGGGAAAAGTTAATTTTATGTGGGTTTTTTCTGTTTGATCATAGCTATCATATTGAAAAGTGGTTCGATCTGCGTTTGTTAAATCGTCAATAAATGTCTGAAGAAATGTGACCATTGCGCTCTGTGACACCTAAAGTCACAAACGACGCATTGCTGTGAAGCTATTTAAAAAAATGCAATGGGAGTAGTGTACCCAGTAGCGTAGGATGAAGGGTGTGGATCTGCTGCATTGTAAATGGGTGACACCAAACCAGAGACCACCAAGCGGTATTGTTAAACCGAAGATGAAAATAACTTATCGTGCTGTTATATTATTTTAAGTACGTTGGTATAAAAAGTTTAATACTTGAAAGAATATAAAATGCTAAATCCATTCTTGACGCGTGTGTCTTGTAAAAATGGAGGGTACACAAGCCGAAATGGTCTGAACCCTGATCTAGATAATAAACCCTGATCTAGATTACAAACCCTGATTTAGATTACAAACCCTGATCTAGATGACAAACCCTGATCTAGATTACAAACCCTGATCAAGATGACAAACCCTGATCTAGATTACAAATCTTGATCCATATTACAGTACTGTATGAAGCTGCTATATGTTACAGTGGATCTAATTGATTGCATGAGCCGACTGGCGATTGTAACAATAAAAAAAATATTAATAATAAAATTGCAAGCAATAACCATTATTATAATAATATTACATTTAAGGATTCATTAAGTAATTTTAAATTATTTTATTTTATTCAAAAAGAAATGTCTGAAAGTTTTTCGTTTGGATTTAATTAGAGATATTACTGCCAGGTAATTCAATGATTTCTTTCAATTACATGACAGGGCCGACGAACTCCAATGTATATTTGGATCTCACCCTGAAGTTACTGCGAAGAGAGAATGAGCTCCTTCGCAGGAAACAGCTCTGCCAGTTATGCAGGAGTAGACAAAGACGGGTCCTGTTTTTGCCATGTGGACATCTTTTGACATGTGCCGAGTGTTCAGTGATTCTCAGCACGTGCCCTATCTGTCTACGAAATATACTTGGTAAAATCGAGACTCACTTTTCATGAAAATGGTTGGATATGCACATTTTGATGTACTCATTATGGTTAGATACGCACATTTTGATATACTCATTATGGTTAGATACGCACATTTTGATGTAATTAGTATGCGTACCTCAATAACTAAAGCTAAATAATTAGTTATATCAAATATATGGTGTACCGGTAATCCATGTTAACATTTTGAGAAAGATTTGATGTTCTGTAAATTTTCATGTCCTTCAAAATGAAGACAGACATTTCGTACGCCACGATTTTCTAAACTTTCACTTTCTAATTACTCAGTGGTTCCTCAGCTTTTTACACGCGTCCCTCTTTAACCACTGTTCATAAAATCATTCTTTTCCAATATCGTATAATTCAAACACTGCATTCAAAATGTTATTACAGGGCATGCGCCACTTAAAATATAATTTTCACCATCATCTCCACTAGATTTAAGAGAGAAAATATTTATAGATTACAATTTTTGTAAATAAAACTCGTTTTTTATCAACAATACTTAGAATTAGAAGCTAAAATAATGCTTCTAAATCCAAAAGTATATTTCCATCCATGACACTCGTTCAAAATTTTTAAATGTAACAAATTAAATATACTATATTACCACACATGACACTGGTTCTTATCCCCAGCCCCACACACTTGAAATGTCCCAGGAAAAGTCCCCCCCCCCATCCCCATTTTGTCACCCCTCCCATTCCTGATGAGAATAGTCAAATGTTAGTTTTATAAATTGTTCAAGGTATCACGTCAAAACTGAGTAGTTCAATTATGATAACAAGAGTAGTGAAACCCTTTTGAAAAATGGATCTGACGTTTTTTTTGGTGATGTCGCCACGAATCATCTTCATTCACTAGCTCCATACCTAAAACTGCTTCTTACACTATATAAAAGTCTACAAACCAACCTCTTGCATGATCTAATGGTTTATTGTATTACTTGTATAAATTACAATTAAGAGGCAGCGCAATAACCAAGTCTCTAAGCCAAACAGTTACATGATCTCATGGTTTATTGTATTACTTGCGTATATTACAATTAAGAGGCAGCCCGATAACAAAGTCTCTAAACAAAACAGTTCCAAGATCTCATTGTTTATTGTATAACTTGTGTATATTATAATTAAGAGGCAGCCCGATAACAAAGTCTCTAAACAAAACATTTACATGATCTCACGGTTTATTGTATTACTTGTGTATGTATTACAATTATGATGCCGGCCAGTAGAGGTTCGCTTATGAAAATTCTCCAAATAATATTACAACATTTTTTTTCTTTCTCAATATCGCATTCCTCCCCGAATGACTTACAGTTTTTGCAATTTATGACTCTTATACAATTTAAGGGGTATTATTTATAAAATACAATTTTACCCCTTGCATTAATCTTACTATAAACTAAGATATGGCGGAGTTACTTAGAGATACACTCACGTTTGATAATTGTCTATCGCGTGCATCTTCCACAAATGTGTTGTTTAGGGTCGTTCGACCCCCAAAGAGGTCACGACCCCACAGGCTGAGAACCGCTGATATAAGGGAATTGTGCAATAGACCTTCATTAAATGTGATGCATTATAAGAATGTTGAGTTGCACACAAAATAGTATTTCAAAAACAACAGGAACTAATGGCCTGCCACTTATTCGTGCTGAATGTCTTCCAATGAGAATTTTTTTTTTTTTTTTTTTTTTTTAAATGGAAATAAAATTCTCATTGTAACACATTCAGCACGAATAAGTGGCCTGCCACTTATTCATGCTGAATGTGTTACAATGAGAATTTTATTTCCAAACACAATAGTTGTTTTTTTTTGTCTTCCCCCAAAAGGATATTTTTTTTTTGGTGCTAAATTATTTTAGTCTGCTGATACTCCTTAAAATGACCATTTACAGTGTTTACTGTGATGTCATGCCTTCACATAACTCAGCATTTAACGAACATGGCCTTGATAACTATATATAATGATACTCTTATATGCAGGTTTTTTCCTCTGTCGGAGTTCTGTCACTCATCACTTGAAATTCTGGGGTAGTTCACGGTGCAATTCGTTATTCATTTCTAAATAAGGTTGATTTTGTGTGTTATGTTTATGCGAAATTGCAATTAGTTCAGCCGTGTGCAAGAAATGTATTTAAAGAGATTTATGAATGAATAAATATGTTCATGTGTTAAGTATGTTGATAATGTTGATGAGAAAATATAACCTTGCTCTTACGTCAGTTCCCCCACCGCAAAACAAAAATGTATCATTCCAAATAGAATAAATACAATAATAATCATCTTGTAATCATTCAGCAGTAATAATCATATTAAAAGCTTACTTAAATTGCATAACTTCAATCATATCCTAAGAGACTAGAGCTGAGGATGTGGTCACGTCTTTTTTAAGAATTGCTCGAAAGTCTCAGAAAGGATTATATTTTCTGCATTGGCCAATGATGTTAGTAAATAAAAATAGAGGAGGTTATCCGGGTCGTTAGTTGCAATATTTATTCCGACAACGTTACTTATTTCTATTCATTTAAATTACTTTCAAGTAAAAACAATAATAATATTTATTTGGTGTAAAATATTAATTTGGGCAGTGTTAGCGGTTTACATTTTAACAGTATTTTGGTGGGTTGCTAGTTTCCAACACTGCTCGGTTTGTTAATCTAGTTTCCAACACTGTTCGGTTTGTTAATCTAGTTTCCAACACAGTTCGGTTTGTTAATCTAGTTTCCAACACTGTTCGGTTTGTTTAACATCTAGTCTCTCGTCCAGCCGAAGTCAATGTCGTGCAATTTTAACATAAAGCAATAATATAATTTATGTTATAGAAATGACTCTTAGAGGAAAATGTTTTATACTTTTTTTTTATAAACACAAGTATTGTTATTGGTTTATAACATATAATAATAACAATTTTGGTTGACTTTTTTTCTCAAAAAGGTCATAGTACTCAGGAAGATGAAACGAAAAAAAAAACAATTTTCATATATTTATTTATAGTTTAATTTAGAGTAATTTTTAAAAAATCAAATTCATTTAGATATGCCAAGTGTTTTTTTAATATATATATTGGCAGCTTCAAGTAATTTTTATATTTTCATTATATAACATTTATAGACTGTTGTGATTGTGCAAAAATAAGTGTCTAGGGCAATTAAAAATGTTCTGTTAAGATTAGGGACCATTGTTAACTAAACTGTTGAACTCTATTGTTATGCATGTTTAAAAACTTGTCAAAATTTTGTAATGGCAATTTTATATTTAGCTCGTATGTTAAAAAGAAAGTCTGCTTCATTGTTTGTCTTTTTGGGGTTGGGGGAATGTTTGTAAACTTTTTAACACAGCAATAAATTCTAGTCTGGGAATGTAGATCTCCATATGCTGGCCTCAAGCATTAAACGACGCGTACTGCTTCGAGGGATGTAGGTTCTATCGCAAAATGATATTTTAAATAAAAAGAATAGTATGTGACTGTTAAGCAAAAATTGATATTTTTTATTTTGATGCACCAGAGTGGATGCACAAAAAGTATTTCGAAACTACATAACGGGATAATGGATAATTATGTGATTTTGTAAATTATCAAAAAGTATACAATTGTTGAAAGAAATTGTCCTTAAAAAAAAATCAGTATTCTGTCTTTCAAAACGTTCAACATTTCTTAAGAATGAAATTTTTTGCACGAAACACATCTTTATGATATATTCATCTTTGTTTTGGTGATTATTAAAAAAAATGAAGATATTTTAAGTAGTTTCACGAGCTGCCTAAATCAGAAATAGCTCATTTTTTTGTTGTTTATGATTTGTTTGATGAGATTCTATTTTGATTAAACCAAATGATGTTACCTTAGTGTACTTTTCAAGTGATGTTAATATAATTTACATTTAAATGATATTCATTATAACGATGTCTATGTATTAAAAAAATATTCTTAGTCTTTAAATACCATACGTGCTTTAGTACCTGATCCGTAAAGTATTATTGGGATAATGATACTGTTTGGCATATTTTACTTTTACAACTTTTTTCAAATGTGTTATTTTATATCTGGGACAGCGGTTCCCAAAATGTTTTTTACTCGTGGAGTCCTTTTGAAAATAAGTTTTATTTGTGGGACCCCCTAAAGCCTACTCTACATTACACGTTAAGTGTGCAGTTTTATATCTCAAGGCGGCTGCAGAGCCCATGAGAAGTGCATGCAAGCTCTTAGGGCAACGTGGAGCACAGATTGGGAACCACATATTACTGTACATCATATAACATTAAATCAAAGGAACAGCAACGGAGGTTGACCATTTAATTTTTAAAAGAGCCAAATTGGAGTTTCTCATACTAATGGAATAGTATCTAGGAGGACCGAGGAAAAAATAAGATAACTTTTAAGGAGGCAATTTACTATATCGTAATGTAATACGTGTATTAGCCTGTGTGTAAGCATTTGGGCAATAACTATTGGAACAAGATATGCATAACTAATACGCATTAGAAACAATCTCTTATGAGCTGTATATTTGGAACAGTTTTGGGACACCAATGCATGATCTCAACGAAACTAAATAAAAAATGTGATAAGTCTTATGATCGTATTTTAAGACTGCTAAAAATTAATTAGTTTTAAATGTGGATGTACTCAGTGACCCATTTCTATATTAATGATTAATTCAATGTGACATATCAGATTATGATTTATCAGACTGTAACCTATCAGATTGTGACATATCAGATTTTGAGATATAAGATTGTTAGATATCAGATTGTGACATATCAGATTTGTGAGATATCAGATTTTGGCACATCCGATTGTGACATATCAGATTGTGACATATCAGATAGTGACATATCAGGGGTGTACTGGATACCTAGGGCTTCGGAAAAAAAAATATCGGATCGTAGTTTGACCTTAAACCCATGACTACCCTTATCTATTACAGAAGAATATTTGTTTTACTCTTCGGCCCAACTGTACTGATTCATTTGCTTTAGGTTTCCAACAAAAAAATACGAACGAACGCTTTAAAAAAAAAAAGTAAACTTTTCATATATTTGTACTAAACATTTCATTATCTCAAGTACTCTTGCAAAGCAAGGGCATTCAGATACTTTTAGTTTTATAAATAATTAATAAATATTGCTGTACATATAAATATTAAAAAAAAATGTAACCGCCGGTCTGTGTTTATTAGTTTTATTTTCCAGTTCCATCCTGCGATTGGTCGATCCATCCATCTATCCCAGTGACACTACAGCCCGTGTAGGGCTGTGGCCTGCCTCACCACTTCCTTCCACTGAGACCTAATAGATGCTTTTCTTTTCAATGCTTTCAATTCCAGCTGCTGTAGATCTTTTGCCACATCATCTACCCGCCTAAGCCTAGGTCTTCCTTTGAGCACTTTTCCTCTGGCGTTTCGGTGGCGTATCCTCTTTACCTCTGTAAACTAATCTTTGAAAATAATGAAATATTGGCCAAATGAATCAACGGATATACAATGAAATAATCACTCTTAAATTCAATAATGTCAAACAGGAATTGTTGTGTTACAATATATATATATATTGAAAATCAGCTCTTTATATATCAATATGATTATTTTTCCGTTTGAGAAATATTTAAATACCTTACTCTTGTTAAGGTACGGTAGTTTTAAAATAATTTCTATTCGCGGAAAATGAAAATGTTAAATTTAAAATGTAATCAAATAATAGTTCCATTAATTTGGATAATTAATCAAAATAATCTTATCATATTTAACTCAGTGGAAACATCAAGCGCCTGCAAAAATAAACACAATGAGATATATTCATATCATAACACTACTGTCGAACCCACTTATCTCGACCACGGTTGACTTGCCAACCCAGTTATGTCGACGTTTTTGAAGTGGATCCGCTAAATTCTCTCTATCGTCTGAGCCTTTTCTCATCGGTTATGTCGATTCGTTTTATGTCGTCGAACCACTTAACCTCGTTTATCTCGATCCCCATGATCAATCGCCGGCTTTTGAAAATTACATACAACAGAAGCGTGCCAACTTCAAACTGGAGTAATTGAAATGAAACGACAATATATTTGTCCGCACAATTAACTTGTCACAGCAACAAGCGAGGAGCGAGAGGCTTGTAAACGAAAGAGAGAGGTCGCAGTATCTATTCCAATTACAGCGAACACTCTTGTCGCTTAATAGGCTTTCATGCGTTCTTACACGTTGATTTTTTTTTTTAAACGCAGAATCCGTATTTGAATAAACCGGTCAGGCGAGTCCGGAGCGAGAGAAAATAAAAACTCGCGAATCCGGAGCTGAAAAAGGTTTTTACTATTTCATTCATGTAACTTGAATGCGGTCCTACAATCACTGAGTCTAGCTTTAAGCAGTTAGAAATATATCGCATAGGCAATGGAAAAACTCGAAGAAAGTGAAACAAAGCAGCGGGCACCCGCCAGAAAGACTTATGTACACACACACACGCACACACATACATACACACACACACGCCAAAGAAAAAATATAATTAGAAAATAAAAACAAAACTTATTTAGAAATCTCTATTTCGCAATATACATAAAGATAACAAGCTACAAATTTAATTGCAATGTTTAGCATATATGCTATTTGGTTTGTAAGTAGTTTTAAAAAAAAAACAGTAATGAATGCATTAAATGTCTGAAAAGACGCTAGTAGTTACAGTGCGTTAGGTAGCGTTTGTGACGCCCTGATTGAGCTTACTTTGCCGCCCCACACTGGCGGAAACGAGACTAGACACAAACAAATATTGCATACAGAATACACATAATGTTTTGGGTCTTTAGATAGCTGTCCGTCAATCTGTGACGATGGTCTAGCCCTCGCAGGGCAAAATCACAAGTTCTGGTACGATTTTTTGCTTGAGGATGATAATCTGGTTTCCAGGACAGCAAATCACTTACCTCCACGTACGTCAGCGTTTCTCAACCTTATTAATGCCGCGACTCTTTAATATTGTCCCATGTTGTGGCGACCCCCAGCCATAAAATTATTTTTATTTCTACTTCATAACTGTAGAGTATATGTGTTTTCAGATGGTCTCAGGCGACCCCTTGGAAAGATTAGCGCGACGCCCAAAGGGGTCGCGACCCACAGGTTGAGAACCGCTGACGTATGTGGTGAGCCCGTGGAAACATGAGGCGCGGTTGATACAGCTTGTCACCAGTAGTGTTAAGTGATAACGCCAAGGGGACTCCATCTCCCGGGGTTAAATTCAGAGTTTTCCTTCTCGTGATAGTGTTCCCCATCCTAGGTTAGCCAGTCACATCCTTGTCTGGCTTGAAATAGATGCGATTTAGACTGCAGGCCATCCACTCACTATTTAAACCACATTGTAATCATCTGAACCATAACTAACGCCACAAAAATATGACGTCAACCGTTGACACCCCCCCCCTGGCCTTATTCCTACATTAGTACCTGACGTTTTTTTGGGGGGGGCACTAGTTTGACCAATAACTATTAATATGAATTCGATAATGATAAATATTGATTATTTTGCTATAAAATTAAAAAATGACGTCATATTTCCCCACACCTAAATCCCATTTGGTGGGTTAAATCTAAACCGTAAATACAAATAATCGATTAGATCATAAATTGATTTTTTAAAAAAAATATTTTTACCAATACAACAATGTATTAAGTATTAAGACAAGTATTCTTTGAATAGAAGAGAAAAAAAAGAAAAGTCAAATACTTTAAAAGAGACAAGTCCACCTTATCAAACTTTATAATTTATTTGACCCACATATTATATAAATAAGACTCAATATTTTCCCCGTATTACATCAGCGCCATTTTCTTAACTTGGGGTAAGTTATGCTTCGATTCTCCTTCAATGTAACGCCTCGCTAGTTAATGTAAGTAATCTGTAACTTTGAATCATCTTTACAACAATAAATAAAATAACTTTAAGACGTGATTGAAGAAGAAATCAAACAGTTTATTATCCCACAATCCTTCTGATTTAACTTGAACGAGACGAACGGTTTCACTTTCAGTCTAGTTGAGGCCGCAGATTAAATCAAAACAAATGCAACTGCACAGGAAGATATTTAATTACTCTAAAATCTAAATGTTGTATTGTTTGACGGCATTCTTTCACGCAGCCTCGGATTAAAAGCAGCGAGGTTACATTGATAAGAAGAACTTCGCATTTATACCAAATTATAGTGAAAAAACTATAGTGCAACTTCCAATGTTATCCTGAAAATATATAGATGTACCAAAAAAAAATAAAATAAATAAATTATATTTTGTATTAATCAAATAAATCTACTTTAAAATTTAATGGGGAGTCATATTTTATATTACTATTTGATGTATATATAAAAAGGTATAAAAATATCAGGGAGTGTAGCAGTTGGTTTCCATGTATAAAGTAAATATTGATATGACGTAATGTTTAATTCTGTTTCACATGTCTTTATTATTTTTTTATTGGTTTCGTATTTCAAGGTATTCGGAGAATATCAGTCTCAGAAAATTGGTCGCTATCTTTAATTATTATCTTTACATTAAATTTGTGTGAGTTTTGAGACAAAATACATAGCAAATACAGTTTTTAATAAACTATTATTATCTTTCAACGGGGTGTGGTTGTCATAATGACATTTAAGTGGTGTCACATTATCTGGTTGTCATTTGTATTTTCATTTTATCTGGCAGACATATGTTTTCAAATTTTACCTGGCAGACGTTTGTATTTTCATTTTATCTGGCAGACATTTGTTTTCAAATTTTACCTGGCAGACGCTTGTATTTTCATTTTATCTGGCAGACATTTGTTTTCAAATTTTACCTGGCAGACGTTTGTATTTTCATTTTATCTGGCAGACATTTGTTTTCAAATTTTACCTGGCAGACGTTTGTATTTTCATTTTATCTGGCAGACATTTGTTTTCAAATTTTACCTGGCAGACGTTTGTATTTTCATTTTATCTGGCAGACATTTGTTTTCAAATTTTACCTGGCAGACGTTTGTATTTTCATTTCCCCTGGCCGACATTTTATTAGCCTTTTATCTGACTAAACTGACTTTATTTGTCTGTCATTGTTATACTATCACGCATTGTCACATAATATATATGTCAAGTTATATCTATATTATTTATGTATTATCATGAAAGAAAATGACCTGCGCTTTCAATTTCAATTGCAATCCTGTTTTTTTTGTTTTTTTTACAAAATAAGTGACTTGTCCTATTTTTGGGGATAATTTAAAAAAGACAACAACAACAAAAAAAACCCAAAAAAAACCCGCAATGTCAGTCTTGGCTTTTTTAATTTTAGGAACTTAAAAAAATAACTCTATTCGAAAGCATAAACGCTTAACGCCAGAGCAATTTGAATTTATCTTTTTAAAAAAAAAAAGAAAAATGAAAATGACCTTAAAACCTGTCACAAGCAAATAATCACTACTCAGACATCCGAAAAATAACTGTAACTTTAGAAACGGGGTTAACGAGCTTTCTCTTTCTGTGCCCCAAATCAATGGTGTCTCTTCCATTTCACACCCGAATTTTATAGACCATCACAGCCTTCAAAACTGTCATAAAGACCCATGTCTTTAAACTATACTATATCGACTCAATCTAACCCCATCTGACTGATAAATAACTCTTGATTCTGCTGAGTGCTGCACATAGATATTACTTGGGTGGATGAGGGCAAACTTTTCACCAATTGTATTTCTTAAATGTATACGTTTCTGTAATTGCTAATTTTAATGTGAAGCACTTGAGCCTAGCCCTAAGCTATATAAAACCACCAAATAATAATAATATTAATAATAATAATACACTTATTTGTCCACATAGGGATACATAATTTTAAATTATAATCCACTAAAAATATCACGTCAAACAATGATTGCGGCAATGTGAGAACTTCCCATCTATTAAAATTGATGTACGAAACATGGATTCGATAAAGAAAAACACTTTCTTTATTAGAATCCCAATTAGTGCTAACTTCTGGGAATTTATTTTTTCCAGCCTATTGTACGCGTTGTTATAGTCATACATAACAAAACTAATATTATTTTATTATTCGTTACATAATATAATAATAATTGCTCTAAATTTTCTGTTTCACAGTGCTAAAGGAATGATAAGGAGACGAATAAGTGACCAAATTAGACCTGTTCATGAGTCGATGCTAAAAGCTTTTAAAATGACTGAACGTATCATTATATTTTTGGTCTACTTGTATAACGCACTTCTTGCTTTATATAATTGTTCCATCAAATTTGGATATATTGAGGAAAGTGAAGTTGTCAAATTCTTAGACTACTATTTGATCCGTAAAGTTATGCACAACAAAGTCCAATTTATCTTTCGCAAGCGGTCCATCCACTTGATAAGTGCCAGGCCCAGGGCGTCTAGCGAAGTACGAATCGATATCAAACGATACATAAATATCCAAGAGAAAAGATGGTCACAGTTGAGAGACCTCATCTTAGAATATTTCGGATCAATGACGTCACGTGATCAAAGTACCTTGCAAAGAAGATCGGTCTTCAGATTTTGCATTATCGGATCCAACAGAGGTCAACATTTTTATGAAAAGGAGGTCATCGCTTATCGCAAATTTCTTGAACACTCTTGGATCACTAAAGATTGTTCAACCACGACTCTTATGGTATTTCTAAATATAGGCTTACTGTTAAAAGGGTATAGTCTGATCTGTGACAAGACCATGACCAAAAGAAAAGCAAAATCTAATGACATTAGTGGCGTCAACTTTCCCAAATGCTTTTTTAAGATTTGTAAAGGTTTAAATTTTAATGATAGAATCGCCACCTATGAAGATTTATTTCCTAAGACATATTACACTTTGAAAATGTTGGGTATGAAAAAAAGTAAAGATCTCAAGTCATATACCACAGAAGGCAAAGAATACGGCCTGATAAGATACCCCCAAAGAAGACAACAAACGCGGCTTTGGAAGATACCACAAAAGAAGACCAAAAACACGGCCTTGGAAGATATCACCAAAGGAGACAAAAGACACGGCTTTGGAAGATACCGCAAAGAAAGACAGTTATCTGAAATGCCGATCATTGCGTTGCCCCTATTTCCGGAGAAGGCCTTGATTCCCAAGGTATTATTGCCCAGATCTTTCGTTAAACTATCATTGAAAATAAAATACAAACAATCACAAGATTTTATAATGAAAACGATTAAGCGAAATAACTGGAACTTGTTGGGTACTTACAAAAGCGTAGCGAAGTCATTCACACGCTTTTTCAATGACATGACATATTATTTAAATTGTAACAAGTATGTATCGGATATTTTTTATATCTGGTCTTGGGATCAAAGCTTCAATTTACAAGATATTGATAAAAATAACAAGAGAGGACCAGATACAATTACTACAACAGGTAACGGGATAGAACGCAAGACAGGGAGCTTAAACGAATGGATAAAACTCTTTGCACTGTCCTTCGTTTTCGCGTCATTTGCCTTCTCAAAACATTGTGGGGAGTTGGAAACTTTTTATCAAAGCAGCGTGAAACGCGATGGCGTATCTTACATCAGTGGCAAGTGTTTCGATTTTAACAAAGTAGCAATCGCTCCGTTTGAAGACTTTTACGAGAAAGTGAAGGATACCATCTTCAGCTCAAATTGGAAACCGTACATCCACAACGTCCAGTGTTTCGTGTATACCGTGCACATGCACACAACAAATCTGACACAGGGCGATGTATCTGCTACTGAAAGTCGTCAAAGCCAGGAACCAAATGACGTCACTGAAATAAATACTACTGAAGAAAGTCGCACCGAGCCTGAAGCGAGTGGTCCAATCTTGGAAAGCATACCAAGAAGGGTAACTCTTCCAGGTCAGTTAGAAAAAAACATGCACACTTTTAAATGTGTAAATGTTATGCCATACATAGACTCTGATATACCTTAGTTTTTCCTTATCGAATCTCGTTATTTTTTAATATGTAGTAGTTTAAAATATTTAATTCAATCAACAGCTGTAAATCAGAGTGTAATGAAAACTTTTCATGTCAATTTGACAGTACATTTAATGACATCGACAAAAACGTGTAACACCGTTAGTTTAAAAACATACATTTAAAAAATATCTTGTTTCAATATTTAAATGTGCATTCTTTACACTGCACAATTTTCATTTAAATGTTAACAAAAAAATAATATTTGATATCCTGATTATTTGCACAGGTTTATCGCTTCCGAGAAGATCCAGGATATCAACAGATGATGATCGTGGCAATGGAACAACTGCTGTAGAACGTTCAGTTGATCACATCGCGAATAATAACGTGGAGCATGAGACTGTTTTCGGTATTAAATTAAAAAAAAAAAGAAAATAGCAAAAGTTAGAGATTTATATAAATGTGGGTATATTTTTCTACTCACGCCTATGTTGAGTTTAATCCGTCACTATTTCGAATAATGCCACTGGTCAATTTCCTGTAATAAATAGGGTGAAAAGACATTTTTAGACCGAACATTAATTACTTGTTAATAGAATTTCGCGTGATCAGTAAATATGCTATATAAATAACGCTGGCTAGACACATTATCTGGTTTATTTGACCTTTAGGAAAAGATGTAACACAGGCAATCGGCGTTAAGTGGTCAGTTTGTTAAATAGTTTCTATTTTTTAATTTTATTTTCAGGTTTTCCCACTCAGACTCAATTCAGCTAGTCCACCAAATAATGATCGCAAACGCAGTAACCTTTTGTTTTGATCTATGCATTAATATAGGAAAGGATTAAACTGATACTTCAAACAGCTTTATAAAAAACAATCATTAAAAAAACCTATTGTTATTATTTATCGATCACATTGTAACGAATACATTAATGTGTCTTTCTTCATTTAGAAGAATCTTTATGTAACGATTCACCCAGCTTCTGAGCTTTATTACCTCAGGCTTGAACCTGTGGGAAAATGCGGCCAGTGCAGAAAATAATCTTAGCCCATCTGCTGGTACTTTACGAGCTGTTGTTAACGGAATAGAGAGTCCTCGGGGTAAGTGTAGAAAAACAAAGACACAAAGAAAAACAAAGTGCACACTTATATTGAAATCAAATTGAACAGAAAATATCACTATTACAAATTTTCAGGAGAAATAATAGAAAAAAAAAAGAAAAACAGGACAGGATTTATCACGAATTAATTTTGCCTGTACATTTTATTTCTCCTTACTGAGCTCTGAGATATTAGTATAAATATACTTATTTACTGAATTTGTTTGATAAATAGAATAACCATTCAAGACACTGAGCTCATATAGCAGACACACATGTGAATCCGTTGGCTGCTACGATTCTGCTTCCATAACACTTTTTTTTTTCAATGTGTCTCTAGTGTGAAAAAGTCATGCAAATTTACTCACGCACTGTAAAATTATTTCAAAAAACTGTAACAAGATAATTAAGTAGAACATCATGGTTGATTTAAGATTATCGATTGGATTAAAGTAGCTTAGAAGAAATTCAAAGACGTCATAAATTTGTAATGCATACTTTCACTCCCATTGACATTGACGTGAAGCGACCTCTAGTTAGGAGAAGAAGAGCTTTGTTATATAGAAAGTAATATTTTTAATGACTTGTTGTATTTTGAAATTCTAAAAAAAATCTTGATAATGTATACCGAATGGAAGAGGTGCTGAAAGCCGAAATATTAAGGCCGGCATAGTGTGATTTAAGGTTCTTAACTCAGATCAGTTGCGCCCCACAGGTTAGCACCAGCATATTTTTTGAGGGGCCATACAATATTTGAAAAAAAGTTTTCATGTAAATAAAAAGATCAGTTATTTGTATTTAACAATAGGTAAGGTTGTCATGAAGGTAAATATAATATAAAATTAGGCCTCTATTCAAAAATACTTAATGTTGTGCTAGAAAATATAAATTATAATTTTTAAAAATCGTCAAAAAGCTTTATTTTGAGTTACTTTGTGATGTTTTTGATTTCCATTTGCAATAACATTCTGAAACCAAGGTATACCTAAAAAAATAATTATATTTTAATTCTTTTCTTTCTGAATATAAAGTGTAATATAAATATTTGTTTACATATTGATACATCTGATTGTTTGAACAGATTTATCGCTTCCGAGAAGACCAAGGAGATCAACAGATCATCATCGGGGCAATAGATCAACTGCTCTGGAAATTTCTGTCGATGACTCTGCGAATATCGAGGATGTGACTGATTTCGGTAAGAGATAAAAAGAAGCGGGGGGGGGGGGGGAAAGCAGTAAAAACAACAAAAGTATCATACGTTATAGATTTATATAAATGTGGATATTTGTTTCCTACTCACGTCTAGATGCTATTTAAAGGATGTTATTCGTATATGTCTTGTAATAATTAAGTTGAAGTGACATTCGTAGAGCTTGTTAATAGAATTGCATGTGATTAGTAAATAAACTGTTTAAATTACTCTCTAAGCACATAGTCTCATGTAGTTGACATTTGGGAAAAGATATACAACTTCGATAATCGACTTTGTGAGGTCAATTTGTTATTTTTTTTCTATTTTATAATGCTATTTTACAGTTTTTCCACTCGGACTGAATCCAACTAGTGCATCAAATAATGATCGCCAGCGCGCTAGCTCAACAACTTGGAATCATACAACATTGTACGCAGAGCATTGGAACACTGAAAGTGAACATTCCATGGGTATGTTATGGAAATATAGTAAAAATAATTAAAATTTATTTCTTGAACATAATTTTTTTCTGTAGCCGTTTGCTATTACATGACTAGTTCAGACAAGTTTAAAGACTGCAGAAGCATTTAAAAGTAAATTAATAACAAATCAATTTGAGAAGAACAGCTTAACTTTGATTTAGTTATATTTGCTTCATCGTTGCATTGTAATTTATTTCCTCACGTATATTTTCATACATGAATTCATGGGAGAAAACATGAAATTAATAATTAAAACATCTTAAAAAAAAATAAATGAAACCATAACAAAAAAAGCTTTATTTTTCCTCATCGTCCCTTTGTAAAAAATGCATTAAAGTGTCTTATCTTTATTTATCAAGAATAAACATATTACGATTTCCCAGATTCTGAGCCTGACTCCCTGCACTTTTGGGACAATGGGGCCAGTGCAAGAAATACTCGGAGCCGACGCACTGGCCAATCTGCTGGCGCCTTATTAGCTGTCAATTTGGGTGTAGAGAGTTCTCTGGGTAAGTCTAGGAAAAGGAGAAATACAAAGACAAACAAAGCAGACACCTAGTTTGAAATACGATTTAGACAAGATTAATATATTTTAAAAGTGTTATCGATGAGCGTTTAACCGCAACTCTACCAATGTCCAGGGAAAAAAAAATCCTGACACGAATTATTCTGAACCTTAATGTACATTTTTATGTGATCAAACAGCTCTGAAATATCAGAATAAACTTTGAAATAAACAGATAACCAACTCAAGACATCAGGCTACCCTTGTGGAAAGGACTATCGCACAGTAATATTGGTCGCAACCAATATTTCTCTAGTATCACACAGTCAAAAAAGATTTAATGGCTCATTGTGAAATCATTTTAAATATTGAAAAAAAAAAACAACAACACATCGACAATTAAGTAAAATATTGCAGATTTTGGTGGCACTGTGAAAAAGAGCAATGATAATTTAGAGATAATCTAAATTAGATAATTTAGATAATATATATATATATAAAGTTCCTTTCAAAATAAATAATATAAATAGACATTGTAAAATCAAAAGCTAAGATGAGATTCTTGTACTGATCAAAATAAATATAAATGTGTCATTATTACAACGGACATATTCAATTTAACATATGGATACACATTCCGACAAAAATGACAATTTAAAACTATCTCAATTTAAACGCAAGCAAAGGGAAGCCATACACTTTGAATTGTTAAGGAGCGATGTCAAGACTTGGTTTATTCGTTAAAATTTGAAATTAAGTTTATGAAGACTGTTTAATTAATATGTACCTGACCACATAATATTTTGTAATGATTAAAAATACAAATTTTCTTTCATCAATTTTAACAAGATATATATATATATAACTTGTCCCCGAAAGGTATTTTAAATCTATTATGTTGGCCCGATTTAATTTAATGCAATTTAAATTAAATAATTAGAAATTTCAAATAAAATGTGTATAAAATAAAATAAATAGTCTACAACCATTTGTTTTCGCAATAGGAGGTACCTTTTCGACATCGCAATCCGTGACCGGGGATACTCTCAACCCAGTGTTGCACGTGGACCTAAATGAAGCAATCACATTACGTGTAACAGGAAACGATGAAGAAATGCAGACTTTCCCTCCCACTGACATCGATGTGAATCCACATCCAATGAGGAGAAGTGTTAACAGAAGACTGGGTGTGTTGTGTTTAGATAGCAATATTAAAAAAAAAAAAATCAAATTCGTATTTTCAGCCAAATAATGTACACTGAGTGGAAGAGGATTTTAAAGTCAAAGACTGAGACCTGTTTTTAATGTTACCTCAGCGGTTCTTAACGTGGGGGCTAATGACACCCCCACCCCCCACATGGGTATCCCAAGCGTATTTATGAAAGAGATCACGGCAAAATCGAATAATAGTATGTAAATAAATAGAGCAGTAGTTTTACATTATAACAGGAAAGGAAACAGAGGTCAATAAAAGAATAAATTAGGCCAAGAGTAATAAAATGGTTAAAAAACGCAATGCTAGCATATGATTAAATAGCATAAAATAAGCCAAGAGCTTTGCTTCGAGTTATTTTCTCACGTAGGTTGTACATCTCCGTAACCTTTGCATCAATTTCATCTTGAACCAAAGGGTACATTAACTAAAACTTAACATTTCCCTTAATTTTTACATATTTAGTGGGATGACGTTTTCGTTCAAATTCATAGTTTTTTTTCCCCTTGAACTTCCGAGGCGAAAATCTTGCCCTACCTCATGGGGTACATACCACAGCTACGCCAATGGTTGCATAATTTTCTTCTTATCTCTGTCTAGGACGCTGACATTTAAATGTTAATGCCTTAAAATAAAAGTCATCAATTCCTTAAAAGAGTTAGAAATGTAAAATACATATTAATGAAACGAAAAATTTTAACAATGTGAAAAAAATTATACATTAACTTTGTAAATTAATTTACAAAATAATAATTGTAATCACTAAAAATACAAATTTATAAAATCCAAATTTTCAAAATAAAAACTAAAAATGAATCAATGTTTTAAAATATTTATAATGTCTTTGAATTATAAAATTCAAAGACATTATATAAATTTTTTAAAAGAAATAAAAATAGAAATATTTAAAAAAATTAATTAAGAATGATTGCTATTCAATATTTTACTACCAATAAATATACATCTTTTTGCTTATAATTGGTAGGCCGAGTTTTAAGGGAACCAATTTCAACATCTAAAAATGATGAACAATCGATGGGGATTTCGGATTCCATGATAATATTGCGTGTACAAGGAGATGTGCACGAAATGCTAAACTTTGAGCAAGAAGACATCTTTATACATCCATCTAATGAGTAAGTATAGTTTAACAAAATATATAGTAAGGCCCACAGTTGAACACAATAAAAAACAAATAGAAAAAAACGCACAAAGTTTTTAAGGTGCAAGCCTATCTATAATTAAGATGAAATGAATAATCGTTGTCTTTTTTTAATTGGATGTCGTGAATTTTTATTTGAAATCGGGTATTTCCAACTGAATGTCGCGTCTTTCCATTGAATATCAAGTGCTGTCACCATGGAATATCCACAAGATGGTATGTATTTTTACTGGAGGTCATTTATTTCAAATGGGTGTCGTGTATTTGACAGGATGTCGTGTATTTGACAGGATGTCGTGTATTTACCGAATGCGTCGTGTATTTCCAATGTTCGTGTATTTTCTAAATGATGTCGCATTTTTTTTGTAGTGACACACGCGTTATATTGGTTTTTCCCTGACACAATTAAGTCAATGCCCAATATTAGAATTTACAAACATTCAAAGTCCAACAAACAGCGTTTCAATGTTAAGCTTAGCCTGTCTTCAGCAGTTGCAGAGTTGTTCAGTTACAAACTTGATTACATTCGTGATGTATTGTTTAGTATATTCCATGGCGTTGAGTCCCATTCTGAGCTATGAATATATCCGTAATTTGGTCTATAATATTAAAGCCATTTTGCCTGTATGGTATACGTTTAATTTTTTATAACAACAGTAGCTGGTCCAAGTTTGCCGCCTACTTTTACCACTTTGGTTTGGTTCCAAAAATCATTTTAGGGTTTCTAAACTCAATTCCAGTAAGTTAAGCAGGGTTAATTAAAAAACAACTAATAATATAGTTTAAAAAAAAAAAGCGGAAATGATGTGCAAGAGCCTATGCTATTTTCTCTCCGAAAATAAATATTTTTTCCCCCTTCGCTAGATTAGATAATAAAACCTCTTGGTGCTTCATGCACATCCCATAACACTATGCAATACACAAACCCCTAAATGCTCTCATTTTAGATTGTTTCTATGTAGAATTGATAAACTGTATAGTGTTAATCAATATTTAATTTCTTTTAAATAGTTTAGAAAAAAATATTTTTCTTTATGATCTACAGGGAAGGATAAACGTGGAAAATAACTTGAAAGCAAAGTCCTAGACATCATGCTTTTCAGTTAGTAAGAGCGACGGCACGACGTCTAGAGGCTGCAAGGACATGTGTACATAAACTTATTTTTGGTGTTTTTGGAAACGATATATTTTGCTCTCTTGCAATGTGATTGACACTGTATGTATTCATTTACCGCACTATCTTTTCCAAGACCCCCCACTCACTCCCCAAAAATTGAAAGACACGAACTACTGAGCGGAAGAACGTTGATTTAAAGTGAACGTTTATTTTGGAAAAAAATGCTTAGTATAAATAAGATGTGATAGTTCACATAAACATTTTTACGTCTTTCGAGGAATACATTTCAAAGTCAACGAATCGCCTTTTTGCAAAAGATTTTTTTTAAAAAAATGAATTTTAGAAATAATTAAATATTTATAATAGCTCTAGATATATAAAATACTTAATTTTTATCAAATGTCCCTCGATATAATCTAAAATTTTATCAAGTACTTATTCCAAAAAATTGTTTAACAGTTTATTGATGTAAATATATATTTTTTTTACAAATGTATCATTTTATTTAGCAATTCACATATATATATATTTGCTTTTGTATATTTAGCTTATATATAACTATATATATCCATGTGTTAGCCCTGAACACGTAAATCAGTTTGAGCTCATTGCTGACCCGTCACACAACACAGAAACCAGCAGGATACAGTTCTTGCAATACACTAGTAAAAGAGAAATCTTGTAAAGCCCCCTCTCCCCCAAAACAAAACAAAAATCCTGATCTGTCCAGCGCCCGAACTTTCTCAGCGCCCTAACTTCCTCAGTGCCCTAACTTCCTCAGTGCCCTAAACTTCCTCAGTACCCTTAAATTCATCAGTGCCCTAACTTCCCCAGTGGCCTAACTTCCCCAGTGCCCTAACTTCCTCAGTGGCCTAACTTCCCCAGCACCCTTAACTTCATCAGGGCCCTAACTTCCCCAGTGCCCTAACTTCCCCAGTGCCCTAACTTTCCCAGTGCCCTAACTTTCCCTGTGCCCTAACTTCCCCAGTGTCCTAACTTCCACAGTGTCCTAACTTCCCCAGTGTCCTAACTTCCCCAGTGCCCTAACTTCCCCAGTGCCCTAACTTCCCCTGTGTCCTAACTTCCCAAGTGTCCTAACTTCCCCAGTGTCCTAACTTCCCCAGTGCCCTAACTTCCCCAGTGCCCTAACTTCCCCAGTGTCCTAACTTCCCCAGTGTCCTAACTTCCCCAGTGTCCTAACTTCCCCAGTGCCCTAACTTCCCCAGTGCCCTAACTTCCCCAGTGTCCTAACTTCCTTAGTGCCCTAACTTCCTCAGCACTCTTAACTTCATCAGTGCCCTAACTTCCCCAGTGCCCTAACTTCCTTAGTGCCCTAACTTCCTCAGCACCCCGAAAAAACTCACCAAATCTCTCATTATCCACTACAGCATTTGGATCCAATCAGCTCCCATGTACTTACTATCCGGTCTCCATACGTACTCCAATCGTTTTTCCAAAGCCTTACACCCATCTCACTTAGAGGGAAGCAAGTTAATTTAAAAATTGTGTGTTTCTTCTTTGTTAAAATTGTATTTCCGAAGTCAAATAATGGTCCCCAGACTAGAAAACAATTCAAAGGAAGAGAACGTGAGCACACAAACACACATATAGAACAGACCTAAGTTTAGCTTTAAATTACTGGGGATTTTTTTTTTAAAGAAAAAATTAAAAAATTCATTGTTAGGAAGCTGAAAAAACATTAGTCATATACATGAACGTCGCGGTTTAGATTTTAGTTAAATGAAAACAAAAACAAAAAAACTCTTTAATTAAAGGAAAATTTATCATAATTAAGATAAAAGAACACGCAAAGGAAAAATATTTTTTTTCAGTAGAATATAATTAATGACAATTTTAAATCATCGAAATATTTCATACGATGATTGAAATTAGAACTCGTCAACTATGAGTCAAAATTCGCTGTTAAAAGATTGTTAATGCTTACTTCACTTCACTATCACTAGTTTATATCATATTTTATAGACGATGGCGCTTTAAAAATCCACTCTTGACTGAGGTGTGTAAAAGCGAATTTGAGACTTAAGAAATTTTTCAAACCTTAATAAATCGACGAAACTTGAAATTAGAATTGATATCATTGAAAGTTAATCTATTTCAGACTGTAAAACTACAGAAAAACCACCACTATAAATTTAAATCGCATCCCATGGGTTAGGAATCCTTGAAACAAAAAACAAAAAAAGAATGTATTTTGGAAAAAGTTATGTAAATAAAAAAAAAAATCAAATATAGATTGTACAAATATATCATTCGTAATATAACTAAACAATTAACATTTAGATAAATATAAAACTATTGAGTAATATTTATTTCCTTTATAGACATAATTAGATAAACATTAAAACAATAAATTAAGGTTTCAAATTTATTAAATATGTTATGAGAATTCTTTGGACAAAAGCATTTATATTAAGTCATATTTTTGTAATTGATTAATAGAGCATTGATGTGTTGATTTTGGAAAAGGCTTGTACAAATTACGTATTTGCCCAATGTGAACTTTTGTTAACCGACAATAAGAAATTAAAAAAACAGAGCTATACTCAATTCAGATAAAAAACATACATATGTCTAATGAAAGAAGTTGTTAACAGAAGAATCAGAAACAAAAGCTATTTCCACATCAGATACGTCCACGCATAGGCCAAATGAGATATCCTTTTGAACCGAAAATAAGAAATTATAGCTATTATCACATCAGATACATCCATGCATATGTCAAAAGAGAAATACTTTTAAACAGAAAATAAGAAATTAGAGCCATTATCACATCAGGTACATCCATGCATGGGCCAAACGAGATATTCTTTTGAACAGAAAATAAGAAATTGTAGCTATTATCACATCAGATAGATCCATGCATAGGTCAAAAGAGAAATACTTTTAACAGAAAATAAGAAATTATAGCTATTATCACATCAGATACATCCATGCATGGTTGAAACGAGATATGTTGTTAACAGTAGATCAGAAATCACCAGCAGATACCTTTAAAAGAATGATCCAGAAATGAAAGTTAAAACTTAATTTGTTTTTCAAACGTCAATAATTGGCTTCCTACTTTGAAATTTCAGTCGCATGCCAGCTTTGCCAGAGTTTTGCAATATCATATTTCCTCTCTGATTACACGTTTAAATTCCTGGTCATTTACCAACACAAGGAAACCCCCCAACCCCCCAAAAAAACAAAAAACAAAAACCCTTTTTTAAAGCGTTTGTTTTATACTACGTTTCTTATTAAATTTTAAAAAATTCCCTGAATTACTATGAATTCCATTCTATGCTTTAAAAAAATGTATTCTAATTTTTTAAATTAATGTTTCAAATAATTAAATCATGAGTAATAATTTTTAAATATTGTTTCTAATTATATCTGCACTGGTATTTAAAAAAAAATATATATATAATTTTAAGTGCAATGTATTTTGATGTTAATCAATAAAGAAAAAGAAAAATGGAAAGAAGGCTATTTGTTTTAGAGGTTATTAATTGAATTGTAAGAGTTTAGCTTGTAAACGTTCATGATATGAATGCGTTCAAAAAAAAAAAAAAAAGGTCGTGGAAAGTGCAAGTGCAATAGTAGATTCCTATGTCGAGTTGTACACGGTATCGCTTGACAAGCAAGCTTTAATAATTCCATTGTTTTCGCCATCAACTTTATCGTTACTCCTTTGAGTTTAGCATTGCATTCCACAGGGCGCTATTATCTTTTGGCGGATAATTTGCATACAAAAAGAATGATAATAGTAGGGTTCATTTCCTCAAACCAATGAAGCTGTTTCAACGTTTTACTTTTGAGCTGCCCCCATTGAGCATTTACAAATAAATGCAATTTTAAGAGCTTTTCCCAAATTACAATATTTATAGACAGTTTCGCATAAGGAAAGAGTTAGGTCTTGATATTTACTTATAATTCCGCATAGAGAAAGAGTTAGGTCTTGATATTTACTTATAATTCCGCATAGAGAAAGAGTTCAGTCTTGATATTTACTTATAATTCCGCATAGAGAAAGAGTTCATAAGATCGTGATATTCACACCAAACCAATAACAATTTTAATCACGTTTAGTGTCTTGTCGGTAGTAAGCTCCCAAATAGTATCATTTACTGCAGCTCACATGTTTAGTGGACTGGAGAGCCTAGCAAACATTTTATTAATTAGTATAGAATATTAGTGTTATTTAAACATGACAGCCATAACGTCAGCATAAAGCATCACACCATTATTCACTTTAGTGTTTGGAGAGTAGAAAAATCTTGGAAACGATGGAGTCCTTGTGGCCCACTCACACTGTTCTGAAACCTTGTCGACGACTCCAATCCAGCCAATATCCCCTCCACAGGTGTTGAACAGGTTTTGGATGAAGAACCTGCGATTGAAGTTCGGATCTATAAAACCCGAAAAGCTGAAATAGTTGTACGTTTCGTTTATGGTCAAATCGACCCAAGAGCTGTTGAGAAACCCCTGCGGTCTAAACCAATCGTAGATCTTCGTCGATGTGCTGTTGAAAAGGATGAACCGTTTTAAGGATCCGTCACTGTAGAAGGTGAAAAAACGGTCTAGTTAAATACAGTTTTTTCAGTATCTTTTGAATTCATTTGTCAGTTTGTTAACTGGTTGTACTCTGCTACTGGGATGACACATCACTCTCTGTTGGATGTGCATTGCATAATAACTAGGATCGTGATACCAAAGTCATCCGGTACCGGACACTATTTTTGAACAGCTGCTTGGTACGTTTGTTTATTTAAAGCTCAGGCCCCATCTGAAAAAAGTTAGGCCACTGACATGTTAACATCTACTACCATGTTGGAGAATTTTTAAATTTTAAGTTTCCACCACAACTGAATCATTCATTTATTAATTTTGTTTCATATATTTCTCCTGTGTCTGAATTTCAAAGTGCTTTAGGTGATAGCTTTAAAACCACAGTTGGATCAATTGGTTAGACTTAAAGATCGAACAATGTCTAATTAACTTGTGTTTAGAAAAAAAAATGTTTTTCTTCCATGTCTTTTAAATGATAAAATCACTCGAAAATTCTCACTCTATTCATAATAGAAGGTATTTGAATTAATTTAGAAGCAGTTGCCACTGCAGTGGCGGAAATCTAAATGTCATTGCCCTACGCGGACTTAGGACTATGAGCCGGCAGCTGAGATTAGATCTTTTGACTTCATTCAAATAGTGTATACTTAATTTACTAGTATTACATTTTCGGGAAACACATATGGTATTACAACAATAATTTCAATAAAGTCAAAGACACTTTGACAGCAACTTAACCGATTAAGGCTCTAACTCAACTTTCTAACCACTACGCAATTGTATATTTCTTACGACGGTCAAATCTACCTTATAGATGTTCAGTTAATTCCAGGCGTTGAGAATATTGCTGTGAAAATGAACTTCACACTGCTGGGCCGTGTCAATGCGCACACACCCCAGGGGCGACGACAGCGTCATGGGTTGGTCGTGTCGTATAGTGCTGTCAGTGTATGCGTCATATATTGTTTTGTTGATACCCGCCAAGCCCCTAAGTGGAGAAACATTTTAAAATTCTATAGTCACGTGGATATCAAAACCAACAGTTCGTCTTCCGAGAGCCTGTAAAATTCAGCAATAAATAGAAAAACAATCAGACCTTAATAAAATAAAATGTGACATTAACATTAGACTTAGAGATAAAATTTATTAGTCAGTCACAATTTTTGTCCTCCACAAAATAATCAAATACCAACGAATATTAATGCTTTAAACTTAAATAAAATAAGACGATTTTAGCGATAATATAATTTCGGAAAAAAGGAAACACTAATTTTTGTGTTGCTTGAGTAAAGCTCCTTCCATATTTGTGTTCCAGACATGTTTATTTCTTAATTTATACATCTTGTCTTATTAGAGTTGATTATTTTTAACTATCTATAAAAAGAATGAATTTACTTATTGTAATATATATATATATATATATATATATATATATATATATATATATATATATATATGAAGTCATATTGTAATATAACGTCTTTTATAAGTGAAACAAATCCTCGAAGTAGTATGAAACCAACCTGAATGCCAGTGTCCACTCGCCACATTTGACCGTATCAGACAACTTTTGAAATATGACGCTGTCAGTATCGTCAACAACGATAAAACCAATCTCCCAGGTGTCGTCTGCAAACAGCGAACACACTCCACTAGATTTCTCGAAGTTGGCACACCTGCAAGTCTCTTCAACCGAGCAGTGACTGAAACACAGACCCTGGCTGCTCTGGAAAGTTGTGATAACAAAATACACACCGGGACCCGTGGTAAGTCTCTTTCCTTGGAATAACGGAAACATATTCCCACTGTTCTTTGGGATTGTCTTCGCTTAGGGAAATTTAAGGATGTAGAAGACACAATTAACGTGAAAACAATTGTTTTTATTTTTTAATTTAAAATAATAAATGATTAATACTTATTAATCTAAAACTTATGAACTATTTCGTTGCTCATTTGGCCATTCACGTAGCTAAATTTTTATAACGTTAATTGCATTACGCAACAAGATAGCTAGCGTAGCTTCAAAGTAAAATAATATCATGTTCAAATGAATTAAGCATTTATAATATGGCCTCGGCACTAAACTTAAACTTCGCTATTGCCCTCGCCATCAGGGTCGGCGCTAGGTCATGGCGAAGTAGGCGACCACCCAAGGCCAAATTCGGGGCCCTGCGCGTTGCCGTAGTATATTTATAATACATCTAAGCCTACTGATAGTTCCTTATCCAGTCAACACAATATTTGGAGTTATTAGATAGTCAAATGGTGTGAAGGTCAGTCTGGCTCCCATTCAATCCCTTCGAGATGAATCTCGGGAAGACCTCTGGGCGCATGTTAAGCAGATGAAAGCGGATTATCAGGGCATTTTTATATACGACTATAACGTGTCTTAATATCCTATCGGCGGAATATATATGTCAACGGCCACGCAATATTCAATTTGCCCAACGCCCCGCACTCTCCTAGCGCCGACCCTGTCGCCATCTCAAACAAACACAAGAAACAGGTTTTGAATTATTTCCATTGATCAGTGTCGAGCATTTTGGTAAACTGCATCTATTGTAGAGATGCCATGACGAAATACACGTCATAAAATTAACGTCTGGCAATGGCGAATTCTCTAAACGAATATTTGGGATGTAGGTTCACGTGTACAGTTCATTAAATAATTCAGTGAGCAAGCTTCATTGTCCATGAACAGCGCAACATTGATTAAATATATATATTGATTGGAATATATCCTTTTATATGTATCTATCTAGATAGAACTAGGTTTGAAAAACGAGTTCATGTCAACACTTTACTATGTTCTATTATGTATTAAAACATAATTGTGAAATTATTTTGAACGCTTCATTAAAAAAGATAATAAATTGATATTAGTTCTCATGTGGAATTTTAGCACTCATCTTTTTTTAAAAAAAGTTTTAGAGTAAATTGGTTTTTTAAATATAAAAAGTGTTTAACTGATTTTGATCATTCAAAATTTAACAGAAGGCCAGCAAGACGCGCATTGCAGAGTTCACGGTCACAGTATGGATATACCTCAGTGGCAGCTATCCAGCAGCATTTGAGCGTCTCTTGAATAAATAAATGCTTGTTGTAATCATTAAATATATATATATTTCCTTATTAAAACTGATTAAACATACACGACTAGAAATAACAGGCCAATAATGGCTGTGGCAATTTATGAAAATCTCATCTACTACTAAAGTTACCTGTAAGCGCTACTTTGTGGGTTCTAATTTATAAAAAAAAAATAATACTTACATTTTAAAGAATTTGTTTTATCACATACGGGCCTAAGCATAGTTTTTTTATTTCCAGAGATAAATTGAATCGATTTCCGTGACCTTAAAATTAGCAATAAGTGTTTTCAAGAATCACTTTAAAAAAAACGGAAGGATATCTTGCGCGTCTATTGAACTTACACACCATGCTCTGTAGTGCACTTTTTCGTAATTTCCTTTTGTTTTTTATCTGTTGTGATATGGAATATAGCTTTACAGCCTAACATAAGGGCACACATAGAGAATTATTAATTGCGATTATAGGTATATTTGAATACAAAATGGCTTAATATTTTGAAATCAAGCTACCGTATTTTCGCGTATATAAGACGCTTCTTATACAAAGTTTTACGTACCCTGCACCCAGAGAGCGTCTTATATATTTGTGCGTCTTATGTAAAATTTCTACACAAATCTTCAAAAGTAGCGTATTCTATATGGGTGCGTCTTATAATTAGGTGGGTCTTATATACGTTTCAATGATTTGTATACCATACTTATTGCAAAATCTAAGTTCAGTCGGAGTAAATGTATATAATATAGTAGGTTTAAATACATTTGGCGTTTATTGTTTCTAGAATCTAGATACCAGGTACTCAACCCATCAATTATTGGCCCCGGGGCAGATAAGAATAAAGAATAATCGATGTGGTCCTGCCTCAGAGAATTCTGTGATTTACCGGTAAACTCAAATTGGCAACGAAGCCTTGTTTACATCAAATGGGTGATGAAACGTTGGACATATTTTCATTTATCATAAAGGAAAGGAAACCACGCGATATAAATTGCTCAGTGCGGTAGATGGCTAGGCCGCGTGCGTCTTATGCAATGTTTGTTTACACACATCGTCAAAACCCGCGTCTTATATACGAGCGCGTCTTATCATTGGGTGCGTCTTATACACGGGTGCGTCTTATAATTGGGTGCGTCTTATAAGTGGGTGCGTCTTATATACGTGAAAATACTTTAATATTTTTCATCATCCCCTTCAATTATTGCGCTGAGCCCCGTTGATGACTATGGACATACGCTTAACTCTTTCATCGCCCTAACATTATACGATTTGGATCGATCTCGCTAATCCATAACGCAGCGCTGTCTGATAAGAATCCAACTCACATGTACATAACACGTGTGGCGAGTGAAAAGGCTTTACAATTTCTTACAAGTACCAAGGTATTATGTATCAACTTTCACGGGTATACAGCTTTCACGGGTATACAACTTTCACGGGTATACAACTTTCACGGGTATACAACTTTCACGGGTATACAACTTTCACGGTATACAGCTTTCACGGGTATACAACTTTCACGGGTATACAACTTTCACGGGTATACAACTTTCACGGGTATACAGCTTTCACGGGTATACAACTTTCACGGGCCTCTTGTTGATCAAGAACTTAAGGATTAAACTGCGTTTCGAAACGAAGAACTGTTAAAACAATATATTGACGTTTCCTTTAAAAAGTCTATTCATTAAAACAAAAACCAATTTTAAAATGTGAACTTAACGTGTATAAGGTTAACTTGGTACTAATGTATAACAGCTTCTTGATTAAATTCAGAGTTAATTTTTAGCAAACGGTATTCATTTGGCGTTTACATTTTGGTGGCTTGAACTAAAACTAATGACATATTCTTGAAAAAAAAAAAATCAGCGAATAACCTTAAACCACGTCAACTTATCAATGTATACCGCAGTGACAGACGCTAAGTCAATATGTTTAGCACGGCAGAGGCGTAGGAAGAGTGTTTGGCGCCCCGGGGACACGATTCATTGTAAAGCGCCCCCCTTTTTCTTAAAACATTTAAAGATACATTTAATATTTACCCATACGTTTGACAATGAAAAAAGGTTCCTTCCGAAACTCTCTTATCTCTAAAAAATCAAATAGCCGTAGTGTTGTGATGCTCCTTTTTTTACAATTCTTATTTTGTTAGTGTTTCAGTGCCAATAGCTCTGGTTCTTCTGGTTCTGGTGGTGTACGTTGCTGCATCCATGTACTGGCATATGTGCAACGGTTGGGGAAGCGATGCTGCCATCCTAAAGGCTCCTAGCAGATGCCAGGGCAGCCTTGAAGCTTTCGATAGATGTCGAGTTCACGGCGGTATATTCCAGGTGGTTCGCAGCGATTTTATGTGCGTGGGAAGAATGAGAGTTTATGTTACACTGTGTTACTCCGAGGTATTGAATGCACAGTAAAGCATTTGCTATTGTTTCCGGTGTAAATTCTCATGTGGTTACATGACATTCGGCTTGAGCCGAGTGCTTGAATAAATAATGTGATTGAAACATCGGAACACATGAAAGAGAATGTAATGTCATTGAAGGTTTTGACCCACCATCATTGTAGGAACTGACTAAGATTCGAAGAAATCAGTTCTTAACAATAAAAAGAACAAAAAAAAATTGAATATATAACATTACGGTTGGATGTATAAAGGGGGCAAAAGATTCTAATTAAAAAATTATTTGATATATTTTGTTTAAACTTATTTTATTAATTAAATTAAACAACCCCTATAAATAAAGTTTTTTCGTATAAATCATTTATAAAATGTAATATCAAACTTTGAGGGTGGAAGTAAGGCTAAACATTTGAAAATAACATGCATTTATAAATATCTTTAACACCATAAGTCCTCCTTACCCTAATTCATAGTACATTTTGCAGTATGCTAACTCAATTCAGTTACTTAGTAAGAATATGAGCTTGTGTGAATAAAAGGTATATTGCGAAACTATTAAATAACGTTTGCTATTTGTTGTTCTTTTAAATCCTATATATTAACTCCGGACCGCTAATTGACCCACTTCCCGTCAAGCTATCGCGTTGAAACTTGACACATAGACTCGTTTAAGATGATAATACTTTCTATTAAATTATCAGCCCTAATCCCCCCCCTCCCAAAAAAATACGTTTATCCCGTTTTTCAAGGGAAAGATAAAATAAAATCCCCGATTACTGCACTAAAAGAGATTCTTAAAAAAAGAAAAACCTCGCTCTATTTTCTTTTGCTTTCTGAAATAGTTGGTGAATTAACTTTGCGGTGTAAAAGTGAGTGGATCATTAACATATCAATACTGTTCAGGTGCGGGAAAAAAGTGTGCGGTTGCAAGCCTTGGGAGAGGGAGCACTAAATAGGTTTCTTATAAAGTGCGTTAATTAAATGCAACTTTTGTCGAATTTTCAGCGCTACCACCCCCCCCCCCCCCAAAAAAAAATCTCGATGTGACATTTTATAAATGGATTTATAAAAATAAAATGTTTTTAGTGGTTGTTTATTTTCTTAGTAATCTATAAATCATATTTTAAGACCTCCATAAATATTCGTATGTTTAAGTCATACGCTAAAGCTGCTACATTGTTTCGTGAAAGTCAATAACAAATATTAATCTTGATACTATCACTTTGAATGGTCCTTTTCATTTTTATAAACATTACATTATTTTACTCAAAGCTGAGTCTTGTATTAAAAGTACTTCAAACAATTTATTTACCCTAATTATCAAAGTACTTTTGATAGTAATAGAAACAGTATTAAAGGATTAATAATATAATTTTTTTAATTTTTTTTTTTTGCATCTCACCATTAGTCAAGTTCTCATTGATACATTTTACATTGCCGAAATAGAATTCCATGTAGTGACATTTTTTGCCCCATTTAAATATTGTAATGCGCAGCTATTTGGTACCAAGATTCTGTGAAAAAACTTATTTGTAAAACATCTATCTGAATATTATTATGAAAAAAAGAAATCGATTTCAAATGTATTTTATTTGTGATCCAAGATTAACTGGTGTTACATTTATTTTACAATGAAATTTCGTCGTTAGGTAAATTTCAACTTCACATCCTCATCCAACAGGAAGTTTAAAGAAAATTGGTCTTTACCATTTTTGTATCTTTGTTAATTATATAATTTTACCACTTTTTCACTTTACCAGCTTTGTAACTGTAAAGCTGATATTAAAATTTAAAATTAGCCATAATGCTAAATTCCATTTAAAATATATTCAGAGTATTTCAATGCTATATGCAAAGAAAGAGATACTGTTTCATCCATTAGTCATTAGCATTTTCTCAACTTTATTGAGATCAAATACAACGATCACATTAAGTGAACAATAAAATGTAAAATATTTCATTTTATTACTCATTCATAGGTCACATAATGAGGAATGTAAACATTGTATGATAGAATAAACATCACTTTTTAAATTCATGTTATTATTCATAATGCACTAACAATGGTTTGTGTAAATTTTAGGAATCACTTTACCATTGATATCACATTTTGATATTTAAGTATTGAATGATATATATCATATTATGACATGTATCATACATATTACTTGAGAGAAATTTTGTCACTAGACAATAATCTTGATTCTGATAATATGATAACTATGATTAGTCACTGACCATCATATTAAAGCTCACAGTATTAGCTAACATTGTTACAATAACTATAACGATTGTTACTATTGTTACACTATTCATAAATAAAAAAGACAGAGAAAACGAAATAGAGAGCGAAAAAGTGATACAGAAAGAGAGAGAGACAGAAAGAGATAGAGAGAAAGAGGGAGAACGAAAGAAAGAGAAAAAGAGAAGGATAGCAAGAGAAAGTGATAGAACAAGAGAGACAAAGTTCAGCGAGAGAAAAGAGATAGATCGAGAGAGAGAGAGAGAGAAAGAGGGATATATATATATATATATATATATATATATATATATATATTTATAGACAGAGATTGAGAGAAACAAATAGGAACAATCAAGGTAACGGAGTAAAATCTGTTAACAACAAGTACCTTAAATGATTTTTTTGTAATTTAAGTGCATACAATCGCATTAATTTATTTTCAATATTGTCTAACCGTTTCAAAATTTGACAAAAATTGCTATGACATCCGCCTTCGTCATGTTGACATTATTGAATCTTGTGTTTCCGGGGGCGTAAAGAAATTGAGGAAAAGGTTCCACAAGATCCCAAGATGCACAACCAGTTCCTCTGAAGTCGATGCTGGCAAACCAACCACTGTCAGTAGGACATGAAGTATGGCTATGTTCAACGTAGAAGCGACGAGTGGCCGCGGCCACCTGAACACCATAGATACTAAAGTATGATACATTTGCCATCGACAGGTCGGTCCAAGAAGTGTTAATTAGTTTAGCTTGCGAGAACCAGCTGGTGTATGTTGTCGCGGAGCCATTGAAGAGGAGGAACTTTTGCATGACGCCATCCTTATAGATTGAAAACTTGACCTGAAAAAAATAACGCGATAAAATAAAAGTAATATGAGTTGTCTTAACTAAACAGCAAGGGAAAGAAACGAGAAACATTCATAAGATTCCCGAAACAGATTTTACAGGTTGAGAGTTTTCCGAAATTTGATAAATTTTATTTGATTTTTTTTTTAATTTAAAAAATGGATTATTTTATCAACATTTTTGTACTTCTTAATTTATTTAACTAGTCTGTGTGTCATGTGATATATAAAGGATGGGATGTTGTGAAGTAATTATTTAACTTCTCATTTACCTTAGTTCATTATTTGTTAAATCATTTTTTGTCTTTCGACAGTTCCCGTACCATAATTTGTATTTAAAATTGACAAAAGTGATTTACAACAAAGTTTTAAGTTTGACTTTCTGACCTTTTAAAAATAATTCGAAAAAACTATTTTTTGGGTTAAAAAAAAATTGAATAACAATTAAAAAAAAAAGATTTCGTGTATCTAAATAAAAAAGTTAACAAAAAGATAACAAAAAAGAAAAAAAAACAAAAAAAAATCAATTAAATTCATTATTTTTTCAGCGAGGAGTTTAAACATATTTTTAATAGATGTAGCCTTCGAGTAGATGTATCTATATATATAAAAATGAATGTATGTCTGTATGTATGTATGTTTGTCTCGTATGCGCTCCCACACCATTCATGCGATTGCAACAAAACTTTGGTGAGTTGTTGGCCACCTACCTGGGCATTTAACTGCGTCATTAAAAAACTTTTCAAATATTTCGTTTTCGGCCGTTGGCCCTTCAATCGTTTTTTTTCTTATACGAGCTTTGTAAAAAATATTTCCGTCTGCGCTCCTACACCATTCGTCTGAATGCGCTAAGTCTTGGGTAAAATGTTACAAGCACGCCCACAAAGGTTTGGAAATAATTATAACCGTTTTAAAATATTCTGTTTTGAGCCAGGGGCCCCATGTTCGTTTTTCTTATATGAGCTATATAAATATAGTTTCAAACCGTATGCACTCCTACACCATTCATTCGATTGCGACAAAACATTAAAGAGTTTTATTCCACAAGGTCGCGCATTTTACTAGGTCATTATAACACTTTTAAAATATTTCGTTGGCCCCAAAATCGTTTTTTTTTCTTATATGAGCTTTGTAAACAATAGATTTCGTCTGCGCTCCTACACCATTTATTCGAATACGCTAAAACTTTGACGAGATGTTGCGAGCATGCCCACAAAGGTTTCCAAATTA
Organism: Omphiscola glabra; assembly: GCA_964017045.1. Lineage (NCBI taxonomy): Eukaryota > Metazoa > Mollusca > Gastropoda > Lymnaeidae > Omphiscola > Omphiscola glabra. Next base: position 13,984,872 of record OZ024798.1, on the reverse strand, counting down.
ATACAACCGTTTTAAAATATTCCGTTTTGAGCCATGGGCCCCATGTTCGTTTTTTCTTATATGAGCTATATAAATATAGTTTCAAACCGAATGCGCATCTACACCATTCAATCGATTGCGATAAAACATTGGAGAGTTGTCTTTCATAAGCTCGCGCATTTTACTGGGTTATTATAACACTTTTAAAATATTTCGTTTTGGCCGTTGGCCCCAAAATCGTTTTTTTTTCTTATATGAGCTTTGTAAACAATAGATTTCGTCTGCGCTCCTATACCATTTATTCGAATACGCTACAACTTTGACGAGATGTTGCAAGCATGCCCACAAAGGTTTCTAAATGATTACAACCGTTTTAAAATATTCCGTTTTGAGTCAGGGGCCCCATGTTCGTTTTGTCTTATAGGAGCAATATAAATATAATTTCAAACCGTATGCGCTCCTACACCATTCATGTGATTGCAACAAAACTTTTTTGAAAGGTTGTCCATAAAGTCGCGCATGTTAATGAGTAATTACAATACTTTTAAAATATTCCGTTTTCAGCTGTTGGCCCCAAATTCTTTTTTTTTCTTATATGAGCTTTGTACAAAATAATTTCGGTATGCGCCCCTATACCATTCTTTTGAATGCGATAAAACTTTAGTTAGATGTTTTTCCCACGCCCGCAAAGCTTTTCCAATTATTACAACCGTTTAAAATATTCTGTTTTGAACCAGGGGCCCCATGTTCTATTTTTCCAATATGAGCTATATAAATATAATTTCAAACCGTATGCGCTCCTACACCATTCATGCGATTGCAACAAAACTTTGTTGAAAGGTTGTCCATAAGGTCGCCCATGTTAATAAGTAATTACAATACTTTTAAAATATTCAGTTTTCCGCCGTTGTTCCCAAATTCTTTTTTTTTCTTATATGAGCTTTGTACAAAATAATTTCTGTATGCGCTCCTATATCATTTATCTGAATGCGATAAAACTTTAGTAAAATGTTTTACCCAAGTCAGCAAAGCTTTTCAAATTATTACAACCGTTTAAAATATTCTTTTTTGAGGCAGGGGCCCTATGTTCTATTTTTCCTATATGAGCTATACAAATACAATTTCAAACAGAGCTAATGTGTGGATGGATAGATTTTTAATCAAATACAAATATCGACATTAACTTGTGTGTGTCACATAGTAATTAGGTTTCTGAAGTAGTTACAACTCTTTTAAAATAATCCGTTTTTGGCCGTTGGCCCCAAAATCGTTATTTTTCTTATATGAGCTTTGTAAAAAATAATATCCGTATGCACTCCTATACCATTTATCTGAATGCGATACAACTTCAGTAATATGTTTCTCTTTTTTAATTTTGTGATATAATAAGTAGGTTTCTGAAGTAATACAACAATTCTACAATATTCCGTTTGTGGCCGGGGGCCTTAATTCGTTTTCCACCATTTATTATCTATATAATTATCGTATGCATTCCTATACCATTCATCCGATTGCGATAAAAACTTTGGTGAATTGATATGTGCGCTCCCGCAAATGTTTCTAAATTAGAACAACATTTTACAATATTTCGCATGGGCCGATGTCATTAAATTCGTTTTGTTTTCTTTAACAAACTTTATCAAAATAATTTCAAACGGAGCTATCAACTCAACCGCCCTTGAACAAATGCCAACAGACATCAATTTGTAGCAAGAGGCAGAGAAAACACGTTTTTGCATGTTTAGTGTAGAGAGTATTTTTGTTGTTTTTATAAATAAGCTTGAATTTTGTGACGTATTTTAGAATCGGATATAGCTTTGTAAATGTGTTGTGATTTTGAATAGCAATGATGTAGTAATACATCTATTATATAAGAATGATCTATGCTGACCGTAACTCACAAAGAACCGATACGATTTAAATACGTTCCCATTTTTTAAAACAATCATAGTTTTTTTCTATTATTTTAAGGAACTCGAATCAATGGTAAAGCGAAAAATATATTGTATATTCGCTTTAATTTTAATAAAATTTTAAGTATTAATAATATAAATTACAAATAAATTTGGAGTAACAACTAAGGAACTATTTTAAACATTTTATATGTGAGTGAAAGTTATGAAAACTAATAAAACAAATTATGATCAAAGAATTACATTGTAATCACATTTATCGGGGTAACCAAAACATCTGTTGATTTTAGTGCATTTTTTAAGTACGTTCCAAATATTGCGTAATAAAAGTAAAACTAATTTGTTATAAATAATAACGCAATTGACGTCAGAACTAAAATTGTCTATTTATTCAATGCAAAAATTTATCTGATTTAATAACCGCGCCTAATAAAATTGATAATGTATTTCCCCCTTCCTAAAAGTAAAATTAATAAATATAATAGATTGCTTTTTAAATTGCTACAATTTAAAAAATGAAATACAATTTTTGCTTTTTATTTTTAACGTTTAATAAATTTTTACTTTTATTCTTTCTAAAAATATACATTTATGAAATTTATAAATTAGTAAAAAAAAAAACAAAAAAAAACTAACCTTTAAATATACTTTAAATACGAAAATGTCGTTTAATGCAATCAGTGCAGCGAAACTACATATCCAAATAGCATCCACTAATGCACTTATCACTCATTTAAATAAGAACAAAGCATTTGAAATGCAACAAAAATTGTTTTTGCGTAAGTAAGTGGATTACAATCCCGTGGATGATTTTATTAATTTCTTTAAAACTCTGTTTGGGGGAGGGGGAAGTTGTAATTCAATAGTTTAATTTGCACATGGCAGCACACTATACCTCTCAAAATGAATTTGACAAATAATTTGCCTTCTTAGGTACATATACATGGGGGTTAGGAAATAGGGTGTGTACAATTTTATATCTTTAAATCCAATGATATTACTGTTGTGAAAAATAGATGCTATATTCTCATTTTACGAATTAAGAAAATCAATGACGTTAACACAACGTAAGTACATTTACAAAAGTATATCCATGAATATCAAAACCCATTCATTTTACAAAGAATTACCAGTTTTGGACCGGGGCCCTATAGTAGTTTTTCTTTCTAATATGAGCTATTTAAATATAATTTCCGTATGAGTTCCTATACTATTCATCTGAATGCGATAAACTTTCATTGAGTTGTTGTGTTTAGGCCCGCATTAGGTTTCTAAAGAAGTGCAAATATTTTACAATATTCCGCTTTTGGGCCGGGGGCCTTAAATTCTTTTTTTTTCTTATATGAGCTATGCAAATATAACGTCAAGCAGAGCTATTGCATAAGTGGGTGGAATTACATTAAATATAAACTGTGACATTTCATTTTGTATATATGACTTAATAAATAGGTTTCTGATTTAGTACAAATATTTCACAATATTACTTTTGGGGCCGGGGGCCCTAAATTTGTTTATATGTAATAAATGAGCCATATAAATATAATTTCAAACATAGCTATTGCATGGGGGGATCAATCGCTATAAGTTTTGGGACTAAATTTGGAAAATCCATGCTTCCCACACAGACAGCTGCGTGTGTTCTGCTGACACTTCTTAAAACCTTCTAATTAATTTGAATACGCACCAGACGGTTAAAAAAAGGTGGTTATTAGAAGAACTTACAAAAAAATTATTAAAACACAGACACTTTATTTCGATGAGTGGCATTGCAACGCATGCCGTGTACTCGCTAGTCTATTTATAAAAAGAATCCTTGTATTAAACAAAATATAATAAAATAGAATTTGGGGTATCCTGTATCCTCGGTGATATTCAGTTGTTACCGTATAAAATTAATTGTATTTTTTCAAATAATACCGTAAATGCAATAATGTTTTTATACAGATTTAAAAAAAATTTGCATGACTAGATTAGCTTGTTATATTATGTTGAAATTTATTTAAGAATACGTTCATAAAAAAGCATTCGATTTATGATTTTAAGGATCAACATGTTTCTTTTTTATTTGGTTTTTGCCTCATCTCAGTGATAGTCAGGTTTATCTAACCTCAGGATAGTCAGGTTTATCTAACCTCAGGATAGTCAGGTTTTAACTCAGGATAGTCAGGTTTATCTTACCTCAGTGATAGTTAGGTTTATCTTACATCAGGATAGTCAGGTTTTAACTCAGGATAGTCAGGTTTTAACTCAGGATAGTCAGGTTTTAACTCAGGATAGTCAGGTTTTAACTCAGGATAGTCAGGTTTATCTTACCTCAGTGATAGTTAGGTTTACCTTACATCAGGATAATCAGGTTTTAACTCAGGATAGTCAGGTTTTAACTCAGGATAGTCAGGTTTATCTTACCTCAGTGATAGTCAGGTTTATCTAGCCTCAGTGATAGTCAGGTTTTAACTCATGATAGTCATGTTTTAACTCAGGATAGTCAAGTTTTAACTCAGGATAGTCAGGTTTATCTTACCTCAGGACAGTCAGGTTTTAACTCAGGATAGTCAGGTTTTAACTCAGGATAGTCAGGTTTATCTTACCTCAGTGATAGTTAGGTTTATCTTACATCAGGATAATCAGGTTTTAACTCAGGATAGTCAGGTTTTAACTCAGGATAGTCAGGTTTATCTTACCTCAGTGATAGTCAGGTTTATCTAACCTCAGTGATAGTCAGGTTTATCTAACCTCAGGATAGTCAGGTTTTAACTCAGGATAGTCATGTTTTAACTCAGGATAGTCAAGTTTTAACTCAGGATAGTCAGGTTTATCTTACCTCAGGACAGTCAGGTTTTAACTCAGGATAGTCAGGTTTTAACTCAGGATAGTCAGGTTTATCTTACCGCAGTGATAGTCAGGTTTATCTTACATCAGGATAGTCAAGTTTAATAACCTCAGTGATAGGTTTACCGTACCTCACTCATAGTCAGGTTTATCTTACACCAGGATAGTCAAGTTTAATGACCTCAGTGATAGTCACGTTCATATTACATCAGTGATAGTCAGGTTGACATTACCTCAGAGATGGACAGGTTTGACCATTTGTTGAGGATACTGCTGCGGAAGTGGTGGTCACATGACATATTCGTGTCCAGTCTCAGACATCCTATCGGGTACATGGGACTTAGAGGCTGGTCATGGCTCAGTGACTTGTTATTATAGGCGTTATACACATATTTGTTAATGTATGCCAGACCCCTGATAGAATAGACAAACTCAAGTATGGTTTTCTCATTTTTCAAGTAACAAATTATTCCAAAACTGTGTCTTTAAAAATTGTCAAAATTGTTCCCAAAAAAAAAAAAAAAAAAAAAAAAAAAAAAAAAGGCTACAGCAACCTAGTTTATTTTTTCCCTTAACGTTTACCTTTCCAATCCTTGCGTTTTAAACCTACTGATATTAAAATGTATAACATATGGGGAAAGGGAACAATTTTAAAGTTGCTTTTTAAATAAGGAGATAGATAATCTTTGTTTGGGCATTTGCCCCCCCCCCTCCCCTGAATTTGAAGGTTTTCTTTAAATTGCTATGCGCTGTGGGTTCTCCAGGAATAAAAAGCTTACCAAGCCGACCAAATTATGTGTTTGCCCCCCACTTGAAAAAAATCTGAAGTGACACCCCTGCCTCTTAGTAAATATGCGCATCAGTTTATCTAGAACTTAATACATTAATAATTTTGGAGAAAATTATATCAGATTGAAATAGTGAAATAATTCGATTTGTTATATTAATATTAAAAGAAACATTTCGTGTATTTTATGTGCATAAGATTATTAAAGAATTATGACAATTTGTAAACTTTAAAAGAGGTGCAATTTAAGTAACACTTCGCTTTAAAGTAACTATTATGTGATAATTCTTTAAAATTCTAATTAAATAGAATGTTCAAATGTTATATATTTTACTGCAAATAAAAATATGATTGGAGATTAGTTTTTGAGTAATTTTCCTTCACCGTATTTTACGAACAATGACTTACGTTTAACTAAAATCAGTTGATGATGTGATGATCTCAGACTAATTAATATAAATATAACATTATATACTTATATACATATATATCCAACTAACCTAAACACCAAAGTCCATTGTCCAAGAGTTACTACAGGTTCTCCCATTTTTTGTACGATGATGTTGTCAATATCTGAAACAATGTTGAACTCATTTTCCCAACTATTTACTCCAAACAATGAACACTCCCCAGTGGAGATTCTAAAGTTTGCACTTTTACAAGACGAGTATTTCAAACAGTAAGAAACACATCTGTTCTTATCAGTTGAATAAGATATTAATCTTGAAACAGAAACGGGCAATTTCATGGACATCCTTTTGTCCTTCATAATCTGTAAAAAATACTCTCTATTCTTCTGACATGTTTGTGCTTCCAAAATATTCCCTCTTAAAATGATGAAATAAAAATGTAAGTAACCCCAGAGTATTTTCGCAGAATGCATGATGTGGATCAATACAATTTTATTATTACCGCCTGTTTATAATTCTACATACATGTATTGAAGAGTATAGATGCAAAGCTGTATACCATTCATAATTGTAGCAATAGTAATATTTTTAGTTTTGTGAATTCTATATTTCTCTCTTCAAAATCATTGAATTTAAACTTAAGTATGTGTCCAAGGCGAAATGTTCAAAAGGATTACTGGAAATAAAACGGACCGTCTTTTAAATACTTTTGCTAAAGTCGTATGCACTTTTATCTCTTAGCGACAGAAACAAACATGTGATATATGCTAATTGAAATAAAGCTTCTTTTTTTAGTGCTGCGCTAACACGATGCTTTTGGGAACATGACATTTCAAATAGGAAAGACGTTTCTTTCAACTGAAAAAAAAAACTTGTGAAAAGAATATTTTCAAAAGATTTGATAAAATTACCTAGCAATTTATTGGACTTGGTCAATCAAGTTATCGATTACCTTTGGACATTAGTATTTCAAGACGGCATCAATAGATAATGAATTTTAGACAAATATGACAACTGGAAGTTTAGATTTCTTTAAAAACGTTTTTTTTTCCAATTCACACCAAAAAAAACACAGTTCAGGGGCGTAAACATATTTGTGGACAGTATTATCCCAAAATATCACTGGCGTTAGTCTCCATATTATGTAAATAAGATAAGATAACATTTTATTTTTCATTTTAATAGATGTTCAGATCAGAATTTTTTTTATTACAATGAACATATTCATATTGAAAATAATGATGAACATTCTGATTGAGAATACAATTTTCGACGATTTATATCCAAATTATTTATAATGAAAATTTATAAATGAAAACTGATCTAAATATTTATATGGACCTCGCGCCCATATGTCATTTTTCAAGGACGTACACTGCGATACAAATGCAAAGGTTTCTATTGGGAACCATGTGCGTACTTGAGTCATTAACAATGTAATGTTTCAAAGGAGTTTGCATTGCCTCCGACGCCACATCTCCTACACATCGTCGCCTTCTTGACACACTCAAAATCAAATTTACGTTGGTGTGACCACAGTGGCTATGCCATGCATTGTCAAAGCGTACTTGCGGGACAATCTCTTAGTGAAATGGAGAAGATCCGATAGACCTTGTTTGATGTGCGGGTGTCAGTCGATGCCGCTGCCGTTCGATGTTTGACTGGCACATTGATCGGAAATGCCATCAGCCCACAATGAGACTTCTCCGCGCGGATGTAGCCGCAATATTTCCCCCATATGTTTATCCGTTCGGTCGACTACTTCCACGTACGCCTTGTAATACTATATGGCTGCCGCAGATTGACACGTTTCCGTGACAAGCTCTGATGAATTCAGTTATCGAGCTTTGGAAATTGAAGCTTGTTAATGTTATCTATGAGCTTAGAAATATCTTGAATACCGATAGATTAATCATTTTGAACAGTTTATATATTTTATATATCACCTTTGTAACCTGACCTAAATGAAAGATATTTGAAATTATATATATATATATATTTTTTTTATAATATAATATGTATACTTCAAATAAAGAAAATGTTCTCTCTATTTAAAAAAGAAAATAAAAAATCAAACATTATTTTAATAAATTTCAAAGATGGGTGAAACTCAAACATTACAAAATGTTTCCATTTTATGTTTTTCCACCTCATTATGCTATATTTGATCGTTTTATATTATTGAATTTTTTTTTTAAATCCGAAAGGATTCATTATTTATTTTTTAATTTTAATTTAGTTGTCTTGTGTTTAAATTGTTATTGTAATTTTTTTGTCTTGGTTTAAATAGGTATTCATTTAAGAGATAAAAATTAGTATGTACACTGTAACCAATAATAGAGTTCTATTTATCTGTATCAATAAAGAATCTTATCTTATCTTATCTTAGAATGTAAAGGAACATAATAAGAGGAAAAAAAAAACAATTGTTGAAACCTAGAATATTTCAGAGTTAACTAGGGTTAGTTCATCCACCCAACCCGATTCCTTTTAAAACATTCGCGTATTAATTAAAGGGACATTAATCGGAATTATACGACACTGACTTCATAATTATGAGAGTGAAAAATCGTTTCATTTTCTATTCCATAACCTATCCTCATAAAAAATTTTCAAGATAAAAAGGAGCATATCCCTCAATGATTGTACCACAAGGTTAAAAATAACGTACATGAGGGGCGAGGAAGTTATTACAAAACATGCACACTAACAGTTTGTATTAGGCTCAGGGCCGAATGGCTAAAGACATTGAGGTCAAAGGTTAGGAAAAACACCCATGATATTTATGCGGTGCAATGCAATTTTAAAATTCATTCAAAAAGTACTGAATTTGTATTCATGTAAACAAATTATTTCTCAAAAGCAACTCTTTGATGAAAAGCGCCTTATAATTTACTCACAATTATTATTTTTTGTATTGAGTCTGTCTAAATAAAATATGATACGTAGAATTTAGCCAATTTCTAAAACCTCCAATGTCTGATGATAGGAAGAAATTCATTTCAAATTAACTTTTGCAATTGATTAGTGGACGCTCTGAGCTGCAGGGGGTAACATCGCAAATCATCTTTTAAATGGCGGGCCACCATCAGCTGCACGAGACATCATTGCGAATTCATCAGACGTTGGCCGATTTCAGCGTCTCCTATTATCTTTGCGGTCTTGTCTAAAAAAGCCATAATTTGAACAGGATAAACTTAAACATTTGCCAATGCGTATTTTTTTTTATTCATTTTCCTCTGCACCAAGTATGTGATAAGCTTGAACGTGTATACATTATTCTGCCGAATCAAAGCATCCAAATTAAGAAGGATATACCTTTACAGCTTTTTATTTCATGGATGCGATCAATGCCATTTAAGAATCTGTAACACACAATTGAGCATTTTGACGGTTTTTTTTTCCTTGCGCGGGATTCATGTGACCAATAACATTATGCATTTGTCTACGAGCTCTACAAACATATATGAACCACTTCCAGTCAAGTTATCGAATTGTGCTCCCATAGATGCAAACGTTAAAATGATATTGTAATATCGGATTTTGTCATTGTATGTTGCCATATTAAGGATGGAATTTGATTACCCAGAAGCTGTTTAAGATAGAACGGAAATAAGCTTCTTTGCTGACCATCTAAATCCGAAATAACAGTTTCTTTTTGAAAACAATACTTGAATATACCATCCGTTGGTTTTCCTTTTCAAAATTAAAAAGTTTCAATATATTATTATGTACTGTTGATATATTGCTCCATTGCTGTGCCCAGCAACTTCATATTCATTGAACATGATATGTTTCAGAATGGATGGATGTCTGATCAAGGTAATACAAATTACTCTTCAGTTTCATTTCATAGTCGTTCGCGTTACGCCTCTGATTTTTGTTGCGCTGCAGTTCATCGACTATATCGAGATTTCCATCTTTGCTGTATTTCCCCGATTCATTTGCATCTTACGCTCTTGTCAAGTTTCAGTATTAAAGAATTTTTAAAAAGCGATTAATTTATTATTCACACATACTTATCTAAATAAACAATTAATGCACTATATGTCATTAAAAAATAATCCGTTTCTGTTAGTCCAAATTATCGTATTTGAAAATCATCAATGTCTATTAGTCCAATATGAACTATGCTCTGTAATTAATACACTTCCTCTAGCATCTCTTCTGTTCTTTATGAAATGATGACAGGGTTGAAGTTGAAATTTTATTTAGAGAAAGCACTAGTATCATACTTTGATTGTTGAATTGTTACACAGAGTAATATATATTTTTTTATTTAAAACAATTTGTTGGAATATTTTATTAAAAAAAAACAACACTAAAGAGGGAGTATAAAACTAAAACTCTCAGCTTTTAGTTATTCGGCAGAAAAGTCCCATTGTCTAAATATTTAATTGAGGGTTAAATTGATTTAGGAAATTAATTAAGAGTTTAGGCAGTAGAATATTCTGTTGTGATAGGAATGGTCGTCACGTAGATGGGACAAACTGTTGCTTGAAATTGTATCCCAGAATGTAGGAATCGATTTGGGATGTAATCCCGCAATATCCATTCCTAAATGGACTAGATACATTTCGGGTTTAGAACATTATCATTATAGGTTAACTAATCGTTTTGAGATATATATATATATTATTAACTTTATAATTTTATTTAAAATACATAATATATTTTAAAAAACATTTAAAGAATTTAAAAAAAAACTAATTGATTTATTTCTTACAAAAATAATTTTAATAAACTAAATAAATATACAAAATTAAAATTATCTATCTATATATATAAAAATGAATGTATGTCTGTATGTCTGTATGTCTGTTTGTCATGCGATTGCAACAAAACTTTGGTGAGTTGTTGGCCACCTACTTGGGCATTTAACTACGTCATTAAAAAACTTTTCAAATATTTCGTTTTCGGCCATTGGCCCTTCATTCGTTTTTTTTCTTATACGAGCTTTGTAAAAAATATTTCCGTCAGCGCTCCTACACCATTCGTCTGAATGCGCTAAATATTTGGTAAAATGTTGCAAGCATGCGACAAAACATTGGAGAGTTGTATTCCATAAGCTCGCGCATTTTACACTTTTAAAATATTTCGTTTTAACCGTTGGCCCCAAAATCGTTTTTTTTTCTTATATGAGCTTTGTAAAAAATAATATCCGTATGCGCTCGTATACCATTTATCTGAATGCGATACAACTTCTGTAATATGTTTATGTTTCTCTTTTTTTAATTTTGTGATATAATAAGTAGGTTTCTGAAGTAATACAGCAATTCTACAATATTCCGTTTGTGGCCGGGGGCCTTAATTCGTTTTCCACCCTTATAGTATCTATATACTTATCGTATGCATTCCTATACCATTCATCCGATTGCGATAAAAACTTTGGTGAATTGATATACGCGCTCCCGCAAATGTTTCTAAATTAGAACAACATTTTACAATATTTCGCATGGACCGATGTCCTTAAATTCGTTTTGTTTTCTTTAACAAACTTTATCAAAATAATTTCAAACAGAGCTATCAACTCAACCGCCCTTGAACAAATGCCAACAGACATCAATTCGTAGCAAGAGCAGAGAAAAACACGTTTTTGCATGTTTAGTGTAGAGAGTATTTTTGTTGTTTTTATAAATAAGCTTGAATTTTGTGACGTATTTTAGAATCGGATATAGCTTTGTAAATGTGTTGTGATTTTGAATAGCAATGATGTAGTAATACATCTATTACATAAGAATGATCTATGCTGACCGTAACTCCAAAGAACCGATACGATTTAAATACGTTCCCATTTTTTAAAACAATCATAGTTATCTTCTATTATTTTAAGGAACTCGAATCAATGGTAATGCAAAAAATATATTATATATTCGCTTTAATTTTAATAAAATTTTAAGTATTAATAATATAAATGACAAATAAATTTGGAGTAACAACTAAGGAACCATTTTAAACATTTTATATGTGGTTGAAAGTTATGAAAATTAATAAAACAAATGATGATCAAAGAATTACACTGTAATCACATTTATCGGGGAAACCAAAACATCTGTTGATTTTAGTGCATTTTTTAAGTACGTTCCAAATATTGCGTAATAAAAGTAAAACTAATTAAATTTGTTCTTAATAATAACGCAAATGACACCAGAACTAAAATTGTCTATTTATTCAATGCAAAAAGTTATCTGATTTAATAACCGAGCGTAATAAAATTTATAATGTATTTCCCCCTTCCTAAAAGTAAAATTAATAAATATAATAGATTGCTTTTTAAATTGCTACAATTTAAAAAATGAAATACAACTTTTGCTTTTTATTTTTAACGTTTAATAAATTTTTACTTTTATTCTTTCCAAAAATATACATTTATGAAATTTATAAATAAGAAAAAAAACAACAACCTAACCTTTAAATATACTTTTAATACAAAAATGCCGTTTAATGCAATCAGTGCAGCGAAACTACATATCCAAATAGCATCCACTAATGCACTTATCACTCATTTAAATAAGAACAAAGCATTTGAAATGCAAAAAAATTGTTTTTGCTTAAGTAAGTGGATTACAATCCCGTGGATGATTTTATTAATTCTTTAAAACTCTGTTTGGGGGAGGGGGGAAGGTGTAATTCAATAGTTTAATTTGCACATGGCAGCAGACTATACTTCTCAAAATGAATTTGACAAATAATTTGCCTTCTTAGGTACATATATGGGGGTTAGGAAATAGGGTGTGTACAATTTTATATCTTTAAATCCAATGATATTACTGTTGTGAAAAATAGATGCTATATTCTCATTTTACGAATTAAGAAAATCAATGACTTTAACACAACTTAAGTACATTTATATAAGTATATCCATGAATATCAAAACCCATTTCATTTTACAAAGAATTACCAGTTTTGGACCGGGGCCCTATAGTAGTTTTTCTTTCTAATATGAGCTATTTAAATATAATTTCCGTATGAGTTCCTATACTATTCATCTGAATGTGATAAACTATCAGTGAGTTGTTGTGTGCAGGCCCGCATTAGGTTTCTAAAGAAGTGCAAATATTTTACAATATTCCGCTTTTTTTTTTCTTATATGAGCTATGTAAATATAACGTCTAGCAGAGCTAATGCATAAGTGGGTGGAATTACATTAAATATAAACTGTGACATTTCATTTTGTATGTGTGACTTAATAAATAGGATTCTGATTTAGTACAAATATTTCACAATATTACTTTTGGGGCCGGGTGCCCAAAATTTGTTTATATGTAATAAATGAGCCATATAAATATAATTTCAAACATAGCTATTGCATGGGGGGATCAATCGCTATATGTTTTGGGACTAAATTTGGAAAATCCATGCTTCCCACACGGACAGCTGCGTGTGGTCTGCTAACTCTTCTTAAAACCTTCTAATTAATTCGAATACGCACAAGACGGTTAAAAAAAGTGGTTATTAGAAGAACTTACAAAAAAATTATTAAAACACAGACACTTTATTTCGATGAGTGGCATTGCAACGCATGCCGTGTACTCGCTAGTATATATAAAAATGAATGTATGTCTGTATGTTTGTATGTCTCATATGCGCCCCCACACCATTTATGCGATTGCGCCAAAACTTTAATTAGTTGTTGGCCACCTAACCGGGCATTTAACTGTGTCATTACAACGCTTATAAAATTTTCAGTTTTTTGACGTTGGCCCTTAATTTGTTTTTTTGTCTTATACGAGCTTTCTAAAAAATATTTCCGTCTGCGCTCCTACACCATTGATCCGAATGCGCTAAATCTTTGGTGAGATGTTGAGAGCACGCACACAAAGGTTTGCGAAGAATTATAACTGTTTCAATATATTCCGTTTTGAGCCAGGGGCCGCATGTTCGTATTTTATTATATGAGCTATTTAAATATAATTTCAAACTGTATGCGCTACTAAACCATTCATGCGATTGCGACACAACTTTGTTGAGTGGTCGTTCATACCATCATGCATGAGTTTAAAAGTATTCCGATTTTGGCCGTTTGTCCCAAAATCGTTTTTTTCTTATATGAGCTTTGTAAAAAAAAATTTTCGTCTGTGCTCCTACACCATTTATCGAATATGCTAAAACTTTGGTGAGCTGTTGCGAGCACGCACACAAAGGTTTCTAAATTATTACAACCGTTTTAAAATATTCCGTTTTGAGCCAGGGGCCCCATGTTCGTTTTTTCTTATATGCGCTATATAAATAAATTTCAAACCGTATGCGCTCCTACACCATTCATGCGATTGCAACATAACTTTGTTGAGTGGTTATCCATAAGCTCGCGCATTTTAATGAGTCATTACAACACTTTTAAAATATTCCGTTTTCGGCCGTTGGTCCCAAAATATTTTTTTTTCTAATATGAGCTTTGTAAAAAGTAATATCGGTATGCGCTGCTATGCCATTCATCTGACTGCGATAAAACTTTAGTAAGATGTTTTTCCCACGCCCGCAAAGCTTTTTGAATTATTACAACCGTTGAAAAATATTCCGTTTTGAGCTAGGGGCACTATGTTCTATTTTTCCTATATGAGCTATACAAATAAAATTTCAAACCGAGATAATGCATGGATGGATATATTTTTAATCAAATACAAATAGCGACATCCGATAAATAATCCGTTTTTGGCCGTTGGCCCCAAAATCGTTTTTTTTCTTATATGAGCTTTGTAAAAAATAATATCCGTATTAGCTCCTATACGATTCATCTGAATGCGATACGACTTTAGTAAGATGTTTCTTTTTTTGTGTGAATTTTGTGATATAATAAGTAGGTTTCTGAAGTAATAAAACAATTCTACAATATTCCGTTTGTGGCCGGGGGCCTTAATTCGTTTTCCACCCTTATATTATATATATAATTATCGTATGTATTCCTATACCATTCATCCGATTGCGATAAAACTTTGGTGAATTGATATGCGTGAATTGATGTGTGCAGGCCCGTGTGAAAATTTGACCAGGTTCACCAATTCATGGGTTAAATAAAGAATAATTAATAGTCTGTATCTCTGTTAAACTCTTTAAAACTTGCAGATAAACACACACATCAGAAAAGTATATTAGAATCAATGAAAATATTAAGTTGTAACATGAAAGACACGTTACTTTTCTAAAAGTTTCAGTGCATGAAAAAAGAATTATTGACTTGGATTTGAAGGAAAAAATAAATAATTAACAATGAAATAATTAAGTGGTTTTTTTAATTGATTAATTGTACTGAAAGCTAAAGCAAAATACAAATGTTGAAGAATAACAAATATATGTTTGAGTTTACTTTTTAAGAGATATTACTTTACCGTCTGATAATTTATTATTTATAACGATACATTTCACACAAATAGATATAATTTTAAACCTGTTGTAAATATGTTTATCCAAAACAGTTCAACACACTCTGGTTTTTCTGTATAGACATTCGAGTGCATAGCTACCATTTTGTGTCTAGATCTACCTATTATTTGTAATTGTATTTACATAGCTTTTTTGAAAAAGGGGGGGGGGGGGAAAGAAGGATATCATGCATAATACATTCTTTCTTCACGTTTTTCTCAAATCTGTTTTATATTTTTTAATGCTTCAACATTAACATATTTCTTCTCTAAGAATATAAAAAAAAATATTTAAATTAAAAATAAAAAAAAATTACCCACCAAACATGAACAGGATATTAAAAAAAATAATTGGCCACCAAACATGAACAGGATATTAAAAAAAATAATTGCCCACCAAACATGAAATTGATATTAAAAAAAAATTGCCCACCAAACATGAACAGGATATTAAAAAAAAATTTCCCACCAAACATGAACAGGATATTAAAAAAAATAATTGGCCACCAAACATGAACAGGATATTAAAAAAAATAATTGCCCACCAAACATGAAATTGAATTTAAAAAAAAATTGCCCACCAAACATGAACAGGATATTAAAAAAAAATTGCCCACCAAACATGAACAGATTATTACAAATTAAATTGCCCACCAAACATGAACAGGATATTAAAAAACAAATTGCCCACCAAACATGAACAGGATATTAAAAAAAAAATTGCCCACCAAACATGAACAGGATATTAAAAAAAAATTTCCCACCAAACATGAACAGGATATTAAAAAAAATAATTGGCCACCAAACATGAACAGGATATTAAAAAAAATAATTGCCCACCAAACATGAAATTGAATTTAAAAAAAAATTGCCCACCAAACATGAACAGGATATTAAAAAAAAATTGCCCACCAAACATGAACAGATTATTACAAATTAAATTGCCCACCAAACATGAACAGGATATTAAAAAACAAATTGCCCACCAAACATGAACAGGATATTAAAAAAAAAATTGCCCACCAAACATGAACAGGATATTAAAAAAAAGTTTTCCCACCAAACATGAACAGGATATTAAAAAAAAATCAAACTCCATCATACTTTTTTTTAAGGATAAATGAATAATAATGTATTCAATGTTCGATAAAGAATCGATAATCCACGGAGAAAAATTTGCGTTTCAAACGTATATATTTTCTCGAGTGTTTGGTTGATAAAGATTATACCAGAAAGATACGTGGATGAATATTTGAAATTTTATGTAGAGAAATGTATCGCTTGTGACATCTAAGTCGATTTTAAGGAAGAAACAATCATTTTAAACAAAATGTTAAAAATGATGCATGCGGAAATGATGTTTAAGTATTGCAGCATTTACATCGATGCCACAATAGGTAATACATGTAGGTTTATTATGAGAAAATGTAAAGTGTTAAAATACTATGAACTAATAATATGTGTACTATTTACATGATACAAAACTTTACTACAAAATATTAAAAAAAAAAAAAATTGTTAAAAATAATGTGTACAATGTTAATAAATTTAAAATATGTTTAAAAAAAAAACTATATTAATGTTTTGGTCTTTTCCATTATCTCACTACCTCAACCACACTCACTACTTTCTATCTCTTTTTTATGTTTCTGGCTTTCTCCCTCGCTCTCTCATATTCACATTTAGAAGGTAAAATGTGGCAAAGGAAGTATGCTTTCAGGAGCTGCTCCACATTAATTTTATTATGATAAAAGTTTATTGTGTCATTATCATTGTTTATTCATTATAATTTATGTCGAATATTTAACAAAAATTGCAATAACATCTGCTGAGCTCATGTTGTTATAAAGGACATGAATGGTTTCTGGAGAATAAAGAAATCGAGGGAAATAGGGTAATGAGACTGGCATTCCCCAAGCACATCTGTCCGTTACCTGGTCAATGCAAGCCAATAAACCAATGTCCGCATCACAACTACCGGAATGGTACTTGATGTAAAAGCGACGTTTCACATCATTTGCTGTTGAGTTAAACAAGCCTGCGATGCTAAAATTTTTAACATTAGACTGTATGAGGTCTGTCCAAGAACTGTTAATGAGTTTGGCATACGAGAACCAATCCATGACTGTTGTCTTGGAGCCATTAAATAATAGGAACTTTTGCATGACGCCATCTTTAAAGATCCCGAACTTGACCTGGTGGACGAAACAAATTAAAAGAAATAAGATATATTTAGATTGGCTATAAATAGCCCTGCTCCAGCGACTTGTTGGCATGTCTTTGTGAAGTAGGCTGTCTTTGTGAAGTAGGCTGTCTTTGTGAAGTAGGCTGTCTTTGTGAAGTAGGCTGTCTTTGTGAAGTAGGCTGTCTTTGTGAAGTAGGCTGTCTTTGTGAAGTAGGCTGTCTTTGTGAAGTAGGCTGTCTTTGTGAAGTAGGCTGTCTTTGTAAAGTAGGCTGTCTTTGTGAAGTAGGCTGTCTTTGTGAAGTAGGCTGCCTTTGTGAAGTAGGCTGCCTTTGTGAAGTAGGCTGTCTTTGTGAAGTAGGCTGTCTTTGTGAAGTAGGCTGTCTTTGTGAAGTAGGCTGTCTTTGTGAAGGGTGACCGTAGTAACCAAAACGTTAACCGAGATTTCAGAGACAAGAGATGTGAATTTAATGGATGGGTTAAAATGGCCTTCAAAGTTGATGAATAGGTCAAGTTCATGTGACAGTTCAAAAACATGGTTGAGTGGAACCACCCTAGAGCCCTCCTGAAATATATTATAAACGTTGATTTAATTATAGTATTTGGGATCCCCACTGCGGATGGGAGTGAATTTCATTTGCAAAACAAAATATGTTTTTTCTTTTGTATAATGTGTTGTTCGGTTTATGACTGATTTTTAAAAAAACATAGACATGATTAAATCTTCAAAAATTTCTTAATTTGTAAATGAACAAAACATAACATTTGTGCTATTTTTGTGTTATCCTACCTCCCTGATGGTCAGGTTTGACCATTTGTTCAGGATATTGCTGCGGAAGTGGTGGTCACAGGACAGATTTGTGTCGAGTCGCAGACATCCTATCGGGTACATGGGACTTAGAGGCTGGTCGTGGCTCAGTGAGGTGTTAGTGTAGGTGTCATACACAGGCTTTCCGATATTTGCCCCACCCCTAAGAGAATAAAAAAGAATACTAGGATTTCTCTTGCATGAGGCAGATTAATTATTTAAAAAAAATTGAAGTCATACAATGTCATTATCTTTGCAGTGAAGAATTGACAACACACAACGTCTGTATTTTTAAGATGTGAAATAGCGTGTAATGCATAACGTGTGTAGTTGACTCACTGTAATGTCTATAACAAAAATACGCCTCCCAAAGTGCTTATGCATATTGAGATCAGAAAGCTCTTTGCTTAATAATACTAACATTTATTTTATTCAGTTCTGGAACAAGCGCAATCACATAAGATTTCGTTACATTTAAGCTCGAGTTAAACATTCGAAGAATTTTAAATTAATCTTTACATTTTAAATATATACATGAATAATTCTAAATTATTGTTTTTTTTAAATATAAAATAGGTATGATTATTATAATTAATGCATTATTCTGCAATATTTTAATTAAACTAGTATTCAAATCTATTTTAAAATATAAAGTCTGATTTATTAGGAAATTAAAAATCTGTTTTGATTGTATATACATCTAGCTCACAAGATCACGTCAGTGACAGTTTAACGTTGACAATGTCCTCAAACATTGAACCAAATTATAAATATATGAAAATATTAATATTTACCTGAAAACCAATGTCCACTGTCCATGAGTTATCACGGGTTCTGCTATTTTTTGTATGATAATGTTATCGATATCTGAAACAATGCTGAGCTCATTTTCCCAACTATTCACTCCAAACAATAAACACTCCCCAGTGGAGATTCTAAAGTTTGCACTTTTACAAGACGAGTAAGTCAAACAATAAGAAACACATCCGTTCCTGTCACTTGAATGTGACCTTAATTTTAAATTAGAAAATGACGTTCTCAATACAAGTTCCTTATGGTTAATAATATTGAAGAAAATTCCTCGATCCTGTTGAATAATTTGTAAATCCAACATATTCAAATTTAAAATGATCAAATAAAAATTAACGCAGACCAATAATGTATTTGCTGAATGCATCATGGAGATGCGAAAGAAAAGATAGCCTAACACATCTACTAGTTCTCAATATATCATTGTAATGTTCGATGGGGAACAGAAATAAAACTATATACTTTTGATGATTGTAGAATAAAAATTATCTATTACATAATTCCATTTATTTTACACGTTAAATAAATTATAGCAAAGCTTTTGTGCATGACAAATGGTTATAAAAAATATGAGTTGCAAAAAATAGATCGTACCTTAAATACTTTGACGCACTCATTTAAATTGTTTTAACACTTAGCGACGAAAATAACATATAATAAATGCTAATTTTCCATACAGCTCCATTGTTTAGTACAGAACTAACAACTTTTAATTAGTTGGTTAAGGGAAATGCTATTTTTAAAAAAAAAACAATGTTTGCATAAGTCCTGAAAGTATTCTATAATCCAGTGGTTCCCAAACAATTCTGTAGGAAATACACTAACACCATTTACTTGTTAATCATAAGGAATACCATAGTGGCCACCTCACAGACATCCTTAAAAAAATGTTTGGGAAACATTGATCTAACAAATACTATTTTTTTAAAGAGACGATCTATTCACAGGTAGATACAAATTTAAAAAGACATTGACCATTTTTTTTTCGGCTTGGTCAATAATTTATCAGTTAACTTTTGTTTCGGACGATAGGCAAGTGACATCCTTCTTAGTGTTTGGCATTGTACGGCTTACTGACAATAGACAGGTTTACCGTCAAGAAAAAAAATGTATTGACGATCTCTCTACATAATTGGAGAAGATCCAGCGAACATTTATTTGTTATGCTGGTGTCAGTCGATACAGTTGTCATACATTGTTGACTAATTAAGTGATCAGAAATGCCATCAGCTGCCATACCACATTTTGTACGGGTGTTGATTCTGTATTCTAAATTCATTCTTTATCCGCTCTGTTGTCTCTTTCAATACACACGATGCAATACTTCAATTCTTCAAAACGACTGCTGTACATTGACATGTTGGCGCACTGTCAGTGAAAATGTCCAAACTTTCTAAACAAAAATCGATATTTCCATTTTTTGGGGGGTTATATCATTGATAGGCGTTAAAATTTGCCCTCACGAGAAGACATCATTTTGACATCTCCAGGGCCCAATGGTTTGGTGCTCCTTGTTTGCCTACTCAGTCAAGTGAGGGCGGTGACTTTCACAACAGTGTCACCGAAGCGCCATTCCGCGCCCCGATAGTTGGGGGGGGGGGGCTTCTCTGGTTTCAGGATGGATGCTTTGGGGGAGGGCATTATGAGCTTCGGCTCGATGTCTCCCTGAATTTTACTCCAATGTACACATGTTTAGAAGGAGGAAAACTGTGAAGAAGATAGACAGAGTGAAAGAAAGACGAACATAAAGACACAAGGAGATGACGTTGAATGTGGAAATTCCCTGTCAGGTTGGAGTTGTATGGTCTACGCGTTTACTTATGTCTTCTAAAAACATGAACTTGCCATTACCAGATCTACTATAGACGAATCCATGTAGGAAGAGCTTTATGTAAAATATCGAGCTTCAGTTAGCTTTGTGTACTAACAAGATTGGATAAAAAGCGAGACTGCTGACTTCACAAGTCTGTAACATGATATATTTATTTTATTGAACTAGCGCACTAAAACATGCATTTGAAGTTATGGTTTGTAAAAATTTGCACAATGCTTAACTATTAACATATAGAATATGTCTATAGTCCGTAAATTAAAAAAAAAAAAGCTGAAACCAGTGGCGTAGCGAGCTTAACTCGCGCCCGGGGCACAATACCTTTTTAGCGCCCCCAATACCTTTTTAGCGCCCCCTATTCGAAAACCATACAATATTATAGTAAAATATACCATTTGGCGCCCCTTTGTGAGTAGCGCCCGGGGCATGATGCCCCCCCCCCTCACTACGCCACTGGCTGAAACACATATTTTCGGTCCAGTAAAATCAATATGATTCATTATTTATGAACAGATTTTATAACCCAGTATTTGGTGTTTAAATTACCTCTGTGACGGTCGTCTTTAGCCAGTAATTTAGGACATCGGTACGGAAAGCTTTGGTCCGATGACAGATTCGAGTCCATTCGAAGTCATCCTATCGGATAGATGGGGACTTACACATGCATCAAGTATTTTCCTAACTCTGGATAGAATATGCAAGAACAGGTTTGGTTTCTATTTTACGTAAGAGTATATTTAATGTAAAGATACATCGACAGCAATTATGCAATTCATTTTTTTAATGGTTGGTTCTTTGTTGAGCCTTCTTTAAAAACGATGGTATGTATATTTGTTTATACTTTTCAGGTGTATCAAAAAACGTAAACATTTAAGGTCGAGTAAATATCTAGTAAAAGTTTGCACTTTTAAACGTGTCATTACAATGAACAAAGCTACTGATGTGCTACCACACAGCAGCGAACATCCCTTTAAAAGATTCATAGTGTCAATTAAAAAATAAAAATAAATGTAAAATGAAGGGAAAAAAATAACAATGCACTTCTAATGCACAATTCATTTGCTGCTTTCTTGGATACTAATTCTCAGCTAAGTGCTATTTTTTAATATTCTGTTTCTTGTTTGTTTGTTCGCCGACGAAGGATTCCTGCCGACACGTTCGTTGTTTTGTTGCGTTCCTTTTTTCAGGTTTAACCTTACATTGTTTTACTTATTTCCACTTCTAATGTGCAAGGCTGCTTTTCGTTTCTGATAAAATAGTTTTAAATTTATACGTTGAAGGAGCAATATGGATACGAAAATAGTAAAATTTTGTGATAATTTATTAATTTTTAAATGCGTAAATATTAAATAAAGGTTTTATTTCCTTATGGACAAAGTTTAATTTTATATAACTTTGTAATTAGAAATGTTAATTAATCACAGCTGTCTGATACAATATCTATTGGAAACACTCATACTTTTAGAAACAGAATAACCCTTTTCGCCTACTATACAGCGGGGGAGTAATAAAGGCTCATGGTAAATATCAGATAAGTCAAACAATAAGAAATCGTTTCTTGCACTAAAATAAAAAAATATTTTAAAGCAGAAAATATCAAAGTTAATAAAAAGCTTTTTTTAAATGTATAAACAGTAAAAAATATTTTTTTTTTTTTATTCTTTTGAATGGTCTGTGCTTCCAACAGATTCCAATTCTAACCTGAATCATATAGAAACTTGTGTACCCCAAGACATATAATGAAAAACGAATGGTGGACTTATGCAATTTTTATTTAACAGACAACCGTATTACATAAATATTAAGAAGTAAATTTATTATCGAAAGAGAATCGAATCAAAGTTAAATACAATTTCATCATACCTGCCTATTTGTGTTAGCTTCTTGATATTTATTCTAAAACTATTTGAGATACACATTTATGTGATATAGAACAACTTGAAGATCTGATATTACTTGAAACACAACATACAATCAAAAAGAAGCGATTGAATATTTTAATCATACAAGCCTCTAACTATGCATTCAATAAAAACTAATTTTAAACAAATGGATTTTATTTAGTTTTTTTTTTAATATTTGAATTGCTTTGCCAACTTTGTTTTTTTAAAAATCGGTCTAAATTCCCCAAAACTTACTTATGAGCCAAAGTAATACTCAACTGTGAATACTTTGATGGATGGATGGATGGATATATGGATATATGGATATATGGATAGATAGATGGAAAGATAGATAGATAGATAGATAGATAGATAGATAGATAGATTTATTGATTGATAGATTGATATCCAATTTACATTTTTATCACCACTAATTTGAATCAAATCGTCAAAGGAAAGATATTTTCAACAACACCTTCCTGTGAAATATAATATTTACAACTTTTATAACTTTAAAAGTATAAATCACCTTTTTTTCATTGAAGTTTGATAACTATGGCAATGATATCTGCTGTTTTCATATTGTTATTTAAGACTCTGGTGGTTACTGGAGAGTAAAGAAATCTTGGGAATGTAGGTACTGGCATTCCCCAATCACAGTAGTCCCTCACTTGGTCAGTGCACGTGAACCAGCCACTGTCAGTATTACAACCCGGGTTGCTGTACTCAACGTACAGGCGACGTTCAACTTCTGAAGTAACAAGGCCAGCGATGCTGAAGGAACCAATAGGATTGTTCGTGAGATCGGTCCAAGAACTGTTTTTGAGCTTGGCAGACGAGAACCAGTCCAGGAATGTTGTTGATGAGCCGTTGAAGAGAATGAACTTTTGCATGACGCCATCTTTATAGATACCAAACTTGACCTATAAAGGGGGAAAAAATAAAGTAACAGTTCGGCTAATCAATATATCAGATAAAATAAATGATGCTATTACAAAATTAAAGTTATCCGTTATAGTATGTGGTTTTTATCAAATAGTGGTCAAAGATTTATCACGGGCCTACGTATTTATCCAGGCGTGTTGTGTATGAGTATATCTAGAGACGCTGAAATTTACAGCATTGACTTTTGAATACAATTGTTTTCGCGTGAAAGTTTAATTTATGCAATAACTTTCTGGACAAAAGTTTATGGTCGTGTACAGTAGAGCATGAGAAGACAAAAAGTAACCCAAGAAAGTAAAAATAATAAAGTATATTAAAACATATATAAATGAATGTCTGTATATATTTATGTATGTATGCATGTATGTATGTATGTATGAATGCATGTATGTATGTATGTATGCATGTATGTATGTATGTATGAATGTATGTATGTATGTATGTATGTATGTATGTATGTATGTATGTATGTATGTATGTATGTATGTATGTATGTATGTATGTATGTATGTATGTATGTATGTATGTATGTATGTATAAATGTATGTATGTATGTATGTATGTATGTCCCGGATGCGCTCTTAAACCAATAATGTGATAACAATAAAACTTTGGTGAGTTGTTGTCCACAACCTCGCGCAATTGCTGAGTCATTACAACTCTTTTAAAATATTCCATTTTGCAACGTTGGCCCTAAATTCGTTATTTTTCTTATGTGAGCTTTGTAAAAGGAAAATAATTCAATGTGCGCTCCTTACCATTTATCCGAATGCGATAAAACTTTGGAGAGATTCTGTGCGAATGTAGTAATAAGCAGATTTCTTAATTAGTAAATCCATTTTCCAGCATTCCGTTTCGGCCGGGGGCCCTAAATTTGTTTATTTTTGTTTAATGAGGTATATAAATATAGTTTCAAACCTAGCAATTGCATGGGTGGATCAATCGCTACAAATGTGTGGACTAATATTTGAAAATGCATGCTTCTCACATGGACAGCTGTGAGTTGCCTGCTCACACTTCGAAAAACCTTCTAATTTATTCGAATACGCACCCGACGGGAAAAAAAAATTGTGTGTTATAAAAAGTACTTCAAAAAACATCATTAAAACACAAACACTTTATTTCTTTGAGTGGCATTGCAATTGGAAAATAACAAAGTACCGCATATTGATTGCGCGTTGTTTTACACTGTCTAGCCGTGCTCCATGTTGTTCAAACAATAAAACATCGAAATAATCTTGTTGGTTGCCTCTGCTTATTTAATTATCCTCCATGTGAAGTAATTTTGCAATTGATATTTAAAAAAAAAATATTAAAAAAAATATATATATATATATATACATAAGACAAATATATCGTTGGGAAATCCACCCAATCACAATTGAGAAGTGTTATAGGCTATAGGAATCTTGTTTACTTTCATTCATCGTTTCTCGTGAATGAATTTTGGCTGACCAGAATTTCGACACCGAGATTTTGCGTGACTAATTAAAAAATAGCATCACTTGACCTCGATTACAATTACATGCGGCTTATAGTCTCTAAAAGTAGAATTATACAGAAAAATCGAGACAAGTCAAGAAAGAAATTCAACGTGTAAGCCCGTTCTAGAAATGTCTCTGAAGCAGGCTATATGTATGTATACGCCTAGAGAGTTTGAGCGACAGAAAGGAAAAGTTAAGCAATACGAAACATATATTTGTTTACTAATATTTGGCCGTGTGTGTGTATGTTTCTTTTTTTCAACATTGTACATAATTCAACTTTGTACCTTGTTCAACATTGTACTGGTACTAGCCATTGTACTGTAAGTTAACAGCTTTAGTTTGTATTCTTTAGTTTATTTTGTAATATTAAATTAGCTTAATAGATTTATTAAGTGTAATTAGCCCTAGTTTGGGTATCGTTTCTGTATTAATGTATTTAGTTTATGGTATCGTCTCTTGTTGTGTACATTTTGTCAACCAGCAATACAATTCAATAAGAGATCATCCTCATCATCAACATCATATCCCTTAGTCCTTGGACAGTTGGAGCGCCACAGATAATATAATAACCATCCTCTACCATACCTCTTTGTTTTCTGCATTTGGCACAGCATCGTTCAGTTTTAGTCCCGTACACTCTTTGATGTTATCTTCCTATCTTTTCCTCTGTCTTCCTCTTCTTCCACTCGATTTCTTTGGGGAGATAAAATTCTCTAAACTTACAACGGTGCGTAACAAAAAGCTTTTCCGCAACCTACTGCCGTGAAGTCCAATTTCATTCCCGCCCTGAGAATCGACAACGGGGATGACTGGGGAAACAATTTCAAACGTTGAAGTAACTTCTCAAATTGATCGATCAACAAAGATCAATTAAAACCATTTTATGTTGATAAAGTTAAGTCTTAAAGGTCTGATCACTTAGAATTCTGGAACAAAGCAATCGACCTATTATGAGGAACGTTAGGCATCGCCAAAGACCGAAAGTCTATAATCAATAGAACCTAGAACTAAATTATATTTAAACCCTTAACTGTTATAACTCCTATTTAAAGCATGCAAATAAATGTTTACGTATAACTTCGTGTAATCTTGGCATGACTTCCTCATCTATTAAGGTAATAATAAATTTGGTGAATGAATTAAATCTAATCACAACCAACCTGAAACCCCTCTAGACAAAAGCAGGTGATAAACTCATACTAGAGTTATCCCTACACACCTTCCAATCCAAGTAATTTCACCATAACCAGGGAAGCTGATACACGTCAAAATCCTAGGCAAATAATCTAGAAGAAAACGGCGAGCCGGCTATCGAGGCATTTTGTTGTATATCAGTATATTTTAAGATAATTTATTTTCATCGGACGGTGCGCATTGACTAATATGTTGTACCATAACGCATGACAGAAAAGAACACCGCGCTTTATCTAGATCATTACGGCGGTAGACTTGTCATTTGGACAATATATCCGGATCCACGATGGTCTGAAGAGCCAAAATCGAAAGCACATGACTTTGACATTCGTGAACGCACATGGTGGGCCACCTTTTGAGCGCGACATTCGCACCTTTCCAAGATACCTAAAGGTTTCCGACAATAACATCTTGATTCACCAACTTGGATAAAGTGTCTGACGCAATCATAACTACACACGGTGAACATGGATGGCAGCCCTTTGGGGACCGCGAAGAATACGAAGAAACACGACCTCACAAAATTCAGCTTGTGCCGCATTTCAAAGCGGCACAAAGAGGCGATTCGCGATGACTTTAACAAAATCACAAGCACCGAAATTGAAAGCAGCAAAGGCTGGTGAAAAGAAAACAACTGAAACCGCATTTGACTGCATCACTAATCATCGCGAGCATAATTGTATCCAGATATCGCCGATCGTGTGGCTATTTTGTATCAGAATGTCGGTGTTG
>OZ024798.1:13872723-13952723 GCA_964017045.1 Omphiscola glabra | reverse complement strand
AAGAAGTCCAGCAAGTCACACCAGATGCGTAATATTTATGAGAAGTGAGTTTGGACTGAAAACAAAAGCAGACCACCGACTATTTGAAATTATAAACACACGACAAACGGAGGAGTAAGAACCAACACACGTTATTTGGAATACCTTACTTTTTACGCTGGCTATTTCATAAAATACATTCGTAGCATATACTGGTGAATTGTTTGCTAGTAAACGGAAATCAAATGGAGATTTACAAACGTAAATAAACAAATCTACACGAACAGTTTTAAAATGGTGAAGTGTCTTGGTAAATTTGACCTTACGTCTCTCAAACACAGATTTGATATGGCAATTCATCTAAGACAAATTATTCGCATATCTTCATTTATAATGCCACTTTGGTAAGGCCTTACTGTGAACATTTTTTTCTTCTTTTCGCGTGCTATTTTTTTTTCATTTTCGCTAGCTGTCTCTGATTTCAATAGTCGACCCCTCCCCCCTCCCCCCCCCCCCTCCTCCTAACTTCGGTCTTTATTTGAACCTGATATCGGCGTTTGTTTATCTTTATTTTTCCTATCCAAACAATAAAGAAAGTTCAAGACAATGTCCGCTATAGCTTGACTTTACGGGGCGTTCTTTACCAGGGGGGTATATAAGACACATTTGAATTGAATCCAGAAACTGCATCTTCTGATTACAACAGACTTCAAAAGACGACTTCCGAAGACTTCCCATAGAGAGTGGTTCAGTTTGCTCGTTGTCTGTCATCATGAGGGTAAATAATGTGATCATGAGGGTAAATAATGTGATCATGAGGGTAAATAATGTGATCATGAGGGTAAATAATGTGATCATGAAGGTAAATATTTACAATTTTTTTTCCTTTACCAATAAATTGAATACTATTCTAATTTGTACTAATATTATAATAGCCGGGTTTGTATCTTTTATGATAAACCATTAACTTAAGAAAATTTTTAATCGCTAGTAACACTGGCTTTGATATATTTTTTCTTGATGGTTTTTTCTTAAATCTTGATTTTCAAATTAGTCATTTCTCCGTACTGTTTAGGTGACGCCTGACTTGTAAACAAACTAAATTGTTTAATCCTCTAACAGTATGTCACACTCATACATTATACTTCAATATATGCGAGCGCATAGTGCTGAGAGGGGTGAAGATGGTTTTCAATGTTGGCCAACCGCGTCAATAATTTACATGAATGCTCCATGAACCTTTTTGAAAAAAGTAAAATAAAACAATTGGAACAGAAAAAAATACAAAATGTAGCCAAATAAATGCTTTCACTAGTTTGAAACAAGAGTTAAGTGCAATAGGTATGTGTGGTTATTGTGCAAAATAAATCTAATAAGCTAAGAAAAATAGAAATTCTGTACAAGCTCAAAAATTTACTTTCTTCTCCACTTGTCTGAACAAACGTCACATTGGAAACGGCAATCACATTATGTTACTAGGTGCAGATCTTGGCAGTATCGATGTCATCTTATATATCATTGTTCTCAAGTCAGATCTTTTCTCCGTTCCTGCGTTTGTGTGTGTACGAAAAGGTCTCCAATGGATTTTATATCGTTTCTGTTAGCCGAAACTATCGTTACTAATAAACATCTTACCGAAGTTCGGGGTGATGATCTTGTATATGTCACACATACGGTGTTATCAGGTTCATAAGTTTAAAGATGGATGCCCTAAAAAACGCTTCGCGAAAGAAAATGTATAATGTTTATTTCAAGACTGTACGAAGATCTTTAGTCAACGAAGATCATCAGTCTACAAAGCGTGAGACATCAACTTGAAAGCAGAAAAGTTTCCAGAAACACCAAGAGATCTCTTTGTGAGATAATGGCAAACTTCAGACGCAGTAGGTGATGAGCTATTGAGACTGGTGCATCCATTTGGTGGTCTGTTCATTTTCAGCACGACTTTTAAACTTGGCGCATAACTGAACACTTTCTGAGTTTTTGAATAAATAAGACGTATAATAGGATAACGCCAAAGATTGTTGCCTGATTAAAAGAACATATTTGATTAACTACTGCAAAGCACGTCATTTTCTTCAAGTTATAAGCAATCCAAATCAGAAGATATCAAAAGCTTCTCTTCGCCGCATTCTGGCGTTTGAAACACCTTTCAGTCGTGCTTTAAACAATAGTTCTTACAATGATTTAAACCGGTAATAAATATTTGCTGACACTAATGTGAGCATCAACATTTTTTTCCAAGCAGTTGCTACCGTGAGTAAAGTCAGTACCTCGAACATCGTGAAAGCTGTAAAACTGTTTGGTATTTAAACATACCATTTTTAAGGCTGGACATTTTAACCTAGTGAGGGGTTGTCTTCAAATAGAAAATTTAGACGCATAGAATATGTCATCGCAGGAAGCACTTGGGCAATATCTTTAGACATTAATTAACAAAATAAGAACGTATTAAAAAACAAAACAACATAAACTGAATGAACTGAAGGGATCAGCTGGCAGGCGTTGTCTGCCGGAGAAGCAGAGCTGTTTATGAGTAAAATGCAGTTAATTCAAATGAACTGGTGTTTGGCCATGTGGTTGGCGGCCCATTTAAAAAATTATGATACACGTGGATGCCACAGACACTTATCAGTTAATATAAAGATGGGAAGTCTGCAATAATTTAGAGGATACTGTGATCAGTTATTAGAAAATAACCACATAAAGTAAACGATTAACCTTGACACAACAATGGGAACGATTATTTGTTTAATAGACAAACAAATAAATCAGAAATATTGAGGAACCTTAACTGAAAACTAGCCAACCTACGACATCAAAGAGTTCATTTTGTACATCCTTATAAAACAAGTGTTTTATGGTGATCTCGAAAGGGGGAGAAAACAATTCAGTTATAAAAAAATGAAAAAATATGATCACTTATTAATGCTCTTGAAAGCAAAATCTGAAAATGTCAAGTCTGTTCGTGTTACCAAGACATTTTGATGACAGTGACATTTTGATAATTTAGTGAATGATGCTTAAAATCAGTGTCCTTATTAAAACATATTTTTAAAAGTTAGGTTGAACAAAATAACGCTTTTTGAAACGGAAAATAATTAAAAGCTTATACATTTTTGAAATTAAGACTTTTATTAATTAAAAAAGAAAAACAAACAAACAAACACAATTTGTAAAAGCTCGGGTGGAGAAACACGTAGAAAAATTGCTCTTATCCCCCCAAAAACCCCAGTAAATATTATTTTAAAAATGAATACATAACGACATTTGAATGAATCACCAGCTTCTATTTGAACATATATTTTTGTTTAGTTATATAGTAATACAAAGTTTTACCCATGTGAAGCATTTAAAAATCAGAAATTGAATGATAGATAATATGTATTTTATTTTTCAATGTCATGATTATGTTTGCTAATATTTTTTTTAAATTAAAGCGTGGTGAGCCTGGCCCTAGGCTGGGGCACCACGCTATATAAGACCACTACTAATAATACAATTTAACAAAAAAATAACCCCCTTAGATAAAAGATGTGCCAATTTCAAACATGTCACATTGCGAACAAAGACCCCCATTTAAAGGGCAACATTCAAGTTTGATACATAAAGTACGGACCCGAAGTCTTTTGTTAAAAAAAAAATTTGGGTGAAACAAATTGAGCAGATGCAAAATCGGCCACGTCTGTGCTTAGGCCGACGAGTTCCAAAGAATTTCGATAAATGTACATTAATATTATATTTTCTTTTTCCGCATTGTCCCAATGAAGGGTTGAAATAAACAGTGGAATTCTATTCAATTTCGTCTATTCCAAAATGTCAACGTAGAAACGTTCCGTGTTCACAGCTACATTTATTTTTTTTTTTTTTATTTGCCTTATACAGATTTGGTTTTGATTGCGACCTTCATTAATCATCTCGACTGTCTCTCAACACTAGTCACAAGGTCAAGGTGGTTGTCATGATAGCTAAAAAAAAAATTTCTTCTCTCGTTCAGCTTCGTCATAATAACGACACTTAATATTTTTTAAAGAATATATAACGTAAAAATCAACACAATTTTTATTTTATTTTGTAGTATAGCACAATTTTTACATACGTGGAATTCTTAAAATGTTATAGAAGCAGTTTGATCTGATTACACAATGTTGTTTTCATCCAACACATGTAAAAAAAAATCGTTTAAAAATGGGGAATATCGTGAATTATCAAAAGAGAAGAAATAAAAATGTTAACAAAAGTTATTCAAATTTTTGTAATTATTTAGTTTTGTTTGTGTTTTAGTTAATTTTCAGACTTTGATAAAAACAGCAATGACATCCACCGTCATCATATTTTTTTAATATGGTGAATAAAGAAATATGGGAAAAGTTAATACTGGGTTTGCCCACGTACTCCAGTCGGACTCCTGGTCAATGCAAACGAACCAACCACTGTCGATATCACAACCAGGATAACTGTACTCAATGTAGAACCGACACACGCAAAGAGGGTCGTAAAACCCATTGATGTTTAAGTAAGTAATAGTTGCCGTGGTCAGGTCAAGCCATGATCGTGTTAGAGAGAGAGAGTTGTGATAGTTAGAGAGACTGGGCTAGAGATAGAGAGACTGAGATAGAGAGGGAGAAAGAGATAGAGAGAGATAGATAGACAGGGAGTGAGAGATAAACAGAGAGTGAGACAGAGGATGAGAGACAGGGAGGTAGGGAGAAAGTGATAAAAGAGATAGATTGGGAGAGGTAGAGATAGAGAGAGCGAGAGTATAGAGAGACATACAAGGAGAGATTGAGAGATAGAGAGAGTGAGGGAGATAAGCTAAGAGAGAAAGAGAGAGAGAGTGGTAGAAAGAAGAGAGACATTTGGAATTAATTACTTCGAATTAATGAACAAGTAACAAGAGTAAGTATGACCTACCTTGAAGCAAATATCAAGTGTGTCTGATTACAAGTATCTTATTCAAAAACGCCCATACCGCGTACCAAGACAAAAATAATATCCAGACAAACCTTAACATCAAATTCCAGTCTTCGTGAGTAACTACAGGTTCAGCTATTTTTTTTGTACGATAATTTTAATGATGTCCGAATCAATGGGGACTAATTTTTCCCAACTATTTAATCCAAACAATGAACACTCCCCAGTGGAGATTCTAAAGTTTGCACTTTTACAAGACGAGTAAGTCAAACAGTAAGAAACACATCCGTTCCTGTCAGTTTTAACGGACTACAACTTTAAACTCGACAATGATGTTTTCAGTAAAAGAGATTCTTCCTTAATAAACTCAAAGTAAACTCCTTGAGTTTGTTGAATGGTCTGCGCATCGAATAAACTCCGATTTGAAAAAATGAAAATTAAATAAATGCACATAAGTGAATAATTGATAATTGATGTAGACAAATATTTATAGACAACTATTTTGTCATTCAAACGATTTGGTTCTATGTGCAATATTCGTAAGAGTTCTAAGCTCCAAAATAAGTTCAAATTCCGTACCACCGAACGTTACGGGGTGTTTATATAGTACTAAAATAAAAACCATCACTGAAATACGTGTACGCATACTTCTAGTGTCCATGCTGTTCAAATATTTATTACAAAGCTACAGACCACAAACAAAAAAGGATGATTGCTACTTAATAATATATAACATTTGTGTGTTTTTTTAATCACATCGAGTTCTTTATTTGGAAACCGTTGTAATATAAAAAGCCAAAAAAATTGCACAGTTTGTGTTGTGAAATTGGAAAGTACACATTAAAATTGACTGATAAAGTATCTGATAACTTTTTCCAAAGTTTAGTTCTTTGTGACAGAGACACATTATTAATTCACTTGTACGATTGATTTGACCACTTAGAATGCGTCGTATCAGCTCGTAGAATCAGTAGTCGTATTCTTAAGATCGTCATGTTTTAAGGGCTATTTTGTGTTTGTTTAGAGAAAACGTAAAAAATGTGGTCCAGCCTAAATTTTTTATCCCCCAAAATGTCATGTAAAAATTGTTTCTAATTGTTATTACTATTTGAAATGTGTGGATTTTTAAATGATCATACACTTAAAAGAAGTAGCCTAGCTAAAAGTAGCAACAATTTGTTTTTGGAATTATTATTATTATTTATTCATTTTGGGGGCTGGGGGGGCTGTGGGGCTTTAAAACATCCAGATGCACTGTTAGACAGGGGTAATCCCTTTGTCTACAAGGTGTGAATAGTATTTTATTCCCAGACGATCCTAACACATTAATGCAACAACGAAATGAGAATCCACCTATAGTTATTTGTTTGCAATATTTCTTTAATATGTTCACCGTATTTGAAAATGTTTAACTGCGATTCTTGAAAAAAAAAAAAGCAGGAATATTTGAGAGCATGTTTTGTCAAGTAACGTGGGTAGAATGGAAGTGAACTGTCATGTCACGTGAGTAGAATGGAAGTGAACTGTCATGTCACGTGAGTAGAATGGAAGTGAACGCATTCCCGCCAAACTTATTTGTGGCTGCAGTAACCAGTCTTTACAGTATACTATTTTAATGTTAAATTAAGTGTGTTGTTCATAGCACAATGTTTAGAGATATTTCTTCGAAGAACACAGACCATCATTACAATATAATTTGTAAATATAAATTTAAGTCTTTTTTTAATAGCAAACTGTTTATAGATATATCTCCGAAGAACGCACACCGCGATTAAAATATAATTTGTAAATATAAATGTAAGAGTTTAATTTATAGCACAATGTTTAGATATATATTTTTGAAGAAAACAGAACGTTATTGCAAAATAAATTTGTAAATATAAATTTAAGTGTTTGTTCCAAAACACAATGCTAAGAATAGATAAAATCTCCAAAGAAAACCGACTGTCATTACAATATTTATACACAGAATTTTAAGTTTAGTTTTACAAGACTGTCGCTAAGCGCCGTAAAGAGACCAATGTTAAAAACCAGCTTTGTGATCCCCTTCATTGGGCACATTGCCTTTCAAAAGTTGACTGAGACATTGCTATTTTTACTTCTATCATTTTTTAAAAACCTCTCGTTGTTCCAAATCTGATAAAGTTACGCAGCAGCAGTTAACATTTTACAAGAGGGACATGCCATTTTAGAGAAAATAAACACATGTAAGTCATTCATTTTTGGATACTCGACCAATGCAGTAATAAAATAGCATTTGACCGCGTGCAGGTAATAGTAACAATCAATGGCGTAGGCAGACAATTTCTAAAGACGTTCCATAGTTACTGACGTAGTTTGATCGTTGTCTGTCATTATTGGGGCACAAATTTACAAAATATTTTTTTTTTCGTTTACCGCTAAATTGTTTAAATTTCTATTTTTGTACGAGTATTATAATACATGTAGTTGTATTTTGTATGATAATGTTTAACATAATACAATTATTATTTGCTAGTATCACTGGCTTTGAGGTCTACGTTTTTTTTTCCCCCAGTAATTGTTCCTTACTGTTATAACTCAATGAGCCGTAATGTGTTAAAGAAACTAAATTGTTAAATCATCTAACAGTCTGTCACGCTCGTACATTATGGATTAATACCCCAGTGCGCACATCGCAGAGCGGGGTGAAGATAGTATTCATTGCTGGCAAACCGCGTCACCAGTTGACATGAATTCTTCGAGAGACCTTTTTTGAAACAAAACACAAACAGAATAAATCAACTGGATCAGAAGAAAATGACGAGAAAACAAATAAAAAAACAATAACACAAATGCATTCACTAGTTCGAAAACAAAGCTGGGTGCAAGAGACAAACATAGGAACTCTGCATAAGTTCAAAGTCACACTATATTCTCCACATGTCCGATAAAACGTCACATTACAAATGGCAATAACGTCATGTCAATAGGTGCAGACCTTGGGCGGTGTCGATGTAATTTAATTTATTATTGATCTCAAGTCGGATCTTGTCTCCGTTCCATAGGTTTGTGTGTGTACGAGAAATGTCACCATTTGATGACATGTCGTTGCTATTAGCCAAAACAATATTTTCTAATAAACATTGTTTACCGAAGATCGGGAGGATCATTACTATGCCCACCATGTGATTTTATCAGGTTCAGGAGTTTAAAGATATCCTAAATCACTATTTAAAAAAGAAAATTAATAAGGTTCATTTCAAGACTCAAGGAAGATCAACAGTCAACGAAGATCACCAGTCAACGAAGAGCACCATTCAACAAAGCTCACCAGTCAACGAAGATCAGCAGACAATGACGATCAAAAGTCAACAAAGAACATAAAGTCAACGAACATCAGCAGTCAACAAAGATCTCCAGTCAACGAAGATCACCAGTCAACGGAGATCACCAGTCAACGGAGATCACCAGTCAACGGAGATCACCATTCAACGGAGATCACCAGTTAACGAAGATCACCAGTAAACGGAGATCATCGGTCAACGAAGATCACCAGTCAACGGAGATCATCAGTCAACGAAGATCACCAGGGAACGAAGCTCACCAGTCAGAGACGATCTCCGAGCAACGAAGTGCAAGTCACCACCATGAATGCAAGGTCAAGCAAATAGCAAGAGAACGCTTTAAGAGATAATGGCGATCTTCAAACGCAGCAGACGATGAGATATGGAGACTGGTGCATTAGTTCATGTGTGTCTGCTCATTTCCGGTATGATTTTTAAACTTGGTGTATTCCTGACCACTTTCGTAAATTTTGGAATAAATTAGATTCATTACAAAATAACGTCAAGCATTGTCACCTAAATTAAAGAACTTTATGATTATTTATTGCAGATTTTGTCTATAATGTCAAGTTATTAGCAATCAAAATCAGAAAATGTCAACAGCTTCTCTTCAGCGTGTTCCAGCGTTTGGAAAACCTTTAAGTCGTACGATAATACGCAATTTTCGATCTCTGACAAAGATTTAAACCGGTAAAAATGATTAGCTTACAATCACATGAAATTCAACATATCTTCCAGCAGTTGTAACTATGAGTGGCATCAAGACTACGAACATCGTAAAAGCTTTCACACTGTTTAGTCTTCCAAGAAACCAACTTTAATGCTTAACATTTTAACCAAGTGAGGGGGTGGGGGGGGGGGGGTCATCTAGAAATAGAAATTTTCTTTTTGAACGCAATGGATTCAGGGTCGCAGGTAGCACTTGAGCGATTTCACTAGCAATTAAATTAACATAATTAGATCGTAATTCCAATAAACACAAAGAGAATAAATGAATCGATCACCTAGTAACCGCTCGCTGCTGGAGAAGCAGAGCTATTTATTAGTCGAATGGAGTATGCAATAATAACTGGTATTTGGCCAACCGGTTGGCGGCCCATTACAAATTTAAAATACACGTGGATGTCACAGACACCTATCAGCAAAATATAAAGATGGGAAGTCTGCAATATTATGGATGAGAATGTAATCAGTTATAAAAAAGGGACCAAATAGCGTAAACAATAGACATAACAATAACAACAAAAATTATGGGAACATTTTTTTTTTAATAAAATAAATTTTAAAACAGAACTATTGAGGAACTTTAACCGGAAACGAATCAACCTACAACATTAAAGATTGCATTTTGTTCATCCTAATAACACTTGAGTTATAGTGTGACCCCTTAAGGGGGGAGACAACAAATCATTTATTGAAAACTCATCAATGTGATCACTTATTATTGGACTTGAAAGCAAAATCTGAAAATATCAAGTCTGTTCGTCTTACCATGACATTTCGATGACAGTGACATTCTGATAGGTGTGTGAATGTTGCATTTCAACTTGCTCTTAATCCCCCCCCCCCCCCAAAAAAAAACCCAGTAAATTTTACTTTAGAAATAAATGTATGACGACATTTGAATGGATCTTACATCTCTCATTGAATTTTTTTCCGAAAACGCTTGATTATATATACTTTGTAATAAATACATATGCATGCGTATTTCAATTTCTCATTTTCAAGTGCACTCGTATAAAACTTGTTTTGCTAAACAAATCTTCATTAATTTGAAAGTTTAATAACTAGATGGTCAATAGTTGATAATAAGATTTCATACCTTCTACTAACAAGATATTTTTTTAAATTTTAAATATAAAACATTTGAAACTATTAAAGGTAGAAACAATCTAGAAAATAATAGATTCATCAAAAAGATACTTTTATTTACATTTATACACAGAAAATAAATTATGTTACAAAATAACAATTTCATGACAAAGGAAAGGTACGAATTACAATCATAATGCATTGACGTATGCGCTCAATAAAATCGAATTTATTTTAAAACAAAAGATTTTATTACGTTTTTTCTCTTTTCATTGCTAAGAAAACTCCACAAAAAAAAATTGGTCTCCGATCCAGACCACACACGTATGGGTCATAGTAACTCAACTCTGAATACTTTGATTCGTACGAGGAGAGACCCATTTCCACTGACAACCGTTCAGAAGAAGGCTCGTTTAAACTTTTATGCAGTCGGCTGCAATGTCAGTACAACGCAGGATGTATTTCTCAACTGACAATCGGTCTCGTGTGTCAGTTAAAAATTTCTGGGGAAAAGGAATACAATGCGATTGTAGCATTTTTAAGATTAAAAGTTTTAAAATTAATAATTGTAATTAAACATCGCAGGTTATTGTGCCTCTAAAGTAGATATAAGAAAAAATAGGCATCATTTGTATAAGTTGATGGGAATTTAAACTTAAGATAATATTTATATTTTTTTTATTTGTTATTATCATACTGAAAAATAGTTTTGTTAATTTAAGAAACAACATTTTAAAGATACGATTGAACTGAAGACGCAGCAACATAACGTTTGTTGGAGGGAAGATTTTCAGACAGAGATAGCAACGTTGTACCTAATGCTGTTTAAAAAATAGAATCGTATTTTATCTTCTTATCTAATGCAATGATTAAATAAATACAAATATAACTAGTTGAAAATTGTGATGAAAAGTTTCGAAACAGTTGTCAATAAGCTTACAAATAAAAACACAAGAAACTGTTGGTTGCAAGACAATATTATACACCAATATCAGAGTTCGATTAAAAACAAATCCTAATCTCATTTAATTGGAATGTCAAGTCTTCAGACTGAAGGAAAGATCGGATACATATGTTGGGTTAAAAATAGTTGAAGTTAGAATTGTCATGGTTCATAAACAGCAAATAAAGTAGATATTTGTATTCTCCTCCAGCTGCGTCATAATAACAAAACAATTTTTTTTTAGAATAGGTAAATTAAGAATTCTTACAAATTGTAACTATTTTGATGTATACAAAAAAATCTTACTTAAGGAGAATTCTCAAAATGTTATAGAAGCAGATTGATATAAGTACACAATACTCTTTTAAAAATTCCGTAAATGTAAAAAATAATTTATAAACTGTTGGGGAGGAGGCAGGGGAGGCAGTCATTTTAAAACGAGGAGTAACTAGAAAAATGAAAACGGGAAAAAAATGTTAACAATTGTCACTCTGCATCACAGGTATTTCAAATTCTTCCATTTTTTATGTATGAATTTCAGTAATTTTTAAACTTTTTAAAATTTGACAAAAACAGCAATGACATCCGCCATCATCATATTTTTATTGTAGGACTTTGTGTTTATGGGTGAATAAAGAAATCTGGGGAAAGTTAATACTGGGTTTGCCCACGGACACCAGTCGGACTCCTGGTCAATGGTAACAAACCAACCGCTGTCGATATCACAACCAGGATGACTGTACTCAACGTAGAACCGACGCACGCAAAGGGGGTGGTAAAACCCAAAGATGTTAAAGGAAGTAATAGGTGACCTCGTCAGGTCAACCCAAGAGCTGTTCAGGAAGCTAGCAGACGAGAACCAGCTGAGGTACGTTGAAGAGGAACCGTTGAAGAGAAGGAATTTTTGCATGACGCCGTCCTTATAGATTGAGAACTTGATCTGACCACGAAAAGATAACAAATAAAAATAAAAAAAAAACTTTAGTATTAAAGATGTGTTCATCTGTGGTGTAAACATTTCTTATCACAAAATTGTTTTTAATTCAAACCACTTATTTTTAAAAAGCTCATCGCACCAATGAACTCATGTTTATTGGTATGTTCAGATAGTTCTTAATAACTGATCGATGTTTTTATCGACATAAAATATGTAATAATTTGAATTTGAAAAGTATTTCAAAGATGTAGGATTTTTATTTAAAACAAAATGATGTCGCTCCTGCCAAAAAGTTATTGAGATATCATTTTTTAAAATCCACCGGGGCTATGAGAGTTATGTTTACCAAGTTTGGTCTACTAGATGTAGCAATTTACAAAGAAGTTTGAATCATAACTTAACCCTTCATGTATATGTTTTGGTTATCATTAGGGGATCTAATTTTAGAACCGCCAAAACCCATTTGAAACTTTTCATAAACTTTTAAAGAAACCGTTAATTCCGATTTAAATACGTTGTAAGTAAGTCATAGCGCCCTTAAGAAACAGAACACAATCGACATAGAATTGTCTAAGGTAGATCTTTAAGAAACTATTTAGTATGGAACATAGATGGTATGCTTACCACGTTTGTGCTACATCAATCAATTCACGTGAAGCCTTTTGTTTGTTAACTAAGCCTATTGTTATTTTAAACATACAATAAACTGAAGTAGTAAAAAGATTATGAATTTAAAACCTCCAGATTTCGATTTTAATTTTATCAGTACACGTGTACCAAATTTGCGCTTGCTCTGTCTGTTCATTGTAAATTTATATATTTATTAAATTTTAAAAAAACCTATCTAAATTTCATTCGTTAATGAGTATAAATAACAATTCATCTTTCTATTGATTAAAATGAACAAAATATGTGTGTGCATATGGTGTTTAAATTACCTCAGTGATTGCCAGTTTTGACCAGTTGTTGAGGATTTTACTACGAAAGTGGTGGTCACATGAGAGAGTCGTGTCAAGTCGTAGACATCCTATCGGGTACATGGGACTTAGAGGCTGGTCATGGCTCAGTGAAGTGTTAGTGTAGGCGTCATACACAGATTTGCCAATATTTCCTAAAGCCCTGATAGGAATAGAGAAGAAAAATGGGGTAGCTCTTTATCTTTAGTTTTAAAAAACACTATTATTAAAAATAAGATAAAGAATCACTTTAATTAGAATTTTTAACTTAAAAAACGTTGTTCATTCACTTAAAACATTTTTACTATTAATGAAAAAATAAAATTCTTAAATTTTTATAAAGGAGCCAGAAACAATACAAGTATTTCCATTTTTACCTGAACACCAAAGTCCATTGTCCATGAGTTACTACAGGTTCTCCTATTTTTTGTAAGATAATATTATCGGCATCTGAAACGATACTGAACTCATTTTCCCAACTATTTACTTCAAACAATGAACACTCTCCAGTGGAAATTCTAAAGTTTACACTTTTACAAGACGAGTAAGTCAAACAGTAAGAAACACATCCGTTCCTGTCACTTGATACGGACATTAATTTTAAACTTGAAAATGTCGTTTTCAGTAAAAGAGATTTTTCCTTAATAAACTGAAAGTAAATTCCTTGTGTCTGTTGAATGGTCTGCGCTTCCGATAAACTCCGATTTGAACAAATGAAATATAAATAAATGAAACCAAAGAATATTAGAGCAATATGCATAATGGAAGTATACAAATATGTCTAGATAGCTGTATTTCCTGATTCCAACGGAAGTAGATTGAAAATTCGTAAGCTTTAAAAACAGATTAAAATTTTGTAACATCATCCTCTGGGTCTGCAATCATATTTTCTACTCTGTATAAACGTTGCAGTTGGTGCAAGCAAAGCTTAGGAGATGTTGATTGAAACCATGACTAAAACAAGTGAACACATAGTTTCAGTGTTTATGCGATCCAATTATTGATCATTTAGCGACAGACCACAAGCAAAGAGACAAGTGCCATTCAATAAAAGTATATCTTTTGGCCAGAAATCGTGAAACAATTCCTTTCTTTAGGAAATTTTTATTTTTTTTTCAAAAGCTAACATTAACACAATATCGGTTGTTTTTTTTCCTCCTCAGTGGTTATTACACAATAACTCTGAATGCGAAGGATCTGATAAAATTCGTTATCGATCATTGTGTTGTTTTTTTTAAAAAGTAATTATCCCATTCAGGTTAAGTTCTTAGTGAAAAAGACACATTAAAAATTCACTCATACAATGGTGTTGACCAGGAGTTGGCGTCGTATCGGCTCCTAAAATCAAAAGCCTTATGTTTAAGATTGTAATTTTAAGGTGTTGCTGAAACAATAGGACAAAATATGTCAGCCTTGTACTTTTTCTAAAGTTGAATTTGTATTATTTTTTTTTACATTTAACTTTTTTTTTAAATACAATACATTTGCCTTTGAAGCTAGTCGGCTGGCTAATATGTACAACATTTTGATTCATTTGCAAATTTTATTATTCTATGTGACTTCTGCTCTCATCGTGCTCCTAATAGCTTCTGCTTTTGCCGGGAAAGTTAGGAAAACTTGTCCCTGGTATGAACCAAGCACACGAGTCCCCGACCTGGTCAATGCAAGCAAACCAATCACTCGTTTGCTTGCATTGACCAGGTCAAAACTCTTAAAATACCTGAAACAAAAACCAAAAAAAAAAAAAAAAATAAAATTGAGAGGAAATTACTTTGTTTGTGGAAACGAGAGTTTCATGCAACATGAAAAACATGGATTCGAGGTTTAATTGAAACGTAAAAAAAAAAATTAAAAAAAAATTTAAGATTTAGAAAAACAGGACATCGTGGTTAGTAAAAGGTTTGTAGAGATGAATGTGGGCCGGGGGGGGGGGGGTTGGGGGTATCTAAGGCAGATATCATAAAAGATTATGGATAGATCAAAAAGAAGAGAAAATAAATGATGTTAAATATAATACAATAACACTCTTTAAAACTTTAGTTGTTACTGGCGTGAAACAGATGATTTGAATATTTTAATAAAATAATTAATAGTATAGTGTTTTACAAATACCGGAATATAGTTCTGACAAAAATAGAATGTGTTTGACTTTGGCTACGTTAAATACATACACCTCAAATCCCCATTGTGTTTTTGGATAAAATGGATTTTAAATTATCTTAAAAATGTCATGAAATATAGGATGCTGTTTTTCTCTCCATTTGTCATAAATGCCGAAGAAGTGTGGGTAATTTATTATGGGGATAACAACCATACGATTTTATAGACCTGAACATTTTGATTTAGATACTCCATGTAACAGTAGTGAATAATGTGTTGTAGCCATTTTGCTAAATTACATCTCAGCGGCTAAGTAAAAGAATGCAATTGTTAATTTAAAAAAAAAACGCCCTTTTTAATTCTCCATACAAAAAATACACAATCTCTCCAAATGCCACAGTCTAATTCCCTCTAAAACCTACCTCAAATTAAGCCTCTCTATTTTCCCCCATATCTCCACCTAATATTTCACCTTTATCTACGAACACTATGACTTTCCTCCACCCCATGCTATTTCACGTGAAATACCCCTTTTTTTTGTCTCTACCCCATTACCCTTTAGTGCTGACTAAATACACTCTAGTTACCTCTTACAATCAATCACCACACCCTCCTAACTTCTTCCACACCTCTTCCAGGGGTCATTGAGCTTGTACTTATCATTTATCCATTTATACCTACAATGGCGGCTTTGGCAGTCTGTATGATTGACGATTACTGTTGTGTGTATTGATTCTACTTTGTGACCCGATTGTCCTTTGTTGTTTTCATGTTACATGACTGGACGTTGTGAGTTGGTTTCATGAATGATTAAACTTAAATGTGTAAATATTGGTTGGAGAACTGGGCTGCGTGATCATGTGATGTAGGGAGGGAGGTATAAAAAGAATGTAGAATGGTGAGTAAAGGTGACGTGTTATACAGAGAACACTGACTTGAGTTGGTATCTTATTATACTATTATACATGGTGTCTGATGGAACGACTCAACAAGCCACAACAGCTAGAGTTAAATGGAAAAGTTCAGTGCAGTGGAAGAGATTTTAGCAGTTATTAGACATTTACAAGACAACTAGTAGACTGGATACCAAGAGTAAAGTAGTGCAGCGCATGAGTTTACTGCATGGTATTTGGCCAGAATGCAGTTGTATTGCTCAACACGTTCAAGTGGACTGGCGAAGAATGTGCACATAAATACGTCTTTCTAGACAGTCAAATGTATTTTGAAAAAATTGAGAATCAATGCTTACCAAGAAAGAATGTAACAATTGAAAGGATTCGTTTTTTTTTTTTTCAAGGAGTCTAATTGACGGAGAAACGTTTGATAGTTTTTAACCAACCTCAAACTCAAGTCAAAGTCGTGTGAATCCGAAAGTCTGAAAGACTCGTTGATAAAGACAGAATTGTAGGAGGTGTTAAGATTGACCCCGTCAGAGCTAG
This sequence comes from Omphiscola glabra, assembly GCA_964017045.1. NCBI lineage: Eukaryota > Metazoa > Mollusca > Gastropoda > Lymnaeidae > Omphiscola > Omphiscola glabra. Next base: position 13,936,338 of record OZ024798.1, on the reverse strand, counting down.
ACAACTCAGAAAATCTGACCTGATCTTCATTGAGGTAGAAGATACATGTATTGTAGCGGAGACAATGGAGTTGCAGCTGAAACTAATGAGTGAAGTATGTGGTGTACAGGCAGTGACATTAGATGCAGGGATATCTAGAAAACCAACAGCAAATACAAAGCGCAAATACTGTGGCAGGCAGCCTCTACCAAGAAAATGTCCCGCATATGGTCAATTATGTCACAATTGCGGCAAACAGAATAATTTTTCTTCTGTAGCAATTCAAATCCTATCAGACTTGTAGCTTACCATGTCAGAGGATAGAGTTACCTCCAGTGAATAAAGTTTCCTAATTGGTAATGTTTCCTTGAAAACAGACTTTGCAATGAGTGGAAATCGGTGATCACTCTTTAAGGCAGGCAAATAAACTTCACACTGGATACTGGCGTGCATGTAAACATTCTCACATACAGATTGTTTAGTCTTCGAAAGAAGAGACTTTAGAAGTTAACTGCAAGGCTTATGGCCTCCAGTGGTAAACTATTATCTGTTGTAGGCAAATTATTGGGTCAAATGCACAGTGAAAAAAAATATATGTTGGAATTTCAAATTGTAAAACAAAATCCAAACCAATTATGGGACTTACAATTTGCCAGCAATTCAATCTCATAAAAAGAGCTGATGTTTTTGAAGATGAAACATTTTCTTCCTATGCAGATGTACTCAGTGATCTTAGTACCACGGAAGAAGAGTACACAGTCAAAGGTTGACCCACTTATTAGACAATCGTACATGCTGCTAGAAAAAATGTAGCGGCATTTCGAGATGACCTCTTACCAAGAACATGAGCGCATGAAAATCGAAGAAGTCATTTAGAAAGTGAAAATAGAAGCTGGTTTAATGAATACAATAATAAAAAACCTCCATACATGTAGGGAGGCACGTGCATATGTTTATGTCAAAATTAAAATAACTCATGTACTGTGTTGAAATTTATTTGGAAAAAAATAGTTGCATCATTAACTAAATGGCGTTTCTTTCTATTTGAAGCTGCGGGAAAAAAAGCATCAGTTGTGTAAGGAAGTGGTGAGGCAGGTTAAAAACATGTCTTAGGCTTTTTCGCCAGAGGGCGAAACATAAAATAGTTTCCATAATGAACTTAATTCTTGAAATTAATGTTTTCATCAAGAAATCAATAAAACTTTTTCGTGGTTGGAGAACAGGGATGCGTGATCATGTGATGTAAAAAGAGGGGGGGGGGGTATAAAAAGAATGTAGAATGGTGAGTAAAGGTGACGTGTTAAACAGAGAACACTGACTTGAGTTGGTATCTTATTATACTATTATACATGGTGTCTGATGGAACGACACGTATAGAAAACGCGGGGAAAGTAGGCCCTGTATTTGCCCAGGAGCAAAAGTCCGTGTCGCTGTCAATTCAAGCGAATAAACCTGTGTCATTGTTACACTCGATGGACTTGTACTTGATGTAAAATTGACGTTTAACGGTCGTTGTGTTGTAGCCTAGGATTTTAAAATGTTAAATATTTGAATCCGTGAGGTCGGTCCAAGAACTGTTTGTAAGCTTTTTTAAGGAGAACCAATCAAGTGCTGTTGATGTGGAGCCATTGAACAGAAGAAACTTTTGCAGCACGCCACCTTTATAGATCTCAAACTTGATCTAAATTAAGAAACAAATGGTCATATATATATATATATATATATAGTTTAGATATACAAAGTTAGGATACAAACATGTAAACACAAATTAAATCATACAGTTAAATAAATTAAAATCGTTACACTATAGAAAATTTGGAATGATATAGTTGATGCGTACTCTATTTAGTACATGAAACTTACAACACATTAGAACAAGGGAATTAATTATTATTTTTTTTTTTTAAATCTGTTTTTTTAAAATATTTTTTCCTGTGAACAAGATATTTAAGAGAAAAAAAAATAAAATAGTGATATAATTTTTTTTTATTTTTAGGCCTCTTTATAAAAAAAAAATAAAATAACAAAGTATGAAGATTATTCTGTCCAAAGCCAATTCATATGAACATAATTGAGATTATTGTGTGATTAAAGAACGAGTTACAACATTTTTTTTTTAAAAAGTTAAACGTTGAAATCACTTTGAATTTGGAAGATTATATTTGAAAAAAAAAAAATAAGGAACAAGTTAGGTAATATTTAGAAAATTATTGGCGGTTTAAAAATAAAACATTTTATATTCTTTTGTTTACACTGATAAAAAAAAATAATTTAAAAAAAATAACTTTAATGTGATATTTTGTTCCGACCTTGGCGAGAGATAAATAAATATAATCGATTTTAAAATAAAAAATTAAAAAAATCAAATTTCAGAACCGCGATTACAAATTTTTCGTCTTCATATTTAAAAAAAAAACTCATTGAAAAAATGTTAATAAACGAACAATTAATAATATAATTTAAGTTCAAGTTTCCTTGAAATGCTGATTTCTGTTATTAACATTTTAAAATGTATCATAAAGAAAAGGAAAAAGAACCAACCATTTTTTAAATGGTCTCGAGTAAAAAGAATAGCTATCATCACTTCTAAATAAAAGATTAGGAAAAAAAGCATAACTGCATTTTCTAGCAAATACATTTATTTCGTTTCTTGAAGTTTTTAATTTTTTTGGGTCGTTTTACGGTATTAACGATCTTTTCAAACTATAGAAATAATCGACATGATGACATGATCGAAGTTTGTAGAGGTTGGGATTAAAAAAACAATTTAAAATATTATTGCTGGGTTTGCAAGACAAAATGAGGTATCAAATGAAAGATTAAATTGACTTTATGTTTGTAAACTTAATTTTTGAGTTTAAATACAATAGACTACCACAAATGACATCCGAATAGCATTAGACAAAATGGACCCGGACACGCAGCACCGCTATTCGCACCTCGGTCCCATTAGACTCAATGGTATTCGGATGTCATGTGTGGTAGTTTATTTTAGTTAAACTGAAGAAGTAAGATTACAAACGTATAGTCCATTCAATTATCGTTCATTTGATACCAAATTTTGTCTTACAAATCCAACATTAATATTTTAAATAGTTTTTTAATCCCAACCTCTCACTTCTGGTACCCGGGTGCGAGTAGTCGCAACTTATATAAATATTAATTTTTGTCATTTTTTTTTTTGCTTTTATTTTTTGTAAATCGTACCCTATGGATGGTCAGATTCGACCAGTTGTTGAGGAGCCTGCTACGGAAGTGGTGGTCACATGACAGATTCTTGTCCAGTCGCAGACATCCTATCGGGTACATTGGACTTAGAGGCTGGTCATGGCTCAGTGATGTGTTAGTGTAGACGTCATACACATATTTTCCAATATTTGCCCTGGTAGCATATAAAATATATGTTTGATTTTTATAAAGTGACATATTTGTTTTTGCAGATTATGATCATGTTGAATTTTCACATTTTTCACGCACATCAATTAACCTACAATATTAACAGTATGTGGGGATTAAATAGTGTAGATATTTTTTCAAACAATCGGTCGAAAGCTATTATACTCATAACAATAATTAAGATACTAATGAACACCCAGTACCTTAGCGCCTCATTAAGTTATACTGATTATTTTCTTCCCACCGTAGCAAACATCATACAAGACATCGGATCCCACGGCAGATATCTTTAAAACGTAGGAGACAAGTGCATGTATACCGCAAACTCAAAATTGCATTAATCGCCCTTTTTAAATTAAAACATTGTATTCAATTCTCAAAAGTAATTGGATGCACCATAGTGCTTGAATGGCACTTCTTTGTTGTGTCAAGACATACACAACTCCATAAATTTTAATAATTATTGTAACAAGTGTTCGCACATTTTAATGTGTAGGTTAATTTTTGAGCCATTTGTACATAATGTCTAAATTGATTAATATACGCAAAACATAAAACATAAAACATAAAACTAGTCTACATTTTGATTATCGTAATTAAAATATTGATACATTTGTAAAATTAAAATTTCGTAGCTATGTTCCACAACAATAAAATTAATTTATTAAAAAGACGTATATTTGAAGGTACAGTATAATTCATTAGAAAACAAAACAAAAAAAGGAACACACGCAATAGAAGGAACACACGCAATAGAAGGAACACACGCAATAGTCAAGGTGTGAAAATGTGAGCATCATGTTGATAATAAAACATCAAGTATAGGTTTTGAGATGTAATATTTCTGATTCTGAGATCACGTCCAGTATATTAAAAAAAAAATTAATACAATTCAACGTTAAAAAAAGTCTTTTAAACGTTTGTAGCATGATTGTTTCGCGGAAAAAATGTGACTCTCTTCCCCAATATCTCTCTCTCTCTCTCTCTCTCTTTCTCTCTCGGTTTATCGCCTGTCCTTTGCCGACCTGAATGGTCACCTACGCTTTTTGACACAGAGCGGAAGCTCCAGCAAGCTTGGCCAAGGGAGGCGCACTCAGTTGTTATCGTTGCTGATCATGGCTCAATTCAGCAATGGTGGGGGTTGGTTGGGTAGGGGATTGTGATAGTAGGTATGTTTGAAGATTATTATTGTGAGTAGTGAGTGAACTTTATGACCTGATTGGCCTGTGTTGTTGTTAAGTGGTGGGACTGGACGTGGTGAGCTGTTTTTATTCACGAATATTTAAACTTAAAGGCGTGGAAAAGTGGACTGAGTGATCGTGAATGTGAAGTATACAAAGAGTGTATTATGTGGAATAAAGATCAGTTGTTACACAGAAAACAGAAGAGTAGGTGTCATTCATTACTATTACAGGAAGCTCAGGTAAGACATTCAGGATCGTAGAAGGGGAGATTGTTCAGAATGGGTTTGGCCTAGAATAAGCCTTTAAACTTCACTTTTTATGTTGTATGCCTGGTTAAAGAGTTAAATCAATTTAACCGGGGTTAGCATACATTTTTTTCTTTCAAAATTGAATAATTCTACTTTTTCAATAATTTAAAGATTTCAATTTAAGTACCAACTAGAAGTAAACCATACAAAATAACTCTCACAAAAAAATTATATATAACAGACAAGTACACTAAAATAATGTAAAATTTTCTAAAAATCGTGATTTATAGAAAGTCTATTAAGAATGTTTTTTTCAAAACATTAAACTTTTTTTCCTTCAATATTTAAGAGTCTTGTACATTCAAATTCCACCCTTTCGCTTTAAGCGGTGCTTATTTATACTTCTCACACGGTCTTTCTTTGCGCACTCCATTATGAAAATTAAATTATGTACTTCTTTTTAATGGCTTTCAACTCGTCTTCGCTAGAAATTTTATTTAAATGTTTTATAACTTATAATGTTCTAAAACATTTCACAAAAAAACAAAACCTAATGAATGTAAAAGATGCAACTTTAACCTGAATACCAATGTCCATTCCTTATGATTTACCCCAGGTTCTGGTATTTTTTGTATGATAATGTTATCTATGTCCGAAAAAATGCTGAACTCAATTTCCCAACTATTTACTCCAAACAATGAACACTCCCCAGTGGAGATCTTAAAGTTTGCACTTTTACAAGACGAGTAAGTCAACCAATTAGAAACACATCCGTTCCTATAACGCGAATATGAAATTAATTTCAAAATAGAAGATGGCGTTTTCAGTACAAGTTCTTTTCCGTTTAAAAACTTAAAGAAAACTCCCCAATCTTGTTGAATAGTTTGTGCTTCAAACACATCCCAAATTGAACTTATCAAATAAAAACTAAACAGCCCCAAGAATAACTTTTCATAATGCATGTTGGAGATCTTCACTATGTTATAGTAAATCTGATCCACTAATTTGAAGTTCCAAAAAGAATAGAGGTTAAGTTAAACACTTGTAATGATCATTTAATATTTTGTATCCACTTGAACATTTCACTGTGACTATAATGTAAAGTAGTTCTCCAAAAATGTTGGTACGCAGCGCGGTGATTACTTGAAATCAAACAGCATTTAAATACTTTGACTCGGGCATTTGAAGTTTAATCACTAAGCGACGGAAACCAACATATTGTAAATGCTAACTGAAACACAGTTTGATTATTTTTAGCAGGTCCAACCTCATTTAAATAGGGAAGATGGCACTTCAAAAGTTTACACTTGCCCTACATCTCTTGTTTAAAATTGATATAATAGAATGTTCACCAACCCAATTCTCTAATGTAGGGGTTCCCAACCCGTGGACCACGGTCTTAAAATGGCATCATTAACTTGTTAAACATAAGGTAAACTTTTGGGAACCTTAAATAATATGGAAATCGATTCCCAAAAAGGTGATATAGGGAATTAAAACGTTTTGGAAACTTTTTATTGAACAACATTTTTAAAGGGATGACCCATTCTTAGATCAAGATATATTTTTTTGAAGACACAAAACACATTCAATATTTTTTGGGCACAGTCAATGACGTTATCGATTAGATTTGTTTTAGGGGCAAGTCATGTAAACGTGCTTCTTCTTAGCGTTGTAAGGACTCATGTCAAACGAGAGGTTTACTTATGTAAAATTGTAATGACAACCTTTCTAATTTATTCAAGAAAATTGTTTGATATGTCAGTCGATACTGATGTCATGAATTGTCGACAAATACATCGATCAGAAATGCCATTAGCGTCCAGAACCATCTTTCGTGTGATATTGTCTCAGTTTTCATGAAAAGCTTTTAAAATTGTTGTAAAATTTAATTTTTCACTTCTTGGTTCCATCATGAAATAGTCGTCAAAATTTAAACATCACTTTTTTTTTTCAATTTTCGCTCACCAGAAATCATTTTCTTTTTCCTTTAGCAGCTCTTCGCTCGTTTACGCTGCATACGATTCCAAATTAAATGACCTTCCATTGTTCTCCATACTCTGCATGTTTGACATGATAGGACCTTTTAGATGAACATGACCTCTAAGTATGCGCTACTTTATAGATGACGTCTAAGCATGCCCTACCTTATAGCTAGCTGGATTGAAACCATCGGGTACGGCTGGATCCTTTAATTTACTCCCAACGCAATGGTTGGTGAGTTTCTGTTCATCTTCGTCATCACCGTCTCCGAATGTTTCATTACCATCTTTAAAATCCAATTTCACACTTCTTAAAACCCTGCAAAAATATCAAAGTATACAATTTATGGCAATAGTTCTTATCATTCTGACGATAAAATAATATAAAACCCTATGACAGAAGCAGTGTAATCGTAAACCCATTATCTCATTGTTGGATCGCAAAAAATGTTCGCAATTTTGATCACAGTACGCCACTGAATGTGTGAATGCGTTTTAAGTTTTAAAGTGTTTATAAAATATTTAAGACAAAAACTTCACATGGAAACATTCACATAAAAAATACGTTGCCAATACAAAAAAATATATATATACATTTCACAATTTCCACAATAAACATGTTTCACACATGTATAGCAAGAAGTGTACTCATAATGCACATCAGCCATAGAACCAAGTTCCGTTTATGCGTGACCTACAGCATTTCTTTCATGACCGAATTATGTGATAATTCTAGCACAGAAAAAATTGTCAATGATTGTAATTTTTTTTTTATTATGAAAGCAATTGTAAAGGACTTTGTGTCCTCGCCTGTTTGTGTGTTCGTTCCACCGACACAGTTTTCAGAGTCTGAAAATGTTTTTTTTAATTTTTGTATAAAACTACACAATTTTTTTCATAAATTCACGATATTGTTGAGGTGAAAGTAGTCCTAGGAATCCCAGATCACTGCTAGAATACTTCTACAAATCAATTTCACAGAGAGTCATGTCATCAACATCTTGGTCACTAAGCGACGGAAATTAACCAAAAAATGATTATGCGAATAGATATGACCACATTTTCCAACTAAACGATTGTACGAGGTTCTTTATACTTTTTTAGATTGCGTTGAAAAGAATTTAAAAAAAAATAAATCTTTAAAACATTTGATTAAATTAAATTGATTGTTAAAATTCTTTTGTGACCTTTAAATAAAAAAAAAATTGTTTAAAAATTAATACATTTTTGATTAAATCCTTATGACAAAGATATTGACATCCATTACTTTTTGTTTTAATCGGAACAATACACAAGTAGCTTAGAACTTGATTATTTATGCTTTGAGCCAGTTGTTACGATACTCTGTTCTGAGCAATGACATTTTTAAAGAGACAATCTTTTTCGAAGATAGATATCTATAATTTTTTTTCAAAAGCACAAAAATTAATTCCTTTTTCTTATGGGTGTGGGGGGGGGGGGGGGGGGTTGGTGGGTGGGTGCGGAGTTCCGGTCAATAGTTTTCGATTAGATGTTTCTTCGGTGCCAGGAAGTAATCATGCTTCTTTGGATTTTGATTTTGTTTGGTATCCTGAAAAAACGACACGTGTACTTTTGAAAAAAATAATTTAATGACAATCTCAAGTATTTATTTAAGACCCTCAATTGACCTTTGCTATTCTGGTGCATGCTAAGACAGTTATACAATGTTGACTAATAGATTGATCCGAAATGCCAGCAGCTGCTATCACACACGTGTTGTAAAGAGGATTAGTAGGTATTTTACAATGATTCTTTTTTTTTTTCAATCATACTGACTTCATTGACATACACGTTGTAGTTCTACAAATTATTATCCTTGGTTATATTATTGAAATTTCATAACACACAACAACACACACACACAAATTAAAAAAATAATATGTTCATGCCTCTAGTAAAATGTTGCTGGTGACAGGTCCTTCCATTTTTTCCAAAATTTAGCACGCCTAAGGGGAGTAGACCATTAGGATCACCTGGACCTTCTTGTGTATCTTTACAATCACGGGCTGTATTCAGTACGTTTACTTCAACTTGGGCGTGCACTAGCCTTTCAGAAATTATTTTTTTCTCGATTTTCGATTCATCTAATCATTTTTAGCATCTCCTTCAGATTCATCACCAACGTCTGGCGGCATGGCATGCACACTGGTATAAGTAGAGTCTCTTTTATACAATTGAAATAAAATTAATGGAATCGTTTATATTTGTTTCATCCTATTGTCAAAATTACATAACATTTTATGTGCACGGTAATGTGGTGGTAAAGCACGTTGTCGCAATTTTAAAAAAAAAATGTAGCGAAATTTCTTTGGTTCAAAAAATAATTCTTATTTTGAAATTCATAACATTTTAAATACGAGAACCACATCTATAAAACATGGATAGGATCACTACACTATTTCAATTTATTTTTTATTGCTGCCACTTCCGTAGTTATTTTGTAAATTGTAAAGAAATGTGTTTTTCTTTTTTACAGTTTTGTTTGTTTGTTTATAAACTTTAAAAAATATATAAATAAAGAGCCCGTTGAATGGGGTGCGCATCCAATTTTAAATTGATCATATAGAAATGTATGTATTCCGACATATGTACTTTAGACTGGATTATATAGAGGTGCACATCTTTATAGACAACTCCTTATTCTATAGACGAATTTTTTTTTAATCAATTTTCGAAAACGTATCAATGCAAAGTAAAATTAAAATTTTAAGTTTACTGCATATCACGACGAAAATACACGGACGAAGCGAATGGCACAAACATACGACACTGGAAAGTGGGAACAAAAATCATTGTCTCGAGTTATCGTGTAGCTATCTTTTATTTAAGAAAAAAAAAATTCAAATATATTTTTAACAAAAAAAAAAAAAAAAAGAAAGAATATTACAAACTTTTTATTACTTATCAATTAGTACGATACTTTATAATAAATAAATTGTAACATAGCTGAAATCATTCAGATTTCATCTAATTATTTCAGGTCTGATAAGAACATATGGCCAACAGTTTAGAAATCTAGACAAATTATGCAACGTGCATTATCTACACTCAAATTTCCTTTAAATCATTTATATCCTCTGATCGTCATAATTTTTTTTTTATACATCTATAAAGCCATTAATGATAAGCAAGGACAGTTAAAATTACAATTTATTTTAAACCATTTAAATTCGGTTGGCTGGTTAGGCTTAGTGCCACGGGGCAAGCTTTTCTTTCCAAAATCCCTTTTCTACGAAAGCTCATTAAGTTTGCTAAACATGCTCCCCGCCCCTTAATATAATGAATGAAAGTGGCACCCGGTTTGAACATTGTGAACTCAATAGAAAAAAAAGACGTGCAATCTATTTTTAACATTTCTCAGTGAAGAAGGAAAATACCTTTTAAAACGTGAAAGATACATTTTGAAGAAAAAAAGTGTCAAAAAATGATATTGGTCGTAAATAATACAATTATTTAGGATGCTCTAGATAAGACCGGATTTGGATTAGACATTGATTTTTTTCAAACAGTAAAGTACAGACAACCGTAGAATTGGAACTTAACAAAGCAACGGCTGGCAGAGTTAACATTTGCAGAATTACAAACAAGAGTATGTTAACTGTCGATAGCAAGATAAACGCATGCTATCACTGTCAATTTCTAAAACACGGTAGCATTTGTATTTAACAAATACAACGTGACACCATGCATTTTTTATCATATACAAACAAGGGGAATTTAACACGTGTTTTTCTGATGATCTCTCTGATTCCAGAGAATCATTACATGTAACTGTAACAGTTTATTGCATAACACGATCGATCAATGAGATCACGTAGTTCGCGTGTGTTTTGTTTGAGTTTGGCTGGTACTAAGTATCACGTCACCATCAACGCTTAGTTGAGTTTATGTGGGAGGGCATTGTGCCGCCAGGGGCGGTCCTTGAGTTTTAATTCAACCTCGATAATCTTGTCGAATGGGGCAGTGGGAGCGGTTTGCTAGGTATAACCCAAGAAACACGTTTTTTTTTCTTTACAAAATAATTTTCAATCTCAATCATCCTTGAATAATCCTATACGAGACACCTTTAGAAAAATCTGGTTGATACCAAACTAGATATGCTTATTTTATGACTAGATGGAGACAAGTAATCACGACTACAAAATTCGAGCTTTGTAAGAGTGTTGGATTTCAACCATGAAGTCATTACATGCATTTGAGACAGTTTTTTTTTAGTGTTGATACATTTTTCGTGCATTTAACGAAACCATGAACATGTTTTGAAAAAATTCAGTAAAAATGATTTTTTAAAATATATAACATTTAAAGTAAAAATAAAACATTTTCATAAAAGTTAAAAAATTAGACATAAAACAGAAATGTAAAAAGAAAAAAAAATAGGTACGAAAAGTAAGTTTTATTTTGAAAAAAAGTTTTCTAATTCGTTTTTGGTGTGTTTTATAATATTTTCTTTCTTTCTTACCTTGCCTACATCTAATCTCTTTTACTCTAATCCTCCGATCACTAATTGGTCCTTACCGCGACATGCATTTAGACTCAGTGTCTAATAAAATATATGTATCAGAAGCTGATCAAGTTTTTAGATTTGACTTTGTACGTCTAATAATTAGAGCAATAATTTAAAAAAAAAATAATTACAATCAAATTTTGATAAAGATAGCCATGACGTCTGCTGCCGTCATGTTGTTATTAGCGACTCTGTTACGTCCTTGAGCATAAAGTAATCGAGGAAAAGTGGGCACCGGCCTTGCCCAAACACACGAGTCCCCGACCTGGTCAATGCAAGCGAACCAGCCGCTGTCAATGTCACAAAAAGGGTGGCTGTGCTCGATGTAGAAGCGTCGCTTACTTTGAGAGGTAACAATGCCAAAGATGGTGAGGTAATCTACACGGCTTGTCGGGAGATCTGTCCAAGAAGTGTTTATGAGCCTCGCAGTCGAGAACCAGTCCATGAAAGTTGATGAGGAGCCATTGAATATAATGAAATTTTGCATGTCACCATCTTTATAGATTCCGAACTTGACCTAGAATAGAAAAATATGGTACACATATATGATATACTTGGTTTGGTTTGGCTATAAATAGTTCAGATAGAAACAGTTGATGAAATGGAACCAAATAAATAACACAGTTAGACTCTGATTTAAACTTCAAATTGTATGTGTTTTTCTATGGAGGATTTGAACCATGATCATTGTATTTAGTTGTTTTTTGTGTCTTTATTTCTTTCGATCATGAGGGGGATAGACTGCAATCAAGTTAAAAAAATGGAATTGAGCGAAACAAAGTGTGGGCGAAAAGGAACGTCACAATACTACGAATGTGTCGTCAAGAAACCTCCATCAGCCAAGAAACAACTGTAAAAACCGAAAGATAAAAATAAAAAAATCAGCTGTAATGCTGTATCCGAGAGAACAGCAAGGGGAAAGTGACACGTTTCTTTTGAATATTAGAAAATAAATTAATTTAATTGTGATGCATTTAATACAACCGGGTCTACATTCAAACATTTGATTTATATATTGATCCGCGGCACTGTAAGCAAAGACTTCGAGGTGTTTCCTCATTCAATTCGCCTGTGTGAATTTGTGAACCATAAACCATACGAATCCGGTAAATTAAAAAAAACAGAAACTCTTCATTTGCATGAAGTAATATAAAGGTGCTCTAATTTAAGTGCAAACAATTAGTTAGAAGCCTCCGCGACTGTCTTTATCGCAATGACACTAAACAAAATGCTCTCTAAATTCAAAATAAGTTAAAATAATCTGTTTGTTGTTGTTTATAATTATCTAAACATTCTAATATAACCAACTAACCATTCTTACATAATCAACTAAACATTCTAACAGGCTAATCAATTTAATTAGTAAATAAGTGAGATTAAAAAATAACGAAAGACGGTAAGTGTACCGTTTATCTTCGTAACCCAAGCGTAGTTTGTTGACAAATATCTGAACACCAATTGTGGTTTGTTGACAAATATCTGGACACCAAGGGTTATTTGTTGACAAATATCTGGACACCAAGGGTTGTTTGTTGACGAATATCTGGACACCAAGGGTTATTTGTTGACAAATATCTGGACACCAAGGGTTGTTTGTTGACAAATATCTGGACACCAAGGGTTGTTTGTTGACAAATATCTGAAAACCAAGGGTTGTTTGTTGACAAATATCTGAACATCAAGGGTTGTTTGTTGACAAATATCTGAACATCAAGGGTTGTTTGTTGACAAATATCTGAACATCAAGGGTTGTTTGTTGACAAATATCTGAACATCAAGGGTTGTTTGTTGACAAATATCTGAACATCAAGGGGTGTTTGTTGACAAATATCTGAACATCAAGGGTGGTTTGTTGACAAATATCTGAACATCAAGGGTGGTTTTTTGACAAATATCTGAACATCAAGGGTGGTTTGTTGACAAATATCTGAACATCAAGGGTGGTTTGTTGACAAATATCTGAACATCAAGGGTGGTTTGTTGACAAATATCTGAACATCAAGGGTGGTTTGTTGACAAATATCTGAACATCAAGGGTTGTTTGTTGACAAATATCTGAACAGCAAGGGTGTTTTGTTAATACATATCTTGACACCAAGGGTGGTTTGTTGACAAATACCTGGACACGATGACATGGAAAACGTTGGCTTATAAATACATATTTTCCAATAGAAAATGCATTTGATGCAACAAAGAGATGAAACACGCGGCGAATCCCGTGAATGCGATAAAAAAACGATACACTTCTAATAAATGAAATAAAATTATTCTATTTTATATACGATTAATGAAGTAGATTTTTGCAATTAACTTGTAATAAATAAATTAAAAAATAAATAAATATATATATATATATATATATATACAAAAAAACTATAGTGAAAAACAATTTACAAATTATTTTCTTATAGCTAATGTATATGACAACTAAATAACGGAAATGTTATGAAGAACATGTTCAAATTAAATTTAATTTGTCACTTACATCAAGGCAGTTTTAGTATACAGCAATTAGTTTTTTCAAAACAGGGTTTAAAATTATGTAATAATAATTTATAACATTTAATATCGAGCAATGGTTGGTTTTTTTTTTTGGGGGGGGGGGGTGTTGCTGAAAATTTGGTAAAAACATGCATGCATGTACCACACTTCATAAGAAACCCAATTATCCCTCCTTCCCCACACACTTTATCTTTAAGTCTCGCAAAAGCAAATTTTTTCACGCCTATTAACTATATTAACGTTCCAAAGACCCACCCACTTTTACAACGCATATTTATTTCACCAACTGTTTCAGAAGTACAGAAGAAAACAATAAGCATTAAACGCAATATCTTTAATTTTTTTTTTACAGAATCTGATTTAGCGCAGTTATCTGTCATTATGTTTCATTGAAATCTATGACATTACATGTCCTTTATGTTCTCATTGAAAAACGGGGAAAAAACTAATTTTTGAGGTTGGGGTTGGAGTTGAGGGTTGGTGCTGAACATTTGACATATTTTGTTATTATCGACAACCAGTCTATGGGCCAAGTTTCAGCTCGATAGTTTGACGGGAATTGGGTCAATCGTTCGAATATGTTGCCAGCCAGTAAAACATGAACATACGCGACGTTAATATAACGGATTTAATAATAAGTAAAAAGAAAATATATAAAATTGTTTAAACTAAAATTCCAACACACAGTTTAAAAAGAATATAGACGCCAACTATTTTTCTTGATCTGCGGTTGGACTGAACTGATATTGATGATGTCACAATCATTTACACAAATTTGAGCTTTATATTTGACTAAGCTCAATGATAATTTTACGAATTATAATTTTGTGGGATTATTTGTTTTCTTCAAATTTTAAATTAAAGTTAAATTAACTTTTTTAAACTTTAAGTCTACAAGTAGATGTGGTTACTTTATTTTTCCGCTGAATAAAAGGTTCAGTCACAAAGGAACACTGCATTTACAAAACAAAGAGCAGTATGACTTATGATCTTTTTATCACTCCAAAGATTTAAAATATTATCTGATTTTTTAAAAGAAATACTTAAAACAGAAAAGTAATGAAAAACACTTAGAGTGTTGTGTTTACATTACCTCTTGATCGCCAGGTTTACAGTACCTCAATGATGACCAGGTTTACATTACCTGAGTGATGTTCAGGTTTGGCCATTCATTAAGGATATTGCTACGGAAGTGGTGGTCACACGACAGATTCATATCAAGTCGCAGACATCCAATCGGGTACATGGGACTTAGAGGCTGGTCATGGCTCAGTGATGTGTCAGTGTAGTCGTCATACACAGATCTACCAACATTTGCTGAGCCCCTGAGAGAATAAATGAGAACATGCTGTTTGGTAGTTTTTTTTTCCTTGCCAAAAATTCATAACTTAAAAAAAACTATATTTTATAACATTATCACATGTTTCGCAAAGAAGGAACAACGTAAACCGTCTGTATTAATACTGTCTTTATATTAATAAATTGAGCGTCATATTTATACATCGATGTGCAATATTTAGTACAAAAATAGATTATACGAAAAAAGAGGGGTGTGCGCATTGTTTTTTATGACACTTTAAGGTTCTAACCGTAAATAATATTTGAGAACCACTTCACTTAAAATGAGAACAAGAAATTAAAGACATGTATTCAAACTCTAACCTGAACACCAATGTCCATTCTCCATGTGTTACTACAGGTTCTGAGATTTTTTGTACGACAATGCTATCGATGTCTGAAACAATGCTGAACTCATCTTCCCAACTATTTACTCCAAACAATGAGCACTCCCCAGTGGAGATTCTAAGGTTTGCACTTCTACAAGACGAGTAAGTCAAACAATAAGAAACACATCCGTTCCTGTCACTTGAATAGGACATCAACTTTAAACTTGAAAACGATGTTTTCAATATAAGTTCCTTTTCCAATATAAACTGTAAAAAAATTCCTTGATCCTGTTGAATTAATTGTGCTTCAAATAATTTCCACTCTATAATTATCAAATAAAAACGCAAGTAACCAAAAAATGTTGTTGCCAAATGCATATCTTAAAGTTTTATATTTTATCGCATCTATTAATCTCACATAAGTATATTTAATGTTCTAAATTTTTATGTTCTAAAGCGTATAGAATGAAAATTAAAATATGTTGAACCATCAAAGCGTTATTTCATATGATTGTGCATTCTTATTATTTTATGTACAGCTTATCAAGGTCAAATGTAAAATGTGGTCCAAAGCACACTGTAGAAAGATTGTTCACGAAACAAACTTGACCTTATTTTAAACAATTCTTTAAAAAAAAGCATTTATAGTTCATCACTGAGTACCAGAAACAAATAAATAGGGCTTATAACTGAATGAAGCTGCATCGGTTAGTGTTAAACTAACAACCCATATTTAGAGAACATGGCATTGAGTATGTTTGCACTTCTAATAACTCTATTGTTTTAATTGATGCAAAAGTTTTATGCTTTTCATTTTTGTTTTATGTTTTTTAAAAGAATAGATAAAATCAAATATTTTTTTTTAAAGATATGGCTGGTAGTTCGATTAATATATTTATTTTAAAAAAAGATTGTTCTCTATCAATAATTTTATCTATATTCTCTCTTCCTCAATGCACTCAAGTAAACATTACTTTATTGATCGTATCGATTTTTACTATCGTCTCCAACAGTCTTCTGTATTTGAAAAAAATCATTACTAATGTGGGGTTAGATAAGAAAAAAAAAGGGAAAAAATTTGGATTTTCGATTTTCTTTCCCTGAAGAAAAAACAATATTTGGACTTGTATACGTACGATGCCACTAGCTACAGAAAACGAAATATTTTAAATGCCTCGTGTTAATTCAACCTTAGAACACATCAGCCGTGAAGGGGGTTAAGAAGAATAGAGGAATTTAAGACTTTATATTTGTTTCTGTGGACATCACGAAGGGGACCTACACCTTTAGAATGTGGTATTTCAAAATGCAGAGTCTAACGTTATAAGCTAAACGACACACAAAACATTACCATTCACTACAGTGGAGGCCTGATCTAAGAGCTGTACCAGCAAGGTTTGTGCAACACTCGGCCGTACTTTGGCTAGCCATACCTTGTCCAGATAAACAGAATGAACTACTACATTTCTAATACTTAAGTGGTTCTCACATTAATGATATGGAAAGGCGTAAATGAGGATAGTACTCATGAAAACAATTAGTCAATCTATTTTTACAATATCTTCATTCTCATATTCAGATAAATCCGTAAAATAATTATTTACCAATTATATTACTTCTTAACAAAATTTATATTAATAATTCAGTGTAGTGTTTTTAGTGAAATGATATGTAAATCATACACTTTATTATTCTTATAAGCGCTATGGTTGGTTAGGAGTATTTGTCATTTATTTTCCTGAAGGTAACATACGCTATGTAACTTCAATTTGAGGGCAATTCCCACCCCCCCCCCCCCCCAAAATAAATAAATAATTAGAGTATATTAATATGACATTTGCAATACTTTACATTTAATGATTATTTATGAAAATGATTTTGATAAGGCCCCAATTTAAATGATAACTTTGGGATATGCTGTGTCCTTTTGTCTTAAGGACGGCTAGCGGTGGGGGCTAGTTAATAATGTAACGACTAAATCTATATTGAATCATACAATCGATTTTAATGGGGAAAAGCTTTAGAGATTAACTTAATTTTTGTTGACAAGACTTTGAAAGTGCACTTCCTTTGGAGAAAACGTGTGCATCTACAGGTTATAGTCCGACCGTGATACTAAGCTGATAATACTTTGATAGGGCTTTATTTGGGCGAAAACATGTATACCTCATGGTTATAGTCCATCTCTGATGTGTACCTCATGGTTATAGTCCATCTCTGATGTGTACCTCATGGTTATAGTCCATCTCTGATGTGTACCTCATGGTTATAGTCCAACTCTGATGTGTACCTCATGGTTATAGTCCAACTCTGATGTGTACCTCATGGTTATAGTCCATCTCTGATGTGTACCTCATGGTTATAGTCCATCTCTGATGTGTACCTCATGGTTATAGTCCAACTCTGACAGTTAGCCGATAAACTATTCTTTAACGTTAGCGTTAAGGATTTTAAATTGAAAGTATTTTAATAAGGCACGCCCTTTAATTTCTCAAAGACAAGTCGCCTTAATGACCGGGCCTTGACCCTGGCCTTCACTCAACTGATCTATAGATTTTAAAAGTGACTTTTCACACCATAGGCGGCTACCAAATATCCCCGCTACTTAGGCAGTCAAGCATAAATAATGAAAAAATCCCACGGTTATTAACGATGTCTTTATTCCCTTCTCCACAGTCAGTGTTGGGCCTCGGCGCGCAGAAAAACTCTCGAGAAAAGACTCTTCCCTTTTTGAAAATGCGATTTTAAGACGGAACGTCTGTCAATCAAATTTTATTGCAACACTAAAGTGACAAACACTCCAAGCTTCAGGGAAAGATGCAGGCCACAGAGACTTATGGGTCGAGTGTGTTAAGAATATGATCATTGTCGACTTAGGAATACTCATCATGCCTCACACCTTGCGAAAGATCGCCAACTGTACCTCCATCAGTAGTGTAGGAAAAGGGGGTCTGATTGGTCAGTATGTCCCGAGGCGGCGACACATTTTCTTTAAATAGCTGGCGGTGGTATTTTCGATCAACTGCAGTTGTTATTGTTTTTTGTTGTTTTTTTTTTCGTTGAAAAGTGTTGACGGAAATCCTGTCCCGTCTCGGGTAGCAATAACTCTAATTAGTTTGTGTCTTCTACCCCAGCCCTGCTATTAATTATAACAAGACAAAATGTATATTTTTTCCCTATAGAATTGGTCCTATCACGCTCTCACAAGATTCACAGTTTTTAAGTTGGTCATTTTGAAAGGTATTGCACTTTTTTTTAAAAACATATTTGATTTACAACAAAAATAAAAACAAAAATATTTTAAGAATCTGTACGCCCACACTACATAAGCATAAAACATAAAGCCACACAATAAAGCATCAATTAATTTTAATTTATGTTCAAAAATGTGTTAAATATTGCAATTATAACTGCCGCTGAGGACGTAGTGGTTTTTTTAGCGGCTCTTGTGGGTCCCAGGAAGCCAAGAAATCAAATGAATATAAGAACTCACCACGCACACGTGCCACCCACATGGTCAGTGCAGACAAACCAGCTGCCGTCAACAAGAACACAGCCATGGTGACTGTACTCGGGGTAAAGATGGAGTTTCACAGCAAAGGACACACAACCATACCTTTCTTAATATCCATTAGGTGACGTCATGAGATCGGTCAAAGAACTCGGAATTATTTTTTTTTTAGCTTGGCAGACGAGAACCAGTTCATGAATGTTTATGAACAGCCATTGAATAGAAGAAACGTTCGATTTACGCCATCTTTATAGATTCCAAACTTGACCTACAAAATGGAAACACTATAGATTTAGCTTTGCCACTGATCGTTCTGATACAAACAACATAATGGAATAATGTCAATTAACGAATTTTCAGTTAGGGAAACGACTTTCTTGTTCTGGCATGTTCCTGAAATATTTATAACACCATTCTTTTATTTAATATTAAATACATGTATTCGTTTTTGTACATTATACGCAAACATGAATTTAATAGAACCTGTAACAGATCACATATTTAATATGTACTATTTTTCTAACTTTGTTTCGGAACATTACATTTTTGTTTGAGTAGAAACAGGAAGTAGAATGAATGATGGGGGAAAAGAAGAAGAAGAATAAAGATTGTCAATTATGGAGGACTGAGATGATTTTGCTCTAGCAACGGTTGTGTTAATACATCTTATAACATCGAGTGTAGAATCTTATGAATTCTGTTTATATGAAGGATTATGTGTATTATATTTCTCCATTACATTATGACGGTAAAAGACGTCAAGGTGACAAATAAATGTTGTAGTCATGCTAATTATTTCTTCCTCGTTTTCTTGAATTGGAAAGATAAGAATCATAGAATGACTGATTAGAAGGACGACATAGATTATTAATTCTTCAAGTAACATCCACATCTAACATAAAAAGAGGGATGTTACAGAACCGCATACGCATTAAACATTTAAGTGATGAATATATCTCAGCCCCTGTATTTGATCTCAGTCCCTGTATTTGATCTCAGCCCCTGTATTTGATCTCAGCCACTGTATTTGATCTCAGTCCCTGTATTTGATCTCAGCCCCTGTATTTGATCTCAGTCCCTGTATTTGATCTCAGCCCCTGTATTTGATCTCAGCCACTGTATTTGATCTCAGTCCCTGTATTTGATCTCAGCCCCTGTATTTGATCTCAGCCACTGTATTTGATCTCAGTCCCTGTATTTGATCTCAGCCCCTGTATTTGATCTTAGCCACTGTATTTGATCTCAGCCTGTGCTTTTTTTTAAAATCTCAACTCCTGTATTTGATCTCAGCCACCGTATTTTATCTCAGCCACTGTGTTTGATATCAGCCCCTGTATTTGATCTCAGACTCTGTATTTGATATTAGCCACTGTAATTGATCTCAGCCACTGACTTTTTTTTATTTCAGCCACTGTATTTGATCTCAGCCACTGTATGTTGATCTCAGCCCCTGTATTTGATCTTAACCACTGTATTTGATATCATCCACTGTATTTGATATCATCCACTGTATTTGAAGGATAAAAACATAATAAATGTGTTATAATTAATGGACAAAATACATTCTTACACGTTTCGGCTAATCTTTCTATAGTTCTATAAAAAAAAACAAAAAAAAAAACAAAAAAAACTTCTGAAATTGCTTGAATCTAAAACAAGGTTAACATTAATGCGTTATTGTTTGTGTAAGGTATTTCAAATTTTTTCGTAGCACCGTCATTATCTTTAATGCTATTAACTGAAATTTGTCCCTTTGAATCTAGTGTTAAGTTTAAAAAAAAAAAAAAATTAAGTATTTTTAAGTGAACAACATAATTACCAAAACTGTTAAAAAATCACCCCCCCCCCCCTTTTTTTTTTCCCCACATCCTTTTTTTCCCACACCAAAGAATATTAACAAGAAATAAATACTTCTACTTATAATTTTTTTTAATTTTGACTTTTTTATTTGTATTTTTTGTTTGTATTTTTTATTTATATTATCTTATTTATATTTTTTCTTTCTATTTGTTTTTTTCATTGCTACATTTTATGCATCACTCAACTTAATGAACTTCATTATGTATTATTACACAATAAAACCATGGGCTTTTCAGTAGGCTAGTGCTGTCTAAACTGTTTGACACCATGATTAATTGTTAGTGTTTCTGTATTGTTGTTTTTTGGTGTTGTTTTTTGATCATGGAGCCGAGTGCCACAGCATCCTTCACAAATTAAACAAGTGTTTATTACTAGGAGGGCTTAACATGGGGCAGTTTTTACAACCAAAAAAGAAGAGTTAACTTCTCATGTTCTATTATATATGCTACCCCTTACACAATAGTCATACAGACAGTCCTACAGACATTCCTACAGATAGTACTACAGACAGTCCTACAGATAGTACTAAAGAGAGTCCTACAGACAATCCTACAGACAGCCATACACCATACCCGTTGTTCTTTATTGACTAATATTATAGTCGACTCCAAAAAAAATATCAAGCTTTTCACCTGAGTTTAAATGTCACACATGCCGCTCGCGGCTTGACAGATTTTCCCCCCTTAGTCCTCTTAATATTAAACATGACGAGTAGGGGGAGGGCCGGTTGTGAAAGGAAGCAGCCACACCAGACGTAAAATATATAAGAGATTTGAGAATACTATTCGCTCTAATAATATTTATTTCTGTAAGCACGAATAATCATATTGCCTTTTGCGTTATTAGCTCGTCAGCAGCTTCTTCTTTTATATACTGAGGGCCCTCGATTATTCTGGGTCATTTATTGCATGGTATTGAAGAGGATACTTCACTGGTTGCAAGGACTTTCCAGGTTATCAGGAGCTGGAGGTTGGAAGGCAGGTGGCAATAGACGCAAATATGTCAAGTGTTACAACTTTGAAACTAAAGCTAGATCACCTCTTTGATTAGAAAATGTGTTATAAGTTGCACTTGCAGCTTTAAATTCAACTCGTTAAGAGCCTCTATGATGACAACAAGAAAACCAGACTTACAATACACTAAAAGACATTTAAAAAAAAAAGGATTCCCCTTTCCAACTTTCTTTTTTATGTTGTTGTTTCTTACAAGAAATGGACAAAGATCGTTTCTGCTGAATCTCATCATGCCGCCAACACCAACTTGCACTTTCAAACAAGCACAGCTTTTGCCCTGATTTTTACGTCTAGAATGGTTTAAAACACCCAAACCCCGATCATTGAATGCCATGAGCATTCCCCCCTTTACTCAAAACAATACACGATGAACCCATATGGCCCATATTATTGTACTGTAAATGGTTGACATTCCCAGTGATAGCCGTGTGTAAAATGCCACCTCGATTACTCTGACTCAATTACCTTTCTTTCCTGCTATGTTATTACCATCCTATAAATCCCATCTGTATACTTTAGTATCCTACACAACCGCAACGACTCCCTAGTAGAAACAGGAGAAAGAAGAAGCTTGTATCCGAGTTTATGTTCCCAGAATGTCGAATTGGGGATTTGCCCTACATAAACTACTGCTGCCTGTCAAGCCAACCCCATTCCTCGGCTTTCATGCCATCCTTTGACACACTACTTCTGCTGTGCTCTGATATTTCCCAATATTGTATTAAGGAATCTGGTTTAAACTAAATGTACCCTTTATGTTTTTGCTTGAAACCATTAATAACAAAAAAACTCTTCTTGATCTTTCTGGTCATTTAAACATGTCTACGGGCCTCGGGTTGTGCAGCACCACCTTGACTTACCACACTGTGAAAAAATGAGACAGCCCAAGTTTAAGGTCATGTGTTGATTTGATTGTCATTAAACTTGAGCATTAACAATTTGTTGCAAATTTCCAAGCGCTGATAGCATTACGTGCTTCTAAGGACTAAAGAATTACATTTATATTAAATAGTGGAACGCGCATTCAAATAAGTTTATGCAATTCTAATATGCTTAGACAATTAAAAAGCAATATTTGTTTTCTATTTTCTTAGAGATAAATTATTTTTAAGAAAACTTCTCTTGAATATTTTTATTTATTTAAAAAAAAATTGTTCTGAACTAATATCAACCACTGGTTTATTTTATTTTATTTTTAAAATCCTTGTTCCGTCTTATTCGAAATATTAACGTGACTAACATTTGAGATTTATAAATTTAAAATTGTCGAACTCGCAAATGTACAATACATCTAATATATATTTGTATTCTCTTTAGGCTCATTATAAGAGAGTCATTATAAGAAAACATCTTTATTTTTTTTAAAAATGAAATAAATTATGCATCAATAACAATTTAATCGATTTAGCTTTACACTAAAATCTTCATTTCGGTAGAATTATTAACATGTTATTATAACCAATGTATGCTGATTACTCAAAATATAACAGCTTTTTTATATAAAGAATACAACACATGTAAAAGAAAATAAATACAAATTGGGGGTTTTAAAACTAAGAAATAAGTCGAAATTACCGAAAAGGGGGGGAATAAAAGTTGACAACAGTTTTCCGGACAACACAGTTAAATAAAATACTTTTAACTTATTTTTTAAATTACTTTTTCCTTAAAGTTAAAAAAAAAATGTTTTTTAAGTTCTCAAAATTTTATAAAAATAGCAATGACATCCGCTGTCATCATATTGTCATTATTGGACTTTGTGTTTGTGGGTGAATAAAGTAATCGGGGGAAATTTAATAATGAATTTCCCCAAGGACACCAGTCCGTCTCCAGGTCAATGCAAACCAACCAACCACTGTCAATGTTACAATTAGGATTGCTGTACTCGATGTAGAACCGACGCGCGCTATTAGGTGGGTTGTAAAAACCGGGTATGCTAAAATATGCAATAGGAGACGTGGTCAGGTCAACCCAGGAACCGTTCATAAAGTTAGCAGACAAGAACCAGCTCGTGAACGTTGAAGAGGAACCATTGAAGAGAAGGAACTTTTGCACGACGCCATCCTTATAGATTGAGAACTTGACCTGAAAATGACAAGAAAATAACAACACAAAAAATTATTTATCTTCAAAATGTGTTCATTTGTATTCTAAATATTTATTGTCACAATAAAGGAATGATGCGACTACACTTGCCCCATTTGCGTCCATAGACTTATGCCTTCCAACCCCCAGTTCCTCATATCCTCGTTGACGAGCCCTTGCAACAAGTGAAACATCACCTTCAATACCAGACACAGAAACATTGCTAAATCACCACTCCTCCCACCCCATCTTTTTTTTCTTTCTTTTCATAAATAGGAGCCAGAATGATCAATACAATGATCGTGGGCCCCTTAAAATATAGAAGAAGAAGAAAAGTGCAAATTTGTTAACAAGCACAGGGAATGCTGTATCGTGTAAAAGACTTATGAAAAGCTAACGCGTGGTATGGCTTAAAGAGAAGCAATCCTTTATGTAAAGCACATCAGCAGTGCAACCATTTGAGAATCGTCTGTGGTGTAAACTCAAATACTATCTTCTTGCTTTGACAGGGTATGAGTCATGGGGACTCGATTACAATTTGTACCCGCGTGGAGTAAGATGGAATAGGAGAAACCAAAGGTAACTTAGTGTGTATCTAATTGGTCATTGAACAAATTTCCAGTTCCCCACCAACGGGACCAAGTTAGATGAAATAGGTGGGAGGGGGGCACCGCGAGTTGACTACTGATCTTAGTGGGGTGATAATGATGACAGGAAAGTCTTCGGTTCAGAGCAATCGATATTACATCTATTAATAATATTTCCAATTTGCCTATCGTCAAATTTTTGTCAGGTTTAGTATTAATTTATCTACTGTGTACATGTGAAAATCTGTCTTTAGGTCTCGTTTGTACCGCCAAAGATTTCACATGAAATAATGGATCAAACTTTGGATTGAATGTATTGGTGGCTTTTAAAGTAATAGCATCTCATTCTTCTTGGGCAGGACGGCCCCAAATTTAATTGAAAACAAAAGGATGTACTAGTAATGGCACATCATTTGAAATAAAGTTTTTTTCACTATCAACTTTAAATACTGACTTATAAAAAAAAAAAAAAAAAGTCCTAATTTCGCCGGGTACACAATACTAAAATAAAATAATAAATTAAAAATTTGTTGGAAAATGCCACTCAATTTATATTAGCTACATTTGAAAATATAACATAAATATTCAAGTGAAAGATTTTACAGAGACTTTATCCTAAGGATAACTAAATTTAGTAATGGATTCCTGTGATGAATACTATTTTATTTGAAGTTTTCAACGGACAGATCTTTGGCATTTTCGAATGAACTTTTCTTTTCATACAGACATTAACATTTTAAAGCTTTTTCATGTTCAATGTTCCCAGTTTGAACATGAACTGGAACCGACGGCGGCTAATATTCGATGTCTACAAGAGTTTGAAAAAATCTCACTTTGCTATTGCAAAGAAAAAAATATATTTAAAAAGTATTTTAGCGAATTGTTTTTGACAAGGCCATAAAATTACTATTTAGCTAAAAAAATCTTATAGAATATTTTTCCGACTGAAAACCAGAGCGATGCCTCATATATTGGCCTGTTACAGCGGCCATTGGCCTGGTATATTGGCTAGGTTTATCGGCCATTGGCCGGGTATATTGGTCTGGTATATTGGCTTGGTACATTGGTCTGGTATATTTGCTTGGCATATTTGTCTGGTATATTGGCTTGGCATATTGGTCTGGTATATTGGCTTGGTATATTGGTCTGGTATATTGGCTTGGTTTATTGGTCTGGTATATTGGCTTGGTATATTGGTCTGGTATATTGGCTTGGTTTATTGGTCTGGTATATTGGCTTGGTATATTGGTCTGGTATATTGGCTTGGTATATTGGTCTGGTATATTGGCTTGGTATATTGGTCTGGTATATTGGCTTGGTTTATTGGTCTGGTATATTGGCTTGGTTTATTGGTCTGGTATATTGGCTAGTATACTTATACAAAGACAGTAAAAGTGCATCTTATGAGTTGTTTATTTTATGTACACAAGTACAAAAATGCCCAAAGTGCAATAGAATTGTGTTATGGGGGCGTGCTTCTCCTGGCTACGCTACAAGTTTAATGTGTTCCTATAAAATCAAATTTTGCAAGGAAGAGGAGAGTACAATATCCTCAAAAACTAATTGACTATTAACAAAGCAAACAAAAAGTTGGTAGGTCATTTTCTTTACTAATAACATTACGCTAAGTTCATTAATATAATTTGTTGATATTAACTTAAAAATATTAAAGACTTAATTGGCACTGCATTATTTTAGTGAGTGGTTTACATAGTTATTGATACAAATCATACCTACATTGACACATTTTTAATGATTTAATATGCAGCATAAATTTTCGAGTATTTTTTTCACATTACCTCAGTGATAGACAGTTTTGACCAGTTGTTGAGGATATTGCTACGGAAGTGGTGGTCACATGATAGTGTCGTGTCCAGTCGGGTACATGGGGCTATGAGGCTGGTCATGGCTCAGTGATGTGTTCGTGTAGTCGTCATACACAGATTTGCCAATATTTCCTAAACCCCTGTTTGAATAGTAAAGAGATTGGGATGCCCCTTTTTCAGTTCGATACTATTAATAATCAGAGAACAATAATTTTTGTTTAATTTAAATTATAAAAAAAAAAAATAATAAAAAAAATTCACATAAAAAGTTCGAACTTTTTTGAAGTAACAAGACCAAATCAAAGTATAAAATTTCACCTGAACACCAATGTCCATTGTCCATGAGTTACTCCAGGTTCTCCCATTTTTTGTAAGATAATGTTATCGACATCTGAAACGATACTGAACTCATTTTCCCAATTATTTACTCCAAACAATGAGCACTCCCCAGTGTAGATTCGAAAAGTTGAAATTTTGCAAGACGAGTAAGTCAAACAAGAAGAAACACATCCTTTCCTGTCACTTGTCACGGAAATTAAGTTTAAACTAGAAAATGACACTTTCAGTAAAAGAGATTTTTCCTCTATAAACTCAAAATAAACTCCTTGACTTTGTTGAATTTTCTGTGCTTCCGATTAACTCCGATTTGGAAAATGCAAATATAAATAAACACAACCAAATAATAACAGTGTATAATTCATGACTGAAATAGACAAATGTTTATAGACAATTCTATTTTGAAATATAAATGAATAAGACGTATGTGAATTATTCTTTAGTGTGTTTAAGCTCTAAAATAAGTCTACATTCTATAACGTCATTTGTTAGGTCCTTGGTTATATTTTCTACTTTTCGACAAACGTTACGTTGGTAACAAATGAACGTTACGGGGTGCAGCTATAAAACCAAACACACGATCACAGAACTACGTGTATTCACACTTCCAGTGTCCGTGCTATTCTAATATTGATTACTAAGCGAAAGACAACAAACAAAAAGACAAATGCTATTTAATACTATATAACTTTTGTTTGGCAATCTTGTCAAGTTGTTTTTTTCGAAGCATTGTTTTCCTAATGCCAACAGTTGCACAATTTGTGCTGTGAAAATGGAAATTACGCATAAACATTGAATGACAAAGGATCTGATAAATTTTGCCAGAGACGGTTTTGTTTTTCGAGAGAATAGCCCCATTCAGGTTAAGTTCTTTGTGACGGAGGCACGTAATTAATTCACTTACACAATGTTGTTGACCGTTAGTTTGCGTCTTATTAGCTCGTAAAATCAATAGTCGTATTCCCAAGATCGTCATTTCAAGGGCTAGTTTATGTTTGTTCGTAGCGAACCTGAAATATGTGTCCAGATTAACGGTTTTTTTTTAAATTTCAGGTACCATTATTGTTAATTAATTTATTACTCTTTAAAATGTGTGGATTTTTAAATAGCATACATATAAAAGAAGTGGCCTAGCTCAAACTAACAACATTTTTTAAAACTTAAATGTTACGAAGAGATCAGATCTTCAAAGAAAAGAAGAGTGGCATTACAATACTTCCACGCGGAATTTTGAGTTAGTTTGACAGCACTGTCGCTAAGCGACGTAAACAAACCAATGATGAAAACCAGCTCTTTTATCTAACAGATCTGATCACCTTCATTAGGCAACATATTTTATTCTAAAGTTGACAGTGACATTACCATTGTTATTCCATCAAATTTTTTAGCCACTCGTTGCTGCAAAGCTGATAAAGTTAAGCAATAAAATAATCATCTTTTACCAGAAGGGCATGACATTGTTCAAGAAAATTGACACCTGATAGTCATTCATTTTTTTTGGGTATTCGATCAATGCCGTTATAAATCAATGTATGACTGGGTGCAGCTAAAAGTAATTCTTAGTGAGGTAGGAATGGGTTGCTGAGGTGGCAGCTTGAAACTGAAGGGCTGCAATGATTGCACATATGTGTACCGGTTTTACATGGTCAGACCCTTTTATCGGTGACATCTATATAACACCTATATAAATTAATCTATATTATATAAATGTGAAGGTTATCACATTAAAAAAAATCCCGAACTGCCCTTAAATAAAACTATTGTCAGTATTTTTCCCTCCTCTCTAATTATTTTTCGATGTTCATTATTCTCCATCTTCCTGAGTCAAGAGATGCAAACTCAAGGACAACTCTGTGATGAACCTATTCCAGCAACGTTAATAATCCTAAAGATGAACATTTTGTATCTTTGGGGTAGTTTAATAAACATTATTTTCAAAAGCTACATGAAAAAAGTCAGTTATAATTTCTTTTTTAAATTTAGTGAGTAATTATTTACGAATTAATTAGATGTAAAATTTCGTATCCTTACAGCAACAACAATTCACCATTTAAAAATTATAAGCCTACATCGAATTTTTACCAAACAACAAAAATGTGAGACGATGAAGACCTAATGGTCAGGTAGCTTTTCCTCCGCACCAGACGACGGGGGACTTATTTAAAGGGCGACCAAAACTGCTTGGAGTTCTGCATTGACGTTTTATCTATGTGTGCCACCGGATATATCTTCCTGTTGACGTACCCCTCTATCGAGTTCGGTTCTCACTTGTATAGCACGAGCTATCAGTCACGACTAAACGTTTGGACTATGAAAGGTTGTAGCGTCATCAGGGGTTCTTCCTTCTGAGCTTATGTAGTACTAGCCTCCATCACTGACTGGCCTCCATCACTGACTGGCCTCCATCACTGACTGGCCTCCATCACTGACTGGTCTCCATCACTGACTGGCCTCCATCACTGACTGACCTCCATCACTGACTGGCCTCCATCACTGACTTGCCTCCATCACTGACTGACCTCCATCACTGACTGGCCTCCATCACTGACTGGCCTCCATCACTGACTGGCCTCCATCACTGACTGGCCTCCATTACCGCAGCCTTTACATGTGACGGACGAATGTTTGGAAGATGAAAGCACGCATGTGGGCTCGAAAGGTCAAACCTGGAACAAATCTGTTAAAAGATTATTTTGTGGTGAAGACCACTTGATGAAACTTGACTGTGATGTGCTTGCCAAGATTATATATTTTTATACTACACCTTGCAAGAAAATAAATGCATTCTAACAGTCGAGACATTCAGAACGCACAAATCAGGGGTGGGACAACCTTTGAGGCTTGGAGACAGATTCCTATGGTAACATAAGCAAAGGAGCCATTAATTGTGAAAAGGGAGTATGAGCCATTCAAAACGGAGGCGTGAGCCATTATTTGATTACCCCTTGCCTCAGAGAATACATACATTAATTTATATTTTTTGCAGAATACACATACCATGTAAAAACACAAAATACTAGCCTCAATATATATTGTATGCAGCTAGAGGCAGAAGCAGTTTAAGAACATTTTAATTTTTAAAAAAAATTCAAAATGGCAAAGAATAATCTCTTTATTGTCATCATTGCATATTTCGGAAAAAAAAGAAAGAAACTGCAGTTGATAATAAACATGCGGCAAGGAAAACTTCAGGCAATTAACCGTAACGACAATTTCAATATGGTCTAATGTAAAGTTCTACAAAATATTGTCTATATTGAAGCTATACACAATATAGTCTAACATGAAGTCCTACACATCATATTCTTACATAAAGTTCTACATATCATATTCTTACATAAAGCTCTACACATCATATTCTTACATAAAGTTCTACACATCATATTCTTACATGAAGTTCTACACCATAATAGTATAAAATGAAATTTGTTGCGCACTGTTATCAATATGGAGAAAATAATCTCTTATTTCAGTGTATGGCTCGCTCAAAACAGTACACAAAAAAAGACGATGCCAAATGATAATACAATAAACAAAGAATACGATACTCAATCGAGGGCTAATTACAATTCATAAATTTTAATGTGTTAATTATAATAAATTACACAATTAAAAGAAAATATAATTAAAAACTATTGACTTACAGTATATTGTTTGGCTAGTACGGGTACGATGTTAATAAAATACATGAACAATAGTGGTATAATCATGAAAAGAAAATCTACACACACACAGTAAAGAAAGTTCGGTCTCGTAGCACAAAAATACACACGCTCTAAGTCTCGTGATAGTCATAAATGATCTGGTTGCCTCTCATTCATTCTATCGGCCTTTTATAGTTTTCTACTGATGTCTCTGGAACCGCCTTACGCACTATACTCGTCTATATTTGATCCCGGCTACAGTTGTCAAATCTTTAGTCTGGACGTTTTCGAACATGGTAGAGACCTTGTAACTGACAAAGTTAAAGTGTAAAGAATATAATGCATCTTTTGAATATCATTATATCCTAAATTGATACAATAGCAGAAGCTCAACATGTCTTCCATCCTCTCAGATAAAATCGTGCACACCCTCTACCCAGAAAATCATGAGTTATCACTCCTCTGTTAAAAACTAGTTCCTGCTTTTCCTCGTGATACATTTGAGGAGTCCAATTGCAAACCCTGCTAAGTCACTTTTTAAAATAAAATATGAGACATCTATCTTGGCTGGTTTATTAAGTGTCAATCTACAGTATTTTGTACATTTCAATGAATAAAAAGCTTTATGTACGTATCAAATTCACCATTTAAAAATATATAATGCTATATTCGCTATAGAGATTAATTTACAAAAATGCATTTTTCTCTCAATCAAAAAGAAGTTACTTAGCAGGATTTGCAATTGGTCTCCTCATTTCATAATTGCAAAATCCCTACGCCATCGTGCAGTAGCAATAAATAATGCTGTCATGTGACGGATCAAGGTTAATGTGTTGTGTTACAATAGTCTAGCATGAAGCTCTACGCAATATAGTTTAACATGAATTTCTACACTTTATAGTCTAAGTTGGAGTTATACACAATACAGTCTAACATTAAGTTTTAGACAATACCGTCTTACATAAATTTCTATAGAATATAGACTAACATGCAGTTCAACACAATATAGTCTATAATGAAGTTATACATTATATAGTC
This sequence comes from Omphiscola glabra, assembly GCA_964017045.1. NCBI lineage: Eukaryota > Metazoa > Mollusca > Gastropoda > Lymnaeidae > Omphiscola > Omphiscola glabra. Next base: position 13,904,952 of record OZ024798.1, on the reverse strand, counting down.
TAACGTAAAGTTCTACACAATATAGTCTAAGAAAGTTCTACACAATACAGTCTAACATAAAGTTCTACACAAGATAGTCTAAAATGAATTTCTTCAAAATACAGTCTAACTTGAAGTTCCACACCATTTGTGTAACATTAAGCTTTACAGCATATAGTCTAATATGAATTTCTACACAAAATAGTACAAAACGAAGCTCTACGCGATATAGTCTAACATTAAGTTATACACAATATTGTCTAACATGAATTTCTAAACATTATAGTATATCTTGAAGTTCTACTCAAAATAGTCAAACATAAAGTTCTAAAAATATAGTCTAACATAAAGTTATACTCATTAGTCTCTAAAATTAATAATGAATTGCTACACAATACAGTCTTTTATGAAGTGCTACACAACATAATCTAATATGATTTGCCACACAATATGGTCTAACATGAAATTCAACACAAAATTGTCTAACAGGAAGTTATACACAATATAGTCTAACATGAAGTTATACACAATATAGTCTAACAGGAAGTTATACACAATATAGTATAACATGAAGTTATAAACAATATAGTATAACAGGTAGTTATAAACAATAAGGCCGCCCGAATATTTTGCCAGTCTGCCACCCAGTCGCCTCGCAGCAAGCATGCATCGAGCAAAAGTTACGTTAATATAAAGGATTTTAAAATAGAGACATATTTTTTTCTTTTCATTTCACGGGCGTCAACACTGAAGTGTCAAGATTTTCTTTTAATATATGTACACTTTTGTGTTTCCACTTTGCGTAAAGTAAATATATTGGAAAAGTGGCTGCAAATGGTTAAGAGTTTAATAATAATTTCTAAAAAGAACAAAAACTCAAGACGTTTGCATAATTAGAAATGGTTGAGACATTCTTCTTTAAAAAATAGAATTCTATCTTTTACGATTATCTGAAAATATGGTAGAGAAACGACACAAAACTTTGGATAATTATTTTTTATGAAATACAAAGATGTCCAATTTCCTTGATGTTAGTGATATTTAAATGTTATATTCATTTTTGGTTGTAAATATAAGTACACGTTTTGACAATATTTAGTGAAATAACTGTAGTTCAGGGGCTCGAAAAGGGGTATAAGATAAATATTTTTTCAACATTTATTGATGTTAGTTTTGTTTTTATAAGTATACAAAACATCAATACCTAGTTAAAGAATAATTGGATTGTAAGGTTTTGAGAATAGCAGGTACAAAGCATCCAAAAATGGCTTAAGTTATTATCCCGTAGCATCGGATCATATATTCTAATATAATATATTTACATTGAGACTAGTTTCGTAAAGATTTATTTCAAAAAAGGAAAAATATTGCACACCAAACGAGCGTGTGGTATTTAAACAAAATTCATTTCATGAATATTATTTAGCGAAAGCGTTAGTGACATTAGTTGATTGTAATATTACCAGGAGAACTATGCACATTGATATTTGACTAAACTAAATACGTATCACAAGACGTGGTCCTATATTAGTGCAAACCTCAGAATTAATTCCGTTGTGCAGAAGAGTTGTGGAAATTATTTCGACGGTGTGCAACTTTTTTTATTTTGCACATTTGATTTAATCTATTAATTGAGCTGAACGGATGTTGTTTTAAAGAAAAACAAAACGAAAAATTTCTTGTCTCCAAAACTGTAAATTTGCTACACATCTTTGTTTGTTCTTAATCACCATGATCACCTTCTCAGTTTCAGGAAAAGTAAGTGCAATTAATCATCGTTCATTGTCTCCAAATTTCTTTTATGCAAAACGGTTTATAAATTGGGATTTGTTGCATTAACGTGGATATATTTAATTAACCTTTAAAACGCAAAGCCTTTGACCTTAGATTGGTGGTGGTGGTGTGTGTGTGTTTATCCACCATTCGATCAATGCAAAGAGAATGCGCCATGACGTATCACACGTTCGCCATCTTGGTTTGCTGCGACCCGTGAACTTTTACGGGTTCAAGGTTCGTGGCAACCAAAATGGCGGCCGTGTAAAAAAAAATGATAAAACTCATGTTTGCTAAAATTGGGAATTAAACGTTAAAATTTTAAAGACACAAATTTCCTCCAGTTGATAAATTGTGTGGTGAACGTAGCCACTCTATTGAATCCGTCTAGGTCTTTCGCAAGAAAGTTCAACGACCTGCAGTCGCGCTGTTTCCTCGTGTAATTTCAGGCAGTACACACACAAAATAATTCAATGTCACTAAATCTAACCTGAACCCTAAATCTATCCCTAATCCAACCCAGACCCTAAAACTAGCACTTGAGCCTCAAGTAAAAAAAAAGACACGTCTGCGGCTGCAGTTAAAAAGTGTAGAAAGAAAACTATAAGAAAGAAGAATAGCAATACAAATAATGGTAAATTGTAAAATAAAGAAATTATGACAACCCAACGTACAGTTTCATAGAATACACCTTTGAACACTCTTGGTTTCAGGTTCCACCGAAAAGAATATCCAGAAAATACAATGCCGTCAATTCAAAATAGATTTTCAAATATGGCGGGAAAAATTAAAATATTATAATTACCCAACCAATGAAATTTTAAAAGTATAATTAATCAACTAATAAAAAAGTAACTCAAAACCTGCAATCGTCTTTTTAAGGAAAATTTAACTCCATTAAAAAAAAATAAGGGGACTGAATCCAAGACAGAAACTTTATTTTAAAAAAACATAAAATGTCGCATTCTCTTTGCAAATATCCCACGCTTTTGTTTTAAGTCAAAGAGCAACAAACAAAAATATTTAAAACTGACGAAATGTAAATCAATAAGTCAAAAATATATCAGGTTGACTTTGTAGTTTTTTTTAAAGTCAGCACATACATGACTTTACGACTTATTATTAAAGTTCTTAAAGTCTTCTTTTTCACGTTCCACTGAAGTTCGTCACGAAAAATCCGACTTTAATGAAACTTTGTTTTTCCTTCGTCCTTTATTTCGTGGTTTCCTTGTAACATGGTTTACATATTTCATACAAGTTATCTAAGAGTGAAATTTTAATTGAAATATGAAAACTCCCAAGGCACCTGAAACCAGCAGATGTTAGTCTCGAAGAGGTCAAAGTTTGGTCAATATTTGGAATTTTCAAATGCATCACTAAATGGAATATATCTGAATCCCTCTTAATCCTCTCGCATGAGACAATACTTATTTCTACATCTGTTTGTCTGTTGCTTCATGTAAGATGAACTTTTATGAACTGAAACTTCTAAAGAGCAATGTGTCATCTACCACGGTACAGTCAAGTCTTTCTGTTCTTACGATTTCTGAACGTGATCAGGTGCAGAATGTTGATTGTGATGAGGTGATTGACATGTCTGATGAAGTGATTAACATGTTTGATGAAGTAATTGACATATTTGATGAAGTGATCGACATGTTTGATGAAGTGATTGACATGTTTGATGAAGTGATCGACATGTTTGATGAAGTGATTGACATGTTTGATGAAGTTATTGACATGTTTGCTGAAGTGATCGACATGTTTGATGAAGTGATTGTCATGTCTGATGAAGTGATTGGCCCGTTTGATGAAGTGATTGGTACGTTTGATGAAGTGATTGGTACGTTTGATGAAGTGATCGGCACGTTTGATGAAGTGATTGGTATGTTTGATTAAGTGATTGACATGTTTGATGAAATGATTGACACGCTTGAGGTAGTGTTTGACATGTTTGCATCCTTGAAGACCAGGAAAGTAAAATTTCAACTGTACAAATTTAGATTTGTTTCAATTGATCAATGTGATGTGTCCACATCTAGTGACATCTCCAAAGTTATGTGGTGCAGAAAATCATTTCTTAGTTAATCATTGGAATATTATTTTCAGATTCTTGTCCTGCTGGTTTGTATAGTCTTAAAATCAAAACAGTTCTCTATTTGTCTTTTGCTTTTACATATTTTAAAATTTTCCCTTTTTACTTTTGTTAACTTTATTGATGTAACTTTGATGAATATATAATACTAACCTACCTGCATACATGCATACATACATACATACATACATACATACATACATACATACATACATACATACATACATACATACATACATACATACATACATACATACATACATACATACATACTTACATACTTACATTCATACATACATACATACATACATACATACATACATACATACATACATACATACATACATACATACATACATACATACATAAATACATATATACACACACGCACGCACGCACACACACACACACAGACAGACACACAAACACACCTACCCACCCTACCACCCACACACATTCACACAGACACAGAGACACACAGACACACAGACAGAAACACACACAGACGCAAAGACGCACACACGCACGCACGCATGCAAGCAAGCACGCACGCACGCACACACACGCACACACACACACATACATATATAAATCCAAGAAGACAGATAGGTAGATACACAGGCAATAATACAGTTAGCGAGACAGACATAGAGACAGACAGGGAGACAGACAGGCAGACATATAAGCAGGTTCAGGTAGGCAGGCAGACAGACAGATAAACAGGCATCGATACAGACAGGAAAACAGACAGACACTCAGACAGATAGGCAGGCAGGCAAACAGTGAGGCAGAGGGGCAGACAGATAGACATGTGGGCATTTAGGTAGACAGACAGCCAGAAAGACATTCTGATAGTTGGACATACATGCTTGAAGGGAGACTGGCAAACATGCAGACAGAAAAAACAGACATAGACATAATTATCTTTGTTCTCATTTTCAAAAGTATTCTTATAATATTATTTTGTTGTTTCTGCAAAACTCTTAGTGAGTCGCACAAAAGTTCATAAGTACGCTTGTACTAAGCTTTAGTGTTCCTGTAAGTGGTAATCAACCAGGAATATGACACAAATATTAAATTTGAAATATCTTAAACCTATTAATTATTCACGCTGAAAAGATTCATCATTTTTTTTTTAATTTGCAAATAGACACTTTTTAATACAGACGTAACTTAAAAATTTATTTTAGGTCCTAGCAATGTCTTCAATTCATCTAGGGAGACCAATGAAAAAATGTTTCCAAATATCACACACAAGCGGTCATCCCGTTTCCTATTTTAGAAGGTATTACTCAGAGCTTCTAGGATTAGACTACAACGAACCAATGTTACCTTTTAGTGAATCAACTGAAAATCTATTCGACAATTTCGATCAGTGTGGAAAGCCTGCCGTCGATGGTAGTACGAGCATAGTGAATGGTCACGACGCCCCAGAGAAAGCGTGGCCGTGGCAAGTACTTTTGTTAAAGCGAAGCCCCGACAACATGACCTACATTTGTGGTGGTGCCCTTATTTCAGATTCTTGGGTACTAACTGCCGCCCATTGCGTTATTGGTGGAACACTGATGCTATTCCTAGGAGTGAGGGATTTTTCAAAGTTGAAGGTGGATGTCCGTCGAAATGATTCCGGAGTTCAATATCGAGGCACTGCAAAGGTAATCGTCCACAGAGGATACACATCACACGATGTTGATGACATCGCTTTAGTAAAGCTGAACAAAACGGTGATGTTCGATGAATATGTTCAGCCTGTTTGTCTTCCCAAACCAGGACAAACTTTTGAGAACGGTGATGATCGAGATTGCTATGTTACTGGTTGGGGAAATCTCGATAATGCGAAAAAGGGACAAACCTTTATACTTCAACAAGCTAAAATGAATATCATGCCACAGAGCCTTTGTATTTTCACGTATTCTTTCCTGGGAGGAAAATTGGATTTCCGGAATTTGTGTTTGGACTTGAATGATGACTCAAGTGGAACATGCTATGGGGATTCTGGCGGTCCTCTTTCATGCAAGGTGAATGGAAGATTTGTTCTTGCAGGTATAACTCAATCAATTACCAAAAAGCACAATTGCATGTTTACAATATTCCCCCCTTTAGACGTCAGGGTAACGGAATATTTGGAGTGGATTGCAATTAATGTAAGGGAAAATGAACAATGAGTGAACCAAGTATCTTTAGCTCACATGTAGGCATATACATATATATATATATAAAGAGCTTATTTTCAAAACGTGGTATCCACCAGTTTTTAAAAAATGAAAAAAACCTTATCTTTTTGTAGGGCAAACCAGGTTCCTTTAGGACATGATAAATTTTATATACTAAACACATTATATTCCTATTTTATTTTTGTCAAACAATTATTTTTCAAAACCACCAAATGGATATACAGCATTTTGAAAATCAGCTCTTCATATATATAATATATATATATATGTCTATTACTGCTGATTATGCTTATTAGTATTGCTAGAAATATGTTCTTCTTACGCCACCGCTCCAATAGAACATCTTTGTTCCCTTTACAATATTAACGGCAACAACTAATATTACATTGAGGAATTATTTGCATTTCAATAGCATAGTTTATATAGAAACAATCTACATGGCCTTCCTTATCAAATGGATTGAAATTATTAGGGCAATAGTTAACAAATCCACCCTTCTGTGGGAGCCAGGGGGGTTTTGAAAGTGTGTGGGTGTGTTAAGTTTAACCAAATTTTAAAGCAACCGCAGACCATGCTTAAATCCAGATTGCTACTAAGGTGCATGATATAGATGGAAAATCTCATTGTGAGTTCCAAACTTCTCTTAAATGAAAGAACCTGTCCAAAATTTAGTGATGTGTCTGATATATGGAGCTGGAGATCTTAGATGAATGTTGAATTTCAAATATACCACTTGTTTTCCTTTAGTGAATCACAATAATATATTTGTCATGAATTACTGGAACACGGGGAAATGAAAAGAGTATTTCTCAATCACCGTGTTTACCTATTAATAGTGCAATCACAGTAATAGCAGCTCTAAAATATTTAATGTAGTCGTAGCATTGTTTTTTAGTGATTCAATTAGAACAGGTGCCAGTTTGAAATAACATCACTTTTGTTTTAAGTTGCCACGTCATTCAAATTTCCCCATAGTATCGTTAAAGCTGCAAATATTTTGTACTGTGTATGTGTTTGTGACATATTAATAATAAGCAATGTCGTTCTCTTAAAAACATTTAATGGTTTTATTCTGGCTGAAAATTATTTTTACACGTTTTAAGTTATCTTGCAATTTTGTCTGATTCTTTGTGTGTTTGTCTTGATCAAATTTCCATTGACCATTGAGTGCGGTTCAAATCTTGCATCTTCGGGCGTTATTCCAATTAAGTAAGAATTAAGTATCTTAGTATTAAGTGTATTATGAAACTGTCTGAATTGTTATAATAATAATGTCTTCAAATGTTATACCTTGTACTTTTGTTTTGAAACTATTTAAGGAATCATCATCTTGAACATATTTTGCTTTCCAAGATTCCTTATCCCAAGAAAAAATTTCACATTTTTATAGTTATGTAATGTAATCTTTCAAAATTTAATTTTAATTTTATAACGTTATAATGAATGTGTGTGTTTTATTTGTTTTTCTATTTACAATCCGAAGTTCAGAATGTGAAAAGCAGTATGTAACTTATTATTTTATTTATATTGTTGTCGTAGTTAAAAACAAATCTCAGTATCTTATGAGAGTTATATTTTTGGTTTTCTTATTACAAACTACAAAAGTTAGCTATTACATGCGCAAAGTTTTAGAAGAAAATAAAAATAACGGTAGTTGTTATTACCTGATGTTGTTATTTGACAATATTTCAATTTAGATTGTTGCACATAATGATAAAAATAAATTATAGTTTTTGTTCGCTATTGTTCTGGCATTAAAAAATATATTTTCAAAACATTATTTGAAAATACTTGTGTGTATACATTTGTGCGTGTGTGAGATTGCGTGTATGTGGGCTTATGTGTAAGTGTTTGTTTGTATATGTTTGTTGGTATGTGTGTGTATGTTTTGTTTTAGGAGTAGGGTCTGAAACTCTTAAATAGTTAAAATTAAAAGACCACAATTTAATTTGAACAATAATAAAAACAGCAGAACTTGGACGCTAAATGATTTATTTAAATTGTTCTCACGCAACAACTTAGACGAGAAGATAGAAAGTTAACCGAATGCTATAGACTATAGGCTATAGGGACCATTTGAAATTGTCTATTGTGTTTAAAATATTTTTTTTAAAATTAAAATTAGATAAACAGTCAATAGATATAAAGAGCTACATTAACATGCATGTAGATTCTACAGGTGCGTGTTAACTTTAAAAACTGACACTTGCTTTGTTTACAAATAAATGTGGGAATATGCAGCACTATACAACACTATGCGACACAATGTATCACTTTGCAGCATTTTCAGCGTTAAAAGCATTTCATTGAAGCAAGGAAACAGAAAAAAAAAATTTCAGAGGTCTTCTAAGGATTATTTAATTAAAAATTAATGTATATTAAACCTCAAATTATTGTCTTTCCTAAGACAAATGTTTTAAACAAGCATTTTTTAAACAAACACTTGCCGTTTATTGTTAACAAATTAATACAACCGTTAAGAAGTTTAGCCAACAATAGAATCTGATTTAAACAAACTTTTGAATTTGTTGCTCAACAATTAAAAGTCTTATTACGCTAAATTCTTTTCTTAACAAACTTTTTAATTTCTTTTCTTGAGTTATACAATTTAATATGGACAAAACTTATTTCTGGTAAAATAAAAATAAAAAAAACGTTTTTCAGGGAAAAGAACATGATTTAACCTCAACTTACTTACTTTGAATATACCTTCTATCTCTTAAAAAAAATGAAAGAGTCTACATTAAAGCAAAGCAATGGAAAACAATAGACAAATCATTTAGTGGAAACGAAAAAATTGATCTGTGTTTGGGAACAGCCATCGTTATCCAAGTTACCCAAATATATTCAAGTAGTTAATGGCCTTTTCGAACCCCTTCAAGACTTTTTCTGACAGTTCAGCTATATTGATGAGACTAGCAACGCAGCACACTGGTTGTGCGACACAATATGCCGCCACGGCCTGTGCTCCGCCTAAGGCCAATTTCAGTACAATGGGGATGAGATGAAGTGCTCTACGCTCTCTGCTAAGCTCCGTTCCTGGGTTCTTATGCGTATGATTCCCAGCTGAATTGTGCGTATGATTCCCAGCTGAATTGTGCGTATGATTCCCAGCTGCATTGTGCGTATGATTCCAAGCTGAATTGTGCGTATTCCCAGCTGAAATAATGAGAAAACAATATTGTTAAAAAGAATTTTTTTATTCTATTAAAAATGTATGCAGGTTATCTGCAAAAAAAATAAAATAATAATAATAATAATAAATGCATTTTTAAAAAGATTCGAATTAAAATTTAACACCTCAATTCAATTATTAGGAAATTGTGTTATATTTTTGTTGTTAGACTTCTTTCATTCCATTTATTCGATATCTTGTATTATCTAAAACTTTCTTTTATGATGGTTATGTTTGTTACAAAATGCATACACTTTTATCTAACTAAATTTTTGATATTCTACTACGAACGAATCTCAAATTATGTTCAAAGCATTTTACCAACAATCCACCTAAGCCTATTGTTGTTTAGAAAACTAATTTGTTCATGTTAAATAAAACATATTTCTCTTCTTTATTTAATCCTATAAAAATACAGTTTTACTGTATAGCAGGGATTCTCAAACTAGGAGATATTAGATGGCATTTTGGTGGGTGCAAGGAATAGTGATTATAAAAACAAAGGAGTCATTAATTCTATGTCGTAATAGACTTTAGATTTTAATGTTTTGTTTCATTTCTTCACATGTATTTTTTTAAGTTCTCCAGGTCTCATTGTAATTATTCTATTTCAACGTCATCGTTTCCGATTTTAAAATGCGTAATTACTTTTGTAGCGTTGCGAAGCTTGGCCCAAAGAATGCTTAAGGGTTGAATAAATTATAAAAATTATTAAAATACTTACCAGTCAATGATACTGTCCCTTCCACCAAGACCCCGATTGACATCAAAACGATGAGAATGTTAATTGGTCTCATTTTCTCGTAGCTTGATTATGGGTTGGAACACTGTGAACAATCAAGACGAAAACGACATTAAAGTAGTATTAATCTAACCGTAACATCACATTTATATATATATATATATATATATATATATACATATAATTAAATATTTATATCAGATAATTTCTGTTTAGGATTAGCTCCAGCTTGCAGGCATGCATGAGAAAGATGTAGTTTTACTTCTATTACAACGGGAACGCATGAGAAAGGCGTTCCTTTTCTTCTTCCACAAGAGTAAAACATGAGAGCGACCTTTCCGTATTTATAAACTTTTTGTTTTAGAAAATCACTTTGATGGGAAGATAACTCACCTTGGTGTTTATTTTGTTACTACTGTAATCTCGTTATAATACCAGTCACGAGCGGAAACTCAACAGCTTCCATTAACGATGTCTGCGACGCATTCTACGCATCCGATGGCATGACAAGGTGACTAACACAGAGGTCTTTGAACGTTCCAAAATTTGTAGCATATTCTCCGCTCTTAGCAAGAAGCGCCTTCGCTGGTTAGGCCATGTAAAGAGAATGGAGGAAGGCCGTATTCCAAAGATGCTGTTGTATGGAGAGTTGGCAGAAGGGACAAGACTTATTGGACGGCCTCGCCTGAGATATATGGACGTTTGCAAAAAGAGCATGAAGGAAGCGAACATTGAAATCAATAAATGGGAGATCATTGCCGAACAACGTTCCAGCTGGCGAACAGCAGTGTACGAAGGAGTGAAAAAGGCAGAAGATGTGCAGAACGAAGCCCTTGCAAGAAAAAGAACAGCACGGAAGGCCAAAATTAACCAGGAATCATCATTCTCCTGTGTGAAATGCAGACGAGAATGTCATTCCAGGATTGGCCTAGTGAGCCACTCGTCGAAGTGTAGGACTACAATATAGCTACTCCATCGTCTCGTGAAGACGGAAGGATGCCATACATACATACAATCTCGTTATGGTTACTTATGTTGTCGTTACATGTCTTCTAATATTTCTTTTTTTAAATTAATTTACGTGGAACTATTCTGGATAATAAGTTTACGTTATATTTGTTTAGAAATATATTTTATTTCGTGAGTGTTGTGGGGAGTTGGTGAGTCCCAAAACGTTGATTTCACATAATGTGGGGCAATCTCCTGGGTTGTTATGGTAGTTCACACTGCGGATTTGTTTCTGAGATTCTCAACCGGGTGTGCTGTTGTAATATATGTCGCAGTATGAAGGTGGGAGGGGGGGGGGCCACACAACCCACGGTGCACAGATGAGGTCACACAACGTATGGTGTACAGGTGAGGTCACAAAAAGTACGGTGTGGAGGTGAGGTCACACAAACTATGGTTTACAGGTGAGGTCACAGAAAGTAGCGGCAACTTTAAAATGGTGTAAAAGACATTAGGGCAAATATTATTTTGGAATAGAATGAAGTATATATATATATATAAATAGCCCATTTGGCGCGCCACTGGCATCCCCGACCAAAGTACTCCAGTGAGTTCAGTCTAAACATTTTGCACAAACTAAAGATATTTACTAGAGTGGGTTTCAGCGTCAACATGTTATGTAAAGGCTAGTTATGTAGTAGCCATGATACTAGCAAAACATGTGTGTCCCCTCAAATCTATACCGTACTTTGTGTGCCCTAAGCTCTACACCGTACTTTGTGTGCCCTCAACTCTACACCGTACATTGTGTGCCCTCAACTGTACACCGTACCTTGTGTGCCCTCAACTACACCGTACTTTGTGTGCCCTGACGCTTTTCATTTCCATGCCTGGATTTCCAGCTGCTGTAGATCTGTATACACGTAAAGCGTCCATCTAATTCTAGGTATGCCCTTGAGCCGTTTTCCGCTTGGTCCTGGTGGTGCACCATATTTGCCATTTGGCATTCTTTCAAAGTGGCCAGCCCATGGTAGCCTGCCCTTTTAAGAAATTATATTATCTTTTCTTTTTTGTTCGTGTGTGGCTAGCTGGTTGGCAAAATCTTCATACGGCTAACTGACCCTTTTCCTCTCAACCTGTCGAGCTGAAACTTATCACTGAGACTCTTTGCCGATGACAGAATATTCTATAAAATTTTCTGCCAATCCCAGCCAACAAAACTCATTTTTTCCCCCTGTTTTTCAAATGGGAGATGAAGGAAACATGAATTCGCGAAATACAATTCCCCTGTTTGAGCTTGCTTCTGATTAAAGCCACAGAAAGCTGGCTCTATTTAAAGCGAACCTGCGGAATTGACGTAGACTAGGCCGCATGCTCAGAATGAAACGACTCGAGTTCACGTGGGTGTGATTACAATGACCATTGAGGTCTCCCCGCGTTGATTTCGACCAGGTGTACTGTTTATACAAATAAACTGTCAATCCGAGTTTCAGCGGTTGCAATAAAACCTTTCTAGGTTGCACATTTTCGAGCGTCATTATTCTCTGCACGCAGAGGCGTAAATACGGTTTCTGCCAACAAAGTCATGGTGTCACCCCCACCCACCCCCTGGGTCCCCGTCCATGGACAGGCACTTAACAATATGTTGTCAGGTTATACACAAACGGCTATAGTTTTGTTTGTATTACTATGTCTGCTGGAAAATTGTTCTTTTGGCACCCTGGTCTGTCTGGTGAAAGCCCTATCTGTGCGGTGACACCCCTGTCTGGCTGGTGAAAGCCATGTATGTGAGGTGACACGCTGGCCTGCTATGCTGGAACCTTTTTTCTGGTCCCACGCTGCTCTGGAATCACTGGTGGCCTGGTGGCCCCCCCTGCTCTGATGACACCCTTTTATGATGTTACCCCGCTAAGATGGCACCATATTCTGGAGGTGCTCGGCATTTAAATAAGCTATCTTATGAAACCAACTGGATTGAACACTGTCTAATTTTCTATTGGGTGTCACCAACTCTGAGGGTGCTTCCCGGGATTGGTGAGTCCACGCCCTATAGTTACGCCACTGATCATAACATAGCTTTAGTAAAAAAATAGCAGCGGTGTTGTTGAGGAGGAGGGTCTAAGCCAATGCCTATACATTCTTACATTGTCTCTTCTATACGAATACTAGATTTGATTACATTTATATAAGGGCCATCTAGTGTGACCAAGTTTTTGCAAGAAACCTTATAAGGAAGATTTACCCAACCCCAAAAAAAATGTAATTATCATCTGATTATGTCTACTCCTAACACTACAAAAAAATAACTGTTTATTATTCGGCTGCAGCTGTTAGATCAATGACCTCTATCTACGATAACACTAGAACCGTCACGTGGGTGTTGCAACTCGTGTGACACAAAAGGCTCTAATATTTAAGGGGCCCAATTTTTTCGATATGGGATAAAGTTAACGCAACAATTTTGAATGCCCGTGGGGAGGGGTGGGGGGGAGGAGGGAAAGGAGGGAGAGCTGAATATCGGCAGTGGAGGTGGGCCTCTCCAAAACTGACGCAACTTTTAAAGTAACCCCATAGAGCAAAGCACGACGTAAGTCAAGTCACGTGTTTTGACGGAGACACTTTAGAGCAGTGGTTCTCACATGGTGGCACGCGAGCCTTACGCTGCCTGTCCCCGCAGCATAAAAATATGTATGGTCGAATTAATGTCCTTAATAAACCTGGCACCCGGGTCCCTGGTGCAATTTCAAAACGTGCCGACCGGTCCGTCAAACTTAAAAAGTTTGGGGATAAGCTGTTGTAGAGCAAACCGTCATTTGACCAGAGATCCATTTTGAGCTTCTGTCCATCTCTTTAACTCCAGCTACTAGGCTGACGAAATGATCAAAATCAATAAACCTATATCATTACAAAAAACATCCATTGTAGCCAAACTTTTGTGTAAGAGGACACATGGCGTTAATTAACTTTGTCCATCTTGAGAGGACGCAGTTGCTGTTTATACATTTGTTGTTTAGTCCCACATTTATTTTTTCATTCTCAAGAACAGGTGTAAGGAAACATGTGTGTGTGTGTGTTGTTTTTTTGGGGGGCTATACCGGTTGTTTCCCCACATCGTCCAAAGGTAGTGTCAAAAATATCAGAATAACGCACACGATCACGTCGTCCAATACGTCTTTGATTTATGTCACATTTCTGCTGGTCAACGTGACCGTTCAGTGCAGCAAGCTGAGTTATAATGATTGAGATGTAGCCTACGTGTTAGTGTTACTTAACTCTGTTACCTTGTTTGGAAATTATTGTGGTTGGAGATGGGGGGGGGGGGAATTTCATGGGTTGTTGATTGTAGATCTATTTTATGTCAATATTTTTACTAAGTTTTTACTGTCCTAGCCGTCACGTAGACATGCAACTCGTTGGGCTGACATGAAATCTTTCACCCCGAGCGGCATTTTTTTTTCCTCTTTATATTTGGGGACGCAATTGCGGCGAACAGCGGTCATTGTTTTCGGGTAAGTGGCAACAAAAACAGCTTGGTTCGGCCCCTAAATGTGTCTTCCAAAACGTATGATGCCTAACCTATTTGCCGAAGGTTACGGCACATGTTTGATTTGCCCAATGTCTCTTGCGCACTTTGTAAAACATAGCCGGCTTTTACCTTTCATTGATCGGAGAAAAGATAATTGGAAACAGGCTTGAGCAATTAATATGTCCTTGCACGTGCTGACTGGGTGATGATACTGAGTAGCCAAAGTTGTATGCACGCGTGTCTATGTATGCGTGTGAGTGTATGTGTGTGTATATGTGTGTATGCTTGTGTGTTTATGTTTGTGCATCTATGTAAGTGTCTATGTTTGTGCTCTTATGTGTGTTTGCACTTGTGTCTGTGTGTGTGTGTGTGTGCCATATCTAGGTTGTCCCATATAATTCTTTAAGAGTAATGTAATTCAACACACATTTCTCCTTTGTCTATAATATGAAGGGCCAACGTTCCATTTATTGATCATTCTGGCTCCTAATAACTCAAGCAATTTGCTTAACTGAAGTATAGCCAGGATGGTATACCATTATGATGAAATAAATATTTTTTAAAAAAAATAATTGTCTATGTGTATGTTGAGAGCTATTTATTTTGTAGTGTTTACGTTGTAGGGCAATAGTTCACAAACCATAGTTCACGATTTAACAAAAATATATTTTGTTTAACGTGATCGGACTAAGTTCTCAGTGCTACTACACTCTGACTACACTCTGACTATATTACAGCTACATTCTGACTACACAACAGCTACATATAATTTTTAAATTAAATTCGCCAGAAGTCATATATATATATATATATATATATACATACATACCTACATACACACTTACATATACACAACATACACAAAAGTATATTCTCCATAATGTTTGATTATTTGTATTTCTTTTTCTTGTTGTTTTACAAAAAATGAACAATTAAATTTTGATATATGCCAAAGTGTTTCCCAGGATTGTGAATTGATAAATGTACAAGCCCTCCCCCTCCCCGATAACATACTTCCTATACAATTTATCAATTAATCAAATTAATTGTACTTGGTGAACTTATCATTATGGTCTTTAGAGATCCTTATTTTAAATGTCAGCGCCCACTAGCATTTAAAACGTGTTATCTACTGTAGCACCTACCTTTGTCTACCTTGGCAGCATCGTGGACAAGAAAGGTGGGACGGATGCTGACGTCAAAATAAGGGTAGGAAAGGCACGGCAAGCCTTCCAACAACTCAAGAATGTCTGGGCCTCCTAAAACTTGAATACCAAACTGAAGATCAGAACCTTCAACACCATGGTGAAACCTGTTCTACTGTATGGTGCAGAGACATGGAGAACCACTGCTGGGGATATGAAGAGAATTCGGTCCTTCATCAATAACTGCCTAAGAAGGATTCACTGGCCCGACAGAATCAGCAACCAGAAACTGTGGCAGCGGACAAAGCAGAAACCGGTAGAACAAGAGATCCTCCAGAGAAGATGGAGATGGATCGGCCATACGCTCAGGAAACCTGCCTCCAGCATAACTAGACAAGCCTTGAACTGGAACCCTCAAGGAAAACGGAAAAGAGGCAAGCCGATGAACACTTGGCGCCGTGAAGTGGAGGCGGATACCAAGAAACTTGGCCACACTTGGGGGAGGCTGGAGAGATTTGCTCAGGATTGTGATGCCTGGAGGGCTCTTGTAGGCGGCCTATGTCCTAACCACAGACGTCGATGAAGATCGGCTGCTGTTCCTCGAGGATGAAAAGGCGAAAGAAGAAGACTGTAGCACCCCATATACAGAACTCCCAAACCATTCCCCGCCCTAAGTTATACTTCCCCCTCTCAGTTATACTTCCCCCCCTTTCCCCGATAAAAATTACTGTAACAACACATTTCTCAAAAAAATCCCCCCCCCCCTCCCTCTTCTCTCAACCTGTTTCTCAATTTCAAGGTGTAATGCTGGTTTAGGTTCGACACAACTTAGGGTCGCGGCCCTGTAAATATGAGGACCCGGAACGAGTGTAAAACCTGAACACGGCTCAGCCTTATTTGGAAATATTTTATTTACAAAATAAATTATTTGTACCTCACCAAATATAATTTATATTCAATTTAAACCAAAAGGCGCTTAACATTAACACTTAACATTTACTATTTAACGCTTAACATTTAACCTTTAACGTTTAATATGACCAAATTTTATATTGTAAAGAAAGTATATTGACATGAGCCTCCGAAGAAAAGTTGAAGAACGTGTGTGCAAATATTTTTGAAGGAGTATTTAAGGGTTGGTATTTAGCGTTGTGGGCCAAATTAGTCACCACTTGTTATAAAAGGGTTGATATTTAGCATTGTGGGCCAAATTAGTCATCACTTGTTATATAAGGGTTGGTATTTAGCATTGTGGACCAAATTAGTCATCACTTGTTATATAAGTGTTGGTATTTAGCATTGTGGGCCAAATTTGTCATCATTTGTTATATAAGGGTTGGTATTAAACGTTTTTGGCTAAATTAGTCATCACTTGTTATATAAGGGTTGGTATTAAGCATTGTGGGAAAAATTAGTCATCACTTGTTATATAAGGGTTGGTATTAAACGTTGTTGGCTAAATTAGTCATCACTTGTTATATAATGGCTATTATTAAGCAATGTGGGCAAAATTAGTCATCACTTGTTATATAAGGTAATTATTAAGCATTGTGAGCAAAATTAGTCATCACTTGTTATATAAGGTAATTATTAAGCATTGTGGGAAAACGTATTCATCACTTGTTATATAAAGTAATTATTAAGCATTGTGGGCAAAATTAGTCATCACTTGTTATATAAGGGTTATTATTAAGCATTGTGGGCAAAATTAGTCATCACTTGTTATATAAGGGTCGACATTAAAAGGTAGAAAAATGAGAAAAAGTTAGACGAAAATTTCCATAGCCACAATATCATATTCTCAAAAACTAATATTACTTTCTTCAGTCAGTATAATGTATGTCAGAATATAAAAAAAAAAAAAAAATACTTTAATACCGAATTTTTTTCAACAACGCTGCTACAAAAAAAATAATATAAAAAAGTATTTTGTTTACATCAATTTTTTCTTGTTTTTTTTAAATCGGTGATTAAAATATTAAGTAAAATAAGTGCATGGATTGGTAAGTTTTTTAACACGATAATTAAGAATTTGTATTAAAACATCCAATCTTTCTTTAAAAATATATGTTTATTTATTTATTGTTTTAATAAACAGCGAAAAGGAATTTAGGAAACGAAATTCTCATCAAGAATCTCATGGTATTTACATGTTATATCAAATATATATATCAGAAGGAATAGCATTTTAAGACATTAGAAGCTATTAAAATTTAGTTATAAGTTGCACTATATTAATTTTTTTTAAAGTGACGATTTAATTAAGATTTCTTTTGGCTTTGAATTGCTTAATTTTTTTTTTTAACTTGCTCTCTATTCCCCAAGAATCTTCCGTATAAACCAAAATAATACTAAATACATTTTTCTTTCCCCATGAGACCCATTTCCAACAACTGGGAAACATTAATTCATTTTTACTACAGCGAACACTTGCTGACTGGCTCTACGCAAAAGTGACAAATGGAAGTTCACACGCAAGATGCAGGAATGTCAGTATTTTACATTTTTGCGCATGTTGTTCCAGTATTGTAATTAGTATGTATGATATTAGCTCGCGATGAAAACAAAAAATTACAATTATGTAATGCTACAATCATATTTTATCAGTACATTACCGACATGTATAAACGAAATACCAAATCAAATTTGGTTAGAACATATGTTTTAAACAAAACAAAAGAACTAGGCACGAAAAGATATAAGATGTTTCACAGTGGCAGGGGTCAAGGTCGGTCGCATCTGAGTTCGTCTTACACATTTAAACGAATTTCGTGCAAAGTAAAATTGTTAAGTCTATCTCCTCTGCTCGCATTGTTCTTATAAAATTCGAAAACAATGGTGGTATTTGAAGCAATCGGACGCAATTTCAACATAACATAGGATGAATTTCTCAACCGAACATCAGTCGCATGTGTGTAAGTCAAAAAATACCTAAAACTACGGATACAGTGTGATTGTAGCCTAAATTATTAAAATCTAAAATAGTACTTGTATTTAAAGTTTTTTTTATCATTGGCTGTACAAAAAAAAGATCTAAGAAAAATTTGGCATGTGTATAAATTGATGGAATATACAACTTCAGAGAGGTTGGTTTTTTTTTACATTTAATTTAATTTTTATTTGAAAGATATGGGAAATGAATTTATTAATTAAAGAAATGAAATTAATTTGTAATGATCCGATCATACAGACGACCCACAATGTTGCCACAGACAATGTGTCTTTGACAAATGTTAATATAATTTTGTGGCTGGGGGTCACCACAACAAGAGTAACTGACTTAAAGGGTCATGACAATAGGGAGGTGGAGAACAACTGTGCTAACTTCTATTTAAAAGTCGTAACTTTTTTATCTTCTCTCTCATGCCATGATATAAAAAGTTGTTTTTCTTTCTTTTTTTTTTTTAAAGTAATTAGAATAATAAAATAACCCTTTAGAAAGAGTTACCAAATTATGCAAAATATAAATCCATGACGTCAGGTAAAACAAAAGTAAGCAACTTTTTTTTTTTTTTTTTTTTAAATTAAAACTAATTTCAAACTTTATTTAAAAAGGAAATCCTAGTTATGTCTTTTTTTAAAAAATAAGAATATTCAAACTGAACCGAAATTTTGATAATTGTGTTGGATTAAAGGTAATGAATGAAGTTAAGAATGTCAAACTCATAAATGAGCAAGAAAATCTATATGTATTTGATTCTTATTCGGTTAAGTCATAATATCATCACATTGTTATTTTTGTTTTAAAAAAGGATAAATTAAGTATCCATCCAAATTTCATCGCGTTTGCTGTACATTAAAATGTTCATTTCGGTAGAATTCTTAAAATTGTATTTTAAATCCTTTTAATCTGATTACACAATATAAATGTATTTTTTTTTTTAAAATGGAATCAAACACATTTCAAACAAAATAAAACGTGAGAGGGTTTTTAAAATTGAAAAAAAAGAAACTAGAATAACCGAAAGAAAAAAAAATTAAATAACTTAAAATGGGTTTTCTCAGCATCGCTTTTTAAACAAATGCTTGTAGTTTGAATTTTAAATATTTTTTTTAAAAACTTTTTTTTCCCTCAAAATTTTAATTGTGGGTTTTTATTTTTATTCTTCAAAATTTGATAAAAATAGCAATGACTTCCGCTGATATCATATTGACATTAGTGGACTTTGCGTTAGTGGGTGAATAGATATACTAAAGTACACAATAGGTGACGTCGTGAGGTCAACCCACGAGCTGTTGATAAAGTTAGCAGACGAGAACCAGCTCGTGAACGTTGAAGAGGAGCTATTGAAGAGAAGAAACGTTTGCATGACGCCATCTTTATAGATTGAGAACTTTACCTGAAATGAAAAGATAACGAATACATTAATATTAAAGATTTTTTTCATTTGTGTTGTAAATATTTGCTTTCACTATAAAGTATTGGGTCGACAACACTTGACACGTTTGCGTCTTTAGCCTTCTGCCTTCCAACCCCCCAGTTCACGATACCTTGCCTGGGTATCCCATGCAACCAGTACAAATCCTCTTCAGTGCTAGCACTGAAACATCGCGAACCCTCTCTACATAAATAGGAGCCAAAATGATCAATACATTTTTTGTAGGCCATTAATATATTAAAAAAGAACAATACATTAAGCAGTTTTTTTAAACAGGCACACATAAAATTGAAATCAAATTTAATGGTTTGTTCCAATCCGTCATATTAACTGATTATAATTGTGCTTGTATTCTTTTTATTGAACACTTTTAATTTATTCATCTTGTAATGCAATGCTGTTCAACTCGCGGCCCGCGGGCCGCATGCGGCACCCCTAGTACACTACAAGACCACTCATTGAGAGCCAAGTGTGATCTCCAAACATAGTATTTGAAACAAATTTAAACCACTAGTTAGAAAATACCCAAGAAAACCTTTTTGTGAATACATCACAATCAAATAAACAACAACGCATATAATTTAACATTCATATTAAAAAAAACCAATTAAACTATTAAATACTTCAAGTATAATCCTCAAAAAAGTATTCAATCGTATACAAAATTATGAGAACCACTCAAAATAAATAAACGAATAACCTACAAGAAGATTAAAAATACACATTTCAAGAAATCTAAGTTAAAATTCAAGCTTCAAGAATGCTCAACGCCTACTACACCATCCCATTAAAGGACTAGACATTAGAGAATCCGTATTTATCCATCATACTACAGGACAAATAAGAAAAATAAATGAACGCATGACTAAAGACTCCTAAGCCAAAAATTCGTCTATCAACTTAAATAAAAGCCATCATACTACAACCCGCCTTTATGACTATCGACCCCTAACCCTAGTTAGAGAACGCATAAAAAAACTTAAATACACTTAAATTATACGAAAAATATTTCACAAGAAAAACAAAAAAAAAACATCAATTATGACTACTGACCCCCATACAATGAGAACCACTAAATTATCTTATCCAAAAGTTTCAAACTTTCAAAAAGTAATTAAAATAAACAACCGTTTGAAATCTTTAGTGACTCCTAACCTTTAACAATGAGGACAACTCAATAAATCAAATAACATCATCATACAACAAGAAAGTATTTTCGAAGAAAACAAATCACCCCCCATATGACTAGTGACCCCAGATCCAACTTGAGAACCACTCGATATACTTGGAATAAACTTATCATACTACAAGGAGATTAATTTAAAAACAAATTAAAATCAATGAACCTATTAAACTCAACAAGAATATTCATATTAAATTAGTACAATACAACACAACTCATTAGATATTCATATTAAATTAACTATTTAAAATCCAAATGAAGCATCAAGCGACAAGACAACGTATTAAAAAATCACAACAAAGGGATATTTTTAATTAAAACCATATTATAACTTAATTAAGTGATTAGCACCCCTTAATTGATCCTTATATTCATTTGCGCCCTTGACTCCTGTAGGCACGCCTTCGATTTCCTTATAATTTATTTGCGTCTAAAGCACCGTAAAAACTATTAACTCATTGGAGCGCTCTATATACTACCTGTGCACAAAATTCCAAAATCATATCAATTATATGATGTAACTAAACTGTGTTCACCATGCAGCCTAAAAACTCAACCAAAGAATATCAGTGTATAATTCATAACTGTAGTAGACAGATGTTTATAGACAGCTCTATTTTGTTATTCAAACAAATAGATGTTGTTGAAATATTTGTAAGAGTTATAAAGCTCTAAAATAAGATTAAACTTTGTAACGTCATTTGCTAAGACCTAGATTATACGTTTTACTCTGTATAAACGTTGTGTTTGGTAACAGCGAAGGTTAGTAGATGTCGATTCAATCAAAACAGATCGTAACTGAAATAACTCTTACTTCTCTGGGTTTGTGGTATTCAAAAACTGATTACTAAGCGACATACGACAAACAAAAAGAAAATTGCTATTTAAAAACTATACCTCTTATCTAAAAATCATGTAAAATACCCTGTTTAGGAACGCGTTTTTCAAAAGCTGACAAGGGCACAATTTCCTTTTGATAAAACCATTTGATAAAACTGTTATTACTCATTAATACTGAAGGCCAAGGATCTGATAAAATGTGCCAGGAAATTGTTTTGTTTCACGAAAGAATAATCTCATTCCGGTTATTTTCTATGTGAAAACTACACATTATTAATTCACACATACAATTGTGTTGACCGTTAGTTAGCGTCGCGTCAGCTCATAAAGTCAATATTTGTAATCTAGAGATCGTTATTTGAAGGGGTTGTTAAAATTTGTTCAGAGAAAATTTGAAAAATGTGTCCCGCTTTCATTTGTTTCCAAATTTGCATGGCTCAAATTAGCAACACATTTTTTATTAAAAATTATTCAATTTTATTTTTTGTATGGGGGCAGTTCTGTGTACAAAATGAGTATCCACCTACAGTAATTTGTTTGCAATATCTCTTTATAAAATACACCATTTATGAGTGTGTACAGCTGGGATTCTTAAAAAAAATTAATAACTGAGGGCGTGTTTCGTCAAGTAACGTCAGTAGAAGGAGAGTTAACGCATTCCCGACGAAATTTTTTGGGTGCTACAACCGGTCTTTACGATATATATTTTAACGTTAAATTTAACTGTTTAGTCCATAGTCCAATTTTTAGAGATAAAATCAACAACAACAAAAAACAGACCGTCGTTGCAATACTTCTCCACAGAAATGTGAGTTAGTTTGACAACACTGTCGACCAAGCGACGTAAACTAAACAATGATGACAAACAGCTCTTTTATCCAACAGGTCTGATTACCTTCATTTGGCGACTTGTTTGTCAAAAGTTGACAATGACGTTGCTATTGTTATTCTATTAATTTTTTAACCCACAAGTCGGATAAAGTCGTGTGGTAATCGTTAATCTTTTTACAAGACGGTCATGATATTCTAAAGAAAATTAACACAATGAAAGTCATTCATTCTCTCTATTCAATCAATTCAGCTATAAAATAGTATTTGACTGCATACAGGTAATAGTAATACTCAGTAAGGTAGGAAGGGATTGCGGGGGTGGCAGTTGGAAACATAATGCATGCCATAATTTGTAAAAAGGAGAGCACAACGGAACCACAATTAGGAGTGCACATTTATGCAACGGTTTTAAGTGGCCAAACCCTTTTATCGAAGCCATTTATGTAAATCTATATAAATGAATGAATAGATACATTTTTACGTTACTCAAGATTCAACAGTGCTTAATCACATGTAAAGTAATCATCATCATCATCATGTCCCTTAGTCCTTGGATCTTTGGGGTGCCACAGATGACATGAAAACTATCCTTCTCCATTCCTTCTGCACTACGCATAGCATCACCTTGTTTTAATCCCGTCCACTCTTTGACGTTATCTTCCCATCTTTTTCTCTGTCTTCCTCTTTTTCTCCCTCCTCTAGTTGTGCCCTGCATGATTTCTTTTGCGAGCCCTTGTTTTCTGGTCACGTGGCCATACAACTCAAGTTTGCGCTTTTTTACAGACACCAGGAGCTTTTATTATCACTTAAAAAGAAAAATTTACCAACTGGCCCTAAATAAAAGTATCTTGAGTTTTCTTCTCCTCTCAAAGTATTATTTGCCATCTTACTGAGTCAAGGGCAGAAAACTCAAGGACAACTCTGTGATGAACATATTCCAACAACGGTAATAATAGTACGGATGAACATTTTGGATCTTTGGTGACGTTTATTAAAAATTTATTTTCACACATTTCATAAAAAAGTTCATTATTATTTTTAATTTAGCAAGAAAAAATTTACGAATTAATTACACGTAATATGTCGTTTTGCAGCGAAGACAATCCTCATTTATAATTCTTAGCCTACAATGAATTTTCAACATCTAGCAAAATTCGAATGATAATATGGATGAACTATGAAAGCAGCTGACAATAAAACACATTAAATAATGACAATTGTTATAGAGGTGAATGGAAAAACAAATTTGTTTTAGAAACCATGAAACAAGTAGATAAAAATCAGACTCAGTAGATCAGGATATGTCACAGTTTTTAAAAAAAAAAAAAAACAGAAACATGACACTAAAAAGCATTTCGGGTGTACGCCTTTATTAGAATTTAAAAAAAAAACAACAAGAAACAGAAAAGAGTTTAGAACAAGTGAACGGATCTTTTCAGGAGTGGTAATAATGTCATGGAATAACGGCAAGTTCTTTTGAATTAAAATGTGTACATGTTATCAAGGAGATTATATTAAATTATGTAGGTAAATTTATAAGACATTTTGAACTTTACTAAGTCGATTTCGGAAAATAACAAAAAAAAAAAAAAATGGAAATAGAAATAGAGGATAATTGAGAACTACTAGTAAGAGAGTATTTTATTGGTTGCGAGAGATCTAGTAGGATTTCAGAGCAACTAACTGGCGCACATATTCTGGTGAAGGTCTGTTATAACCACAGCTAGTACATTGGTTACCAGCTCCAGCTGCTGAGCTGAACTATAAAACATTTTCCTCACTTAGGGCTCTCCAACCACCCTTGCTTCCCCCCCCCCCCGCCCCCCGACTTCTATAGAGGAACATTCGGTCAACCGGTGCGCTAGTGTCTCCGGGGACCAGGCTGCAATGCCGGCAGGTAGGGACCCTGTTGTTATTAAGCCGACACAAGTATGCGCCTATGGGGTAGTGCTCATTTCGCATCCGCGTCACTAAACTTTGCTGTCTCCGGCCAAACCACCACCATGGGTCCTGATTGCCCTCCCCCCCTCGCTTCCCTCTTCCCACTTCATTCGCAATTGTTAACAATATTACTTTTCGATTCAAAAAGAAGGATATTTTCATGAAACTATTTATACAAAATTAAATGGAATTGATTGATAAATTGCAGTTCAAAAACATGTTCCTACTCCCTACCAATAGAGTGATCATTAAATTTCTAACAAATATTTTCATATTGATAAAGAAAAGCGAGTCAGAAGTCAGTATATGCATTCAAAATAGTTTTATATTTCAAATATTATCCTCAGAAAAATCGCAGAGTCGGAAACAATTGTTAAATTTAAGAAAACATAAAATTCTTAGTCTCATCCAGGCTGAATAAAATGTACACTTAATGTATGCGCCCAATGAAATCTTATTTTTGTGTCACTAATAATTGATTTATTTAACATTTCATTTTTCTTAAGATAAAAAAAACTAATATTATTTGTGAGCATTAGGTTTTAAAATAATATTTTTCTCAATTAAGCATTTCAAATAAAATGTGGGATTAGATATGTTTAAGTTTTAAAAAAAAAAGAAAGGATAGTTTAAAAGAGTTTTCAGCTTAATGTCTTCTTAAGGAGACAATACAAATCAAACCAAAATATTAGGAATTTATAAAAAAAAACAAAAAAAACAACATCTGTGTTTATTATTTCATAAAAATAACATTTTTCAATACATTTTTATAGAAATGATTACCAAAATATTCTGATAATGTTTTGTCTACAAAGCCTTTTCATACGCATATCTACCTTAAATATTATTTGTATCTCTTCTTATTTCATCTTGTCTTATTTTTTGCTTATTTTATCATATAACGCTGATCAGAAAAAAATAACCAACTGATATTTTACTTCAAATTTTGAACCAAAAAAATGCAAACCTTGGAGGAAAATAAAACGTTAACAACTGGTGGCTTCGACAAACTATTCTCAACTAATATGGAAAGTCTAATTCCATACCAATGGCAATTACAATCCTCTGACTTAGCTAACAAGTGGATACAAGTCTTCAGTTTAAATAGAAAAATGAGGCTAATTAATGTTTTAAGCACATAAATGTTCGAGAAATAGATCCATATTTGTCATATATTGGTTTAATATATCGTGAATACGCGAAGTAAAAAAAAATATACATATACATATATGCATATGTATATTCAAATTCGGCATCAACAATTTTTAAAAATTTTTTTTTTTTTTTTCAAAATAGATAAATTAAGAATGAGAACAGATTTTATCGATTTAGCAATATACCCTGATATTCAACAAGATAGCACTTATATAATTTTACAAAAGCTGGTTAAATCTGATTAAACAATTTTTTTTTTTAATAACAGGTATTTAAGACAATTGGTTTGAGTTGGGGGAGGGTGAAGGATGGTGGTCTTGAACACGTCAAACAAAATGAAACACATGAAGAAGTTACATTAGCTACTTACTATGCATTCAAATTAATCTAATGCTTGTTAATTATTATTTACTTTAATTTAAGATCAAATCATTTGTTATTTCAACTACTCAAGTTTTGATAAAAATAGCAATGATTTCCGCAGCCATCATGTCCTTATTACAGACATTGGTGTTGGCGGGAGAGTAGAGAAATCGGGGGAAAGTGGGTACTTTCATTCCCCATGGACACCAGTCCGTCGCCTTGTCCACGCAGACGAACCAACCGTTGTCGACATCGCAACCTGGATGATCTTTCTGGACGTAGATACGACGTACGGAATTGGGGTCCTGGTAGCCCGGGAGGCTGAAGGATCGAATAGGTGACCTCGTCAGGTCATTCCATGAACTGCTTATCAAATTAGCAGACGAGAACCAGCTGAGAAACGTTGATAAGGTCCCATTTAAGAGAAAGAATTTTTGGATGACGCCATCTTTATAGATTCCTAACTTGACCTAGGGATAAAAAGATAAGAAAATTAAAGATATATCCATCTTTACTGTAATTATTTCGTCGGCTACAAACTGACACATATGGAACACATTTTTTAACAAATAATACAACATAAAGTTAACCTCAAACGTTTATGTTATAATCATATCTTTGAAAAGTAATCAGAAAAAAATATATTTCGGAATAAAAGTGCATTATTTGATAAATCTTACTTAATTTGTTGATGGTGTAAAATATAAAAAAAGTGTATGGAGGGGAGGGATTAATTTGGTTTCAGTCAATACCAAAAATTGCATTAATACTTTGATCATGAGATAATTAGTCCGTCTAATTTATTTATTTGTTTTGTTAAAACGACATTTATTTATAGAAAAAACTGCTTTATATTTTCATTTAAATGTTTTATTTTTATTTAAACTCAATTTAACAAGTTGAGTAGCGGGAGGAGGATGATAACACTCAAGCCATTTTGTTTAAATCTGTATGAATATTTTTTTTAAAGTTTGTCATTTGCAAAAAAAAAGTGAATACTTTTATTTTATTTTAACTTAGCTGAATGCTTTTGCCTTGCAACAGTGTTTTTGGAGAAGGAAAATTACAATTAAAGTTTGTATTTTTAAACTTAAAAGTTTTGTGGTAGTTTTTTTTGTGTGTGTGTGTGGTTTCTTGCTTGGAAAACTTAAATGCAGCAAATCAATCAATGTGATAGGCTGAGAAGTAAAACAATTTTGTTTCTGTGCTAGATATTGAAAGAAACTTGATGTAGGATGAACAAAGATCGGATAATATCTCCGGATAAGATCCTGCTTAATTCTTTACCAATGAATTATTTTTTTTCGAATATAAAATAACGTAGTGATTATAAAACCATATTTAAAATGATTTTCTTTGTGAATTTTGTTGACCTTACATCGGTTATGGACAGGTTTGACCATTTGTTTAGGATATTGCTGCGGAAGTGGTGATCACATGAGAGATTCGTGTCCAGTCTCAGACATCCTATCGGGTACATGGGACTTAGAGGCTGGTCATGGCTCAGAGATGTGTTAGTGTAGGCGTCATACAGAGATTTACCAATATTTCCTAAACCCCTGTTAGAATTGATCAGAATATTTTTAATGAATTTGTTTCAAATAAATAATTATTTAACATTGTTGCCAGTCAAAATTGTCAAATTGTACATGTAAAATAAAACATTTAGTTTAATTTGTTTATATGAAACAGTTTGCAGCTTGCTACATTACAATGCATTGAAAAAAACTAAATTTTGCAAAGAAAAAAAAAATGATCACAAACGGAACGTATTCAATATCATATATATTTTTTTTTAATTAATCAATACTTACCTAAATACCAATGTCCAGTTTCCATGAGTTACAACAGGGTCAGCTATTTTTTGTATGATGATGTTATCGAGGTCTGAAACAATTGTGAACTCAATTTCCCAACTATTTACTCCAAACAATGAACACTCCCCAAAGGAGTTTCTAAAGTTTGCACTTTTACAAGACGAGTAAGTCAAACAATAAGAAACACACCCGTTCCTGTCATTTGAAAGCACGGTTATATTTAAACTGGGAAACGGAGTTTTCAATACAAGGATTTTTCCCTGCATAAACTGAAAGAAAATTCCTCGATCCTGTTGAAATGTTTGTGCTTGAAACATACTCAAATTTGAATTTATCCAATTAATTAAAATGCACACTACAATTGTCTTTGCAGAATTCATTATCGAGAAATACTGACTAACCTAGTTTGTGTCTTAATTGTAAGCTATACTTTAAATTGTATCAATGGAAAAATAGATGCCATTAATTTCTAAAGCATTTTTTTTTTGCTAGCAGAGCACCTACATTATTTTCATGACCAGAATATAGAAACGATAAATTTACTTTTCAGGTCCACAGCGCAATGTTTACAGAAATACTGTTAAACAAATCAGATCGCTTTCAAAAATACTTCTAGACAATCATTCGAAATATCTGCATCTTGTTCCTTGGCGATGGACACAAACAAACGACTTGAAGTTAACGAAAACGCACACTGAATATGTCACAATTGATCTCACAACACTGTGATTGGCAACATTGAACAATCGCACCAACCTTACGGTTTTATTGTAAATCATCTTCAGCCAGGGCGCTGCTCTGCAGGCTACTCGATTTCATCAGTGCATCTTTTTTAGCTCTTTTCACCGTTTGCATGTTTTATTTCAATTTTTTTTCACTCAAGTCCAAATGGATTAGCAAAAAACAACACACCATGTCAACAACAAATGGCGAGTGATTCACGACAGAGAAGAAAGCAGGGCGGAAGGGGAGGCATTCGTTCATAATGCAGAAACAGAGGACAGCGAGGCTTTCTTCCACCTGATGTTTTGGAAAATGTTAGATCACTATGTAACAATATGGAATGGACCGGATTGTTGCTGTAAGTATTTCTATCGATTTCGCGAAAGCTCTTTAAGATGCCTGGCAGAAACATGGCTTAACGAAACGGTAAATGGGGACGTGAAAAATTTTGTAAACGACTTAAATGACTTTTATTGTCGTTTTGACAGTCTGTATTTTGGAAGTGTGTAAAAGGAAATGATGAAGTCATTGAAAGATGGCAGTACTACACATGATGATACGTTATTGTTCACCCAACAGGAAGTGAAGTCTTTATTAGAACAAGTGGACGCGGCCAAGTCCTCGGGGCCAGACAAATTAAGTGGTCGGCTTGTTAAACTCTGCTCAGAGCAGCTCTCCTACATGTTGTGTTACATATTTTAGAAATCTTACGTAACTCACACTAAACCAAATATTTGGAAAACATCAGAAATCATACCAATTCCAAAGGATTGTAAGGTAACTTGCAAAACGACATACCTCCGGTTGCACTTACTTCTATTGTAATGAAATGTTTTGAGAAATTTACTCTGAGACAAATTTTGAATGAAGTACAGCCAAAACTTGACCCCAACCAATTTTCTTACAAACCTGCCAGAAGTACGGAGGATGCCATCTTACTATTGTAGGAGAGGCGGTCCTAAAAAATATGCCAGAGTACTTTTCCTATGCTTCTAATCAGCATTTAACATTATGCAAGCACACCTTATGATAAGGAAACTTTCCTCGTTAGGTGTACATTTAAATATTCAAGCTTTGCTACTGAACTTTTTGACAAATCGCCCACAATATGTCAAGGTAAATGATCAACCAATTTTTCTCTAGCCAGAGAAATAAGCAGCGGTTCGCAACAAGGTTGCGTTCTCTCTCCTGAACTGTATACAATAAATACCAATGATATTCAAAGCTCATGCGACACCGTTCCAATCATAAAATTTGCTGATGATATTAACATCGTTGGCTTAATATCTGAGGGAGAAGGCTTATACCGTAATTTGGTTACAAGCTTTATCAATTGGTGCGATGAAAATTTTCTGCGGGTTATTGTATTTTAAAAAAAAAAGGAAATGGTTGTTGATTTCCGGGGGGAGGTGTGGGAATGGAAACACCAGATTACAGATCTCAATATACAAAAGTGTAGATAAAGTAGAGGCATATACGTACTTAATGGTCACCATTAATAATAAGCTAACATTGCATGAGCATGGCCAAATGCTGTATAAAACATTCAACCTTTTCTACCTTAAATAACTGTATACATTCGATGTAAACAAACTAGTTCTGAAGTGAAACAATTGGAAGTCTATTTTAGGTAATACCTGCTGGTGTGGGAAATTCACCGTCTGATATTAAACACCCAATAAACAGACTAATCAAGAAAGCTAGGAACATGACAGAAACTAAACATCCTTCACTTGAAGAACTATTTGAAGAAACATGTTATTGTATAACCAAACACATTTTGGATGATACATCCCACCTCATCATCACAGATATATAGGATCGACCTGTTCTGGACGAATTCTTTCTATCAGAGATGGGACAGAAATATATTAAAATTCATTTGTTTCTCAATCTGTACGAATTTACCAGCTTGCTCCCCCAGAAGTCACAAAACTAAATGGTACCAAATACGTCCCTGATATGACTGAGAGAGTTCACTGAATGGCTGTTTTTTCCACTAGGGAATTAATTTAATGTAGATGTCTTGTGTTCAAATTGTTTTATTTATGTGCTCAAAATGTACAATGTAATAAAAAAAACATTTCCAATTGTTTGGGTCAATAAAGAATCTTATCAATTTTTAAACCAGAAGACTGATAAAATCATGCAGTGGTAATTATTATTGTACATGGTCTAACTATACTTAGATTAAGATCTTTTAGAGATCACACATATTTTTAAATTAACATATTTCTTTTAAAACGCAGCAATGCAGTTATATATCGGCTTTGAATGCCTGAGAGTAATGCTAAAATGCCTTCAAAAGTCATATAAATAATTTAAACTTTTACAAAAGTCTTAGCTTTCCGAAGTTAACAATGAGTCGAGGAATTTATTGACAAAAAATGATAACAATCAGCTTCAGTTAAAAAAATATTAAATCGAAAAAAATAAATAATGACAACAGAAAAGGACATGTGCTTCGTATTTTCAATGTTGAACCTCGTTGTTCAGTTCAAAACATTTCTATAGTGCTAATCATAATGGGACATTAGACAATGCAGTTACTGGTATTTTGTATGCGATTTACGCACGTGATAAACTTGATATAGATAACCAATGACTCATTATAAGGAAAAAAACAAATTTACAATAATGCAAAGCCGCAAAGTCTCCTTCCTTTTCTGGTTTTTATAATTTAATTCCACATACTTGCTTTTTTCCTTCTGATCTTTGTGTTCGTTTTGTTTTGGGGTACTTTTTCCCTTTATTATTCTTTTTTTTTGCTTTCACTTTTCAGTAGAGTTATGACATAAATATATTATTTAATCTTAATTTATAATTATATTAATGTCTGTTGTAATACTGATGAAGGCATTTGCAGGAACGTATAAATGTGTATTTTGTCTATATCATAATTAAAATTAATTTTCATTTGATGAGACCCAACCCTAATAAAAAGAAATCTTGTCATTGATGACAACTTGATAAAGACTTCTTTTTTTTCCAGGAAGCGATCCTAGCTTCCTGATTGATAAACGATTTTTAAAACAAAAGTTATTGTTCAACTGAAACAGGAGATACGTTGACACCAGGATTTGCTTTTTTTTTATATCTGTTGACTTGCTCCTCTTGGCACACTAAGATTTCTTTTACTGCATGTCTCAACATATTAAAACATATGAAGCTAATCAATTAAACGGGACGTCTCGGCAGCTTCCCAAACTTTTTTTTTAATTGACTGTAAAAACGAAAATCAATAAACCATTCTCCGTGTCTCTGTATGTTTGTAAATAAAGTCATTTAGAAATCTTTTTTCATCAATCACTGAATATTAGAAATTCAAGAAGAATTTATCTGTAAGGTCATCTCCAATATCTTTCAAATCTGTAGCACAGTTGGGGCTAGTGCTATCCGATGTTGGCCCAGAATGTTGCTTATAAATATATTATATGTTT
>OZ024798.1:13622495-13872523 GCA_964017045.1 Omphiscola glabra | reverse complement strand
CCAAAATGACAATTAAAATTACAATGTTTGAATGAATGTTACATTTAGACATACATTGTAGATTATGAGTAGAAAAGATTTATTGCAATGTACAAAGGTAATATGCTACTTAACATATATAATTTTACCACATGAAACATCGAATGTTTAAAATAATGTATGAAATCAATTGAAGGGCTCAAGGAAACACCCAGTGATGTCAGGTTTATGAGAGTTTTGAGAAAATTGATAATAAAGTTTGAAAATTCCTCATAAAAGTATCAAAATGTCAACATTTATAAATATTTATTTGTTGACCACGCTGCTTTTTCAGTTGGACCAATGTGTCATATTACTCCGTTGAATGGAATGTAGCCACACGGGAGATAACTTTAAAATTTCGAAAAACTGACATCACTGGATTTCCCTTGAACCCTTCAATTGTATTAATCAATTTTAAGAAAGCTACAGATGTGTAAAAAAAATGACATTGATCAGCTTCAAGTCAGGTCAAAGTAGAAAATTTCGGTATCGGACTAGGGCGATTGTCCCGTAAAAGAAAATTCTAAAAAAAAAAAAAGATCCAAGTTCGAGGTCAACATAACGTAAATTAGTAATGGAGCTGGAAAAATCGTGTTCGTATAAAAATGGTTAGAGCAACTCAAACAATGGCAGCGTTAAAGCGTAAAGTTCAATTCTTCAAAAGTTACTTGACAAAATATGCTCTCAAGTAACGCAATTTTCTTAATCATCCCAATTTTTGTGCTACACCCCTTGCATAGACGCTTTTTGAAGTTTCCAACCGTAGCGCAGAACTCCGGTATTATCTCATTCTGAATGCATCAAAGCGAATGAAACATGAAATTTGACTTACTCTAAGCATGGAAATTCGGACATTTAATCCAATCACCAGGGGTTTAGCAGACCAATGAGGAAGGAGAATGCAACCTGTGAACTCGGTAGATATTATCTTGAATTTTCGGACAATAAAACAACAATCTTTCAGAATTGGCGGTCATAATGATAAATAAAAGAGAGAAAATGATCCTACAAAGAAATCAAGAGAACCAAGAGGTGGACCATAATATACGGTTTCAAAAATATATTGTGTGTTAAGAAATATTTTCTACCGAAGAAACAGTTGTTACAAACAAGATGTACTTTACAATTATTCACTCATCATATTTTTGAGGACATCCCCAAGTCATGTTTATTGTTTCTGGGTGTGGCTCAATCGGACTCCTTGAGTTCACAAACTTAAAATCCATTACATTTGCTGTTACACATATATTGGGGAATTTTGGGATCAAAGATAAGATAAACACCGCATGTTTTGATACTTCTTCGATTGATCTAGATTGTATAAATCGAGCCCACATATTCTTAGAACATAAATTAGAAAATGACCTTCAATACTTCGCTTGCTGCCACCATATTTTAAAAAAAAAAATATCTCAAGTGTTTTAGGTGAGAGTGTGAAAGCTGCAATGTGTCGTCCTCATGTACCCATCTTAAATAAAGCGCTCCAAGCAATCATGGAGAAACATAATTAATCTTGTTATGAGAGTGATGTCATGAAATTCCCAAGTCTGCTTTGATATCACTTGTATGAGCTAGTAGGAATGAGTTTTGTTGTTTGGTTTTTAAAAAAAACAACTAAATTCTGTGTTTGAAGTGAATGTGAACAATGTGTTGAATTCTATCTATGAAATCGAATGAATGGTTGAACCTCAAATGCGAATTCAGCGTAACTCCAAGAAATGTACTATAAAAATAATGTTTTAAAATAATGAAACATGTTTTAAAATGTAAAAGAAAAAACAGGATAATTTTCCTCACTCGTTTAACGTCCCATTGTGTGTGGTTAATAACAATAAACATGCGGGAATTTAACAGCATTATAACTGGGGGGAAGGGGGAACAACATCAATATGTGCTATATGTTCGAAAGAATTCTTGAGTGTAAAAGAGGGTGACATATCAGATCATTAACGAAGTTCAGGGGCGATAGCGTAATCTGAGGGGAGGGGGTGTAGCACAAAATTAGATGATTAAGAACATTGCGTTACTTGAGAGCATATTTTGTCAAGTAACTTTTGAAGAATTGACCTTTTCGCTTCAACGCTGCCATTGTTTGAGTTGTTTTAACCTTTCTTTAAAATATAGTTTGAAAATACTTCCACACAGAAGTTTTAGTTAGTTTGACAACACTGTCGCTAAGCGTTGTAAACAACCACATGATGAGAACCAGCTCTTTTATGTAACAGATCTGACTGCCTTCAATTGGCCACCTCTTTTTGTAAAGTTGACAGTGACATTACCATAGTTATTCTATCCGTTTTTAAACCACTCTTTGCTCTTCCGCTTTAAAAGGAAGTATAATTTCAAAAACTTTTAAAACAAAATTAAATTAGAGAAAATAAGCAAATGAAAGTCACTCAATTTTTATTAAAGGAACAATACATTTATAAATTACCATTTAACTGCGTGCAGATAATGGTAACAGTCAGTGGCGTGGGAAAGGGTGTGGAGGTGTCAGTTTGAAAAATGTTACACATGAGGAACATCCCCTCCATTCCAAGTTAACAATATTTTATTTAAAAAAAACTGTATTTTTTAACTTCCTCTTTAAAAGGAAGTATAATTTCAAAAACTTTTAAAACAAAATTAAATGGAATTGATTTAATAACTAAAGAAGAAGTCCACAAAACATGTTCCTACTTCATGCTAAAACAGAGATGATTCATTTTCTATAGAAAACACATTTTGTCATGAACAATTGCAAATTTTTTGAAAATGTAAAATTTTAAGGCTCAATGATCCTAATATAAAAAAAAATTCCTGTAAGCGCCCCTTGAAATTTTAAATAATAAATGTAAATAATAATGTATTTAATTTCAGATTTTTATATTTCTTAAACTGACAAATATAATTGGAGAGTTTCAGGTTTTAAAATAGTATTTCCGTCAAATAAGAATTTCAAAAAAAAAAAAAATTGGATTTAATATGTTTAAGATTAAAGGAATAGATAAGAAAATTTAACAGACTTTTTGGCTGATGCTTTATTCATTAAGGAGACAATACACAACAAAACCAAACTATTTGAAATGTAAATGACACAATAAACACTTATCTAACGAAAAAAAATGTATTCTATAATAATTCTGTTTATAGAAGTCATGACGAAAATATTCTTTAAAAAAAAAATATTTACAAAGCATTGTCCTACAGTGTTAAGTACGAGACATACCTTCAATACCACTGTTATCTAATCTTATTTTATCTTCGGCTTATTTCACATTGTCTTTTATTATTTTTCTCCTATTTTATATTATTTCGCTTATCAGAAGAAAAAAACAAACATTTGATATTTTTATTCTAACTTGTGAACCACAAAAATGCATCACTTAAAATGAACTATATTCTAAACTGGTGTGCGATGTTGTACATAAAGAATAAAGAATTTACGAATTCCGTCTAATGAGAATTACAATCAGTTGCATTAGCGAACAAGTGGACGTGTCTCGATAAAATAGAAAATTGAAGTTACATTTATTAACTTCATGAATATGCGAGAGACAAAAATTGCATGTTCATCAATTAATGGGTCAGTATAGGTACTATTAGTTAAACTTGTTCAGCGCGTAGGCGTTTATTTTGAGTTTATATAGATAGATTATAATTAAAATTAGTTAGCTCAATAAATATGTGAGAAAGAAGAGATATGTGTATGTTTCTATTCGGATTCGTCGTTTTAAAAAAAAAAAAGATAGTTTTAAAATTAATAAATTGAGAAACATAACACTTTCATAGCTTCAGCAGTATTCTCCAATTTTTTAGATTGTAGCACTCATTTTTTTCTTTAAACTCTTCCAAATTTGATAAAAATAGCGATGATTTCCGCCGCCATCATATCCTTATTACAGACATTAGTGTTAGCGGGAGAGTAGAGAAATCGGGGGAAAGTGGGTACTTTCATTCCCCATAGACACCAGTCCGTCGCCTGGTCAATACAAACGAACCAACCGTTGTCGATATTGCAACCTGGATCATTGAGCTGGACCGCCTTCAATAATACTTCTACACAATCTTTCCAGATGTCTGTATCAGACAGCATGTTCCTTAGCGAAGGAATCTAACAAACGACTTAGGTTAACGAGAACGCAAGGCTACGAACCTGACACAATTATGTAGTAAAAACTATTCTCTTACACGGACCACCCATTCTTAGATTAAAATATTTAAGAGAAAACACATATAATCAAGTTAATTATTTTTTTCAAAACACAACAATGAAGCTATACATGGGCTTCGCATGCCTGCAAGTAATGCTCAAAATGCAAAACAATATAACAAATTTTATCATTTTACGCACGTCTTAGTTTTTTCCGCAAAAACAAATGAATCGACAAATTATTGACAAATAAAAAAAAAAACATTGATCAATATCAGCTTCAAACAAAATCGATTTTAAATTTTAAATTTAAAAAAAATAATATATAATAACCTAATAAATAAAGACCTATTCTTTGTATTTTCAGTCTTTCCACACCTTTCTCTGCTCTGAACATTTCAATAGTGCTAACCATAACTCGATCCAATTGAACTACGTGACCTTGAAACATATTCAAGTTTCATTTGATCAAACTAATCGAAATGCATGAAAATATGATCTTCAAGTCTATCTTTAAGTTTATTTTTAATCTTATAAATCTATCAATGGAACATTACATGCTTCTTATTAGTGTAGCATTATTTTGTAAGCTCCTAGTGTATTTTCACCACCGTAATATGTATAAGTTAAATTTACATTTCCGATCCACAACAATATTATTAAAAGAAATGCTGTCGAACAAAACATACCATCTTTTAAAATAAATGTACAAAATCCTTCCAACTGCATGATTTAGACATCATGATCACCAAGCGACCGTAACATGCTAACGACATAAGCTAATGAACAACAAACTGCACACTACACAATTGATCTCACAACACTGTATTTGGAATCGTGAGACCATGGCACCACCTTCATTGTTTTAATGGAAATCATCCATTTTTAAACCACTGATTGCTACAAAACAGATAAAGTTGTGTAGTAATACGTATTCTTTGAAGTCGACAAGCCATTCATAGATTTAGATTTACGGGCGGAAAAAAACCATACGAAATTCACTTATTTGTTGTATTTCAAAAATAAAGCTATATGTTATCTTTTGTCTGCATACTACTAATGTTATTTACCTTTTAAGGCCAAGTAAATTATTTATTATTTTACAAATAATCTTAGTTATAAAGAAAACAATGAAAGGAGCAATAATTGAGAAATAATGATAAAGGTAAGCGTAAGTACATTTTAAAATATAGAGATTAACAAAGACCCCATTGTATAAACATTTGAGAGTCAGCGCCGTACATGCGACACAAGCGAATCAATGTCGTAAATCAGACGCGACATTGTCGTACATGAGACGCACGTGGGTCAATGTCGTACATCAGACGCGAGCGTGTCATTGATGTACATTAGTTAAGTGAGGGTAATCAAAAAAAAAAAAAGGGGGGCGCTTGTCTCCTATCAAAGTTAAAACACGATGAGCTACCACGGCACCGTCAACTGCAATGAGCTAAACGTAATTTGAACATGGGCGCCCGCAGAAAATCTTCTGGGGGGGGGGGGGGGGGGAAATACTTTCTATTTATTTTCTCTTTACTTTAATACATTTTTTGTCTATTTTTGTCTAATAAAATTTTTTAATCAATCAATCCGGGGGGGGGGGGGGCAAGTGCCCCACCTTGCCACTACTTGCGGGCGCCCATGAATTTGAATATGTATTGGTCATAGCATATAGCGACCTGGAAAAAACTGTCATTTATTGAGTCAGACAGTGGTACTCAGTATAGAAAAGTTTATTATAATTACACATTATAAAGGACAGCCACATCCCTTCGAGTGGCGTCATCGAGTCCTGTGTCCCATTCAGAAAATGAAGATCCCGCTGGCGGCAGTGTATTCTGAGATAGACTTATCATCCAACGACTGTTCCAACTAATAATATACTGAACAGTACGACCTGCCCGTATAGGTTTAAGATGCTGGGTTTCTGTTTCACAAACATTACCTCATAGCACATCAGCAATAGGTTACACACCCAGCCAGTATTGGCTTAAGAAGCTGGGTTTCTGTTGTACAAACATTACACCATAGCACATCGGCAATAGGTTACACACCCAGCCAGTATTGGCCAGTATTGGCTTAAGAAGCTGGGTTTCTGTTGTACAAACATTACACCATAGCACATCGGCAACAAATAGTAGCGGGGTAACTTCGTTTTAAATATGTTTTTTTTTTCAAATAAGAATTTCTTTGGACAAGTTGTATGTTTGATTTTTGAGATTTAAGATAAGAAGTAATTTATGCGTTAATTTAAACGTATTAACAATATTCTAAAAAAAGGCGGGGGTGTGTGGAATAATTTATAATCTTTAACTTAAAAAATACAACATTAAGCAAAATTCTAATGATAAGATAATTCAACATTGAAATGTGTTGGGATTAATTCATTAAATAAAATAAAATGTTACAGAGAAACATTGAACAACTGAAGTGGACTCTGTACCCAATAGAACATTAATTTGCAAATGCTAAGCCAAAATTACGTTTGGAAAACATAGGTATTATTTTAAATATAAAAATCGTGGAAATTTTAACAATTATAAGTTCATTTAAAAACATTATTTCGTGTTCTTTTATTGTTTCTTGTTGTTTTTTTTTTTAAAATAGATTTTATATTTTTCAAAGCTTCCAGTCTAGTATAAACATTGCCAAGAATTACAGTTTCCCCAGGAGCTGACTTTGGAAGTGACCACGATCGAGTCATGATGACCTTGAGGATGCACTTAAAGAGGGTAAATAAACAGGGATATACCAGAATCAAATTCGACCTTGAAAAGCTGAAGGATCCTAAAGTAGCAAAAGACTTCCAAGCAATGACAGGAGGAACACATTTGCAGCGTTTAACATCCTTGGTAAACATCGACCAACACAAAGAACCATGGGTGACAGCTGACATCCACGATCTGTGTGATAAGCGGAGGCAGTTAAAGAAAACAAAGATGGTAGAAACAGAGGGGGCGAATATAAGACAGTTAACCAAGACATCAAAAAAAAAGTATGAAAAGGGCAAAGAAGAACCACCCACCTTCCACTTGATTGATCATGCAGGAGGGGCTGCATCAACGTACGAAACCTGGCCACAACACCCGCATTGGATCTTTCTAGGGACTTGGATGGTATATTTAACGTCATTAAAACACACTTCCCACCCCGGGATGGCAACAGATGATTTCTACTAGGTTTTACGCACATGGGTTCTGCTTTGTGACTAGGTCACATCGTAGTTGGAACGAAACATCTGCCTTGGAGCAGTCCCCTCAAAGGCTGCATGAGAAAAATATTCGGCAAGGGCTGCCACGACCCAACATTACCTCATATCCATTAACGGCAACACCCAACCACACCCCGACCCGTTTCTGGTGTTATTTTCATCTACGCCTGATAACTACTACGTACCTGTGCTCTTTCTAACGCAGATTCCATGTAAGATTGTTGTCTATCACGCGCAGGCCCCTGACATGGTGATTTTCTACCCAGGAAGGCGTTCTGGGGGTATGTGGCAAACGCCTCTTTATCGACATACATAGTGGGACATACGGTGCTATATACTCCTGTAAAAGTGGTCTCTGTCAATTTCTTCTTCTTGCTTCATGTCAACTTACAGCCCTGATTGAGCCTAGCATTATATTAAATTAGTAACGATGTTTATTGAGGTCCGTATGCCTGAAAGTCTTACGCATAAAAAATTCACAAATGTGTGTGTAGTATGGGGGGGGGGGGGAGATATTTAACTACAAAACATAATAGTAAAGAAGTGTATATTTAAAATATTAAAGTTCTAAGCTAAAAAGAGAGCTGTATTGAGTGCTTATGATTAAAAAATAAACTATTAATTATTATTAACTTGAATATTATAAATGAATTTTTTTTTTAAATTCAGGTGGTCGCGGGGGGGGGGGGGGGGAGGGACTTTTTTAAACTTTTGAACCAGTGCCTAGAATTGTAACTGTCCACCCTTTTATCACAAACAAGTAGTAATGAGGTAGCTTTTTTTCAAACCTGGAGTTAACTCTCAAAAGACTGTAGATTTGTCCGGTTTTTAATGACCTTGAATACATCTTATTATTGAATGCATCTCATGGCTGTAATTTTGTAGCTACCTACAAGTATTATATATCATTTTAAAGGTAATTGGATGCTCCTTAATTGATATCTGGTTTTTGTTCAAAATATTCCTGCTAAATTTGATTTATTATTATTTTTGGGCAAAACTAAATATTTTTTTAAGTTGACAAAAACATAACAACACAGCTTTACAAAGAAGGAAAAAAAAAAGTGTTCCCAATTATATAAAAAAAAATGATATTTTATTAGAATGTATTCAATACCTACAAAACATATTCAAATTTCAAAAGAATTGACTCAAAAATAAAAAAAAGTTATGACTATTTGTAGACAACATATCATTCAAGGAAATTTTGCGCAAAAAAGTCAAAATTATATTTAAAAAATAATAATAATTTTTTTTAAAAAGGAAATCATGTACTGCATCAAATTATCCCTTAGAACATTATTAGTAAGTATTATTTTAAGTTAAGGAAAAAAAGCACATTTTAATAAATAAACATTTTGTATGCATCGCCGAGATACCGTTCAAATGATTTAATCCTTCGCCAAGACCATGCATATAAAATTCTTAAAAAACAATTTCTTTATTTAATAAAACATATAAATGTATCAAAAACAAAGCCTGTAGCATATGCTCTGACCATTTTACCCTTGTTTTGGTAACATACAGTTAATTGTGTTGTTATTATCAGGCTGCGGCCCACGGTGTAAAGATTTTGAGCTTTACAATAACGGGTTCATCATCAAAGATGTCCTATGTTCCATAAATTGTTCATTATTTGCTACAATTTCTTGATGCTGATACAGTTCTTTGTATTTTGCATTGAGATACATAAGAGTCTCCCAATTTTGCACAGCATGTCCCCTTTATTTACAGTATCGGAAACTTTAGGAAACTCAATATAGCCTTCAATATGTCCTTAGTCATAATGGTGTGGCTCATTGTTCATCATAAATGGATTTCCTGGACATTTCTTGTAAAATAAAGAGCTTGAATAAGTCCTGCATTCATAATAAATCCACTTAGTAGATAAAACGCCTCTTCAATGATGTTATACAGGTACCAAATTTTGAAAATAGAAATTTTCTTCCGTCCATTGTCCTGCGCACACTGCTTACTAATAACCAAAAAAATATGTAGTAAAATAGAGTTTGAAGTGTCTATTTGCTTTTGAAATCTACTTATATCCTCTCTTGTTGTAAAATCAGGAAGCAATATGCTTTGTACCCCTGGTCTAAATGCAGCAATCCATTTAGAGTCCCACAGTCATTGTCATCATAACCCATTGACTATGATTGACATCTGCCCTTCAATAGCCTTCATAGATGCTGTCAAAATATAAAAACAAAATATTTATTGGTTTAGCTAAAATAAAAATTGACGAGATAAACAAAAAGATTTCAAAATATAAAACAATCTGCCTAAATTACTTTTATTTAAACTTTTCATTGGAAAGAGAACACAGCTGATTGTTACAGTTACACTTCAGTTATCATGATTGTTTACATTTTGCTAACTGAAACATAATAATATTAACTACAAATTATTTACAATTACAACAAATAAATAATGTAATCTATTTAAGAATTTCTACTATTCTACTGGAACTTGAATAAAGCTACTGTTAGGGCTAATAATAGTGCTAAGAAAGTATCACGGTATGCGTGAGTTGAGTATAAATGAAAAACGTAAACAAACCTCGTATACTATGATTATGATGATAATTTACAGTATTCTCTGTATCAGTCACATCTGAAGTGCTATCTTCATCAAAAATATTCATCTAAGGAAGAATAATTGTCCATTTCAAGTTTATAATCAGAATCATACTCCATAGCAATGCTTTAGTGTGTAGTAACAGTGAACGGGTCTTGTGTCAAAACATGTGTAAATTGTGTAACACGGCGAAAAGGGAAATTCATGAATTGACAACTTGCTACCAGGGCTGCCACTCACTTTTTTAAAATTTCCCAAGATTTGGTCAACAAATTTCTCAAGATTTCCCAAGATCATACACTATATAGGAGTTGTTTTTTTTTTAAAAGGGGTTTTCTATGTAATTAAAGTATTATATCTAGAATTAATACCCCTGAAACACATGTTACAGTAATTGACTAAAATTTATTTTAAAAGACATTTTTAAAAAAAGTTTATCTCAAAAAATAAATAAACAATTTGTTTTTGAAATTTGTTGTTTTTTTTTATCCAAAATATCAATACCCACTGGAGTTAGGCTACTAAATATTACTTCTATATTCTCTGATAAAAATATCATCTACAATTCATGTGTAATTATTAGAAGTCGCTTGGAGACAAAGGTCGCAAGGCTAATCAACACAGAATTCATTTTACAAGGGCATAAGCTTCTTCATCAAAAAATGATTTTTCTTATTGTATGTCTGTTGATTAGTAATGGGGTTTGCAAAGCAATTAAGCAGAATTCAATAATTATAATTGTAGTTAAAATGGTTTGATATTATTATGAAAACAATAAGTTATTTTATTTTTTCTTGTAAATTTTCAATATAATAATTTTTGTTTCAAACAAAATACCTTTTAAATGAACTTTTCATTTTTTCATAATTTTAATATCTTAATTACTTATGTGTCAATCCACAAATATTTTTTCCAACTGATGAAAATTAGGCTGGATTTTTGACAG
This sequence comes from Omphiscola glabra, assembly GCA_964017045.1. Lineage (NCBI taxonomy): Eukaryota > Metazoa > Mollusca > Gastropoda > Lymnaeidae > Omphiscola > Omphiscola glabra. The sequence goes on along the minus strand of OZ024798.1, from coordinate 13,861,639 downwards.
ATGCATCGCATCATAGTTTGAACACATTGTAGAAGTAACTGAAATGTATCCAATAGGGCTTGTCATTTAATGGTGGAAATCTATAAATATAACTGCTGTATTCATCCGGGTAATTATGCGGACAAAATGCCAACACTGTTCAGTGACTCTTAACCTAAATCAAAACTTTGTTTTCAACTATATTTAATGAAATATTTACACCACTATAAAAAATCCACATTCTCAATAATAAAATGGCATAATACTATTTGAGAGAGATTGAGAGAAACACATTAATTTATGTGGTGTTAGGGGATTGAGATCATCCGAACGCAGGTCCAAAATTCATAACACTAGTAGTAGTAGTAGTAGTAGGCCTAATGCATAACACTAGTAGTAGTAGGCCTAATGCATAACACTAGTTGTAGTAGGCCTAATTCATAACACTAGTAGTAGGCCTAATGCATAACACTAGTAGTAGTAGGCTTAATGCATAACGCTAGTTGTAGTAGGCTTAATTGTATAACACTAGTAGTAGTAGGCCTAATGCATAACACTAGTAGTTGGTTGGTTGGTCTGTGAGTTTTTGTATGTGTGTTTGTTTGTGTGTGTATGTTTGTGTTTTTTGTTTTTTGTTTGTGTGTGTGTGTAAGTGAAAGCGCCACTGGAAAGCACTCAATGAAGTAGTTTGGAAACAGGCCAATTTACGCTTGACCTGCACCCAAAGTCCATCAGTAGTATTTGTGTAGATTCCTGGGTGAAAGGGTGTACGAAATCTTGGGCATCTTTTAATATATAGCACGAACACTTACAAAAATTGATATTTTAAAAACAAAAATTAAGAATTTAACGGGTGCTTACAAATAGGGCATTTTTCATCGATTATTATTGTGTTTATTTGTGTTTTCTTCAAATTTGCTACTTGTGTAACATAGTTTCCTAAATAACATAGTTAAAAAAAAAATCTTCGCCTATAGTTATTAAATTGCCGGCTGTTTTTTATCTTTTTATTTTCAGAATAATTGGCAATCTGCCCCGCCCATTTGCATTCATTTCTATTTTAATGATTTTTTTTAGATGACAATCTAGTAGAAGGCTAAAAGAAAGCCAAAAAAAGTTTGTGAACTAACATTTTGATTATCATTCCAATTTCAATTTTTGTTTAGTATTGGGGACTAGTTGTAGAAAAAATTCTTCGTTGTATACCGTGTTACACTACGGTGTTTTCAGATTTATTTTTCCGCCGTTCTAAAAATAGTAACATTACGTAGTGCGCTATGACGTTTTCCGGTCTGAGAAATGACAAGCCCTATTTTACTATGGATTCTTGTTTGAACACTATCGTTCACTCTTGGCTTCTACTGTCTTTCTTATGGTTGTTAATGTCTAATAACCTAATGATAAAGTATCCGAGCCTACCGCCCTCCCCTTTCCCACAAATTCTATAATATTAATAGTAATAGTCTTTATTGATTTCATTTGAGATTTCAAGATTTATTATCAGTTTATTTATTGAGACTGTTCTATGCATATGGTGTACAAGGTCAACACCTGTTATGAAATTAGTAAATCTTCAACATAAAAAAATAGAAAATTGAATTTCTTTAATTATTAACTTTTAATACTTCACAATATTAACTTTAATTTCAGAACATTTCTTATTTATTTATGAGTGATTTTAAAAATTAAAACCAGTAAAGACTTAAAACAATTAAGGTTTTCCTTGCTACATAAAAAATTATTTTGCTTTATTTACATTTTAATTATTATCACATATGTTGTTTGCGTTCTTCGAAATATGTAAAAGAAATCTTCCCCGTTAATATTTCCCAAGGTTTTGCCCAATTTTCAAAATTATTCCCCAGATCCCAATGGGGGTCGTGAATTCCCAAGATCTTGGGAAATTTCCCAAGGTGTGGTAGCCCTGCTTGCTACCAGATTTCTTCAAGAACTAATAGTATAAACGATTTTTCTTTATTGCCAAATAGAAATTTAACATGCCAAAATAGTAAATCTTTATTTTCGCCTTTTAATATTATTTTTTTATATATTTTAAGAGTTGTTTTTTTCACCCGCCAGATATGACCGATTTTTCAATCTCTCGTCTTTTGAGAGTTAATTTGTGTATTAAAAACAAGAATTTCTTTGGACACGTCACATTGGGAAAATCCATTCTGACTTTTGAGATGCGTAAATAGTAATTATTTCGTTCTTTTAGTATTCATACGTATTTCAATGGGGGAAACAAAAGTAGCTTCTTCTGGAAAACTTAAATAGTTTAAACACTTAGCTGATTTCTACTGATAAGACATATCAGCAATGAAATTGTTTCTGACTTTTAAAAAAATTAAAAATGCAAAATATTTCATAGAAGCATTGGGGCATCTGAATGGTCTCGGGACCCCCATGTAACATGTAGATTAAATTTCGGATAATTCGTTTGTGAAATATTAAATAATAACAATTGTTAAATGTTCTCGGGTTGAGTTTAATGTTTAATATTAAAATAAACTGGATAGCGTTTAACAATGATATTATTATTTTTTGTTAAACATGCAAGATTAGGGTTTATTGGTTGCATGATACGTTTTATTCATCCTTAGATTAACTTTCGCTCTAAGAATTCATGTATTCTGTATTTTACGTACCACTGAACCAAAATTTATGAGCCTAAAACACAATAAATCATTCTTTACAATGTGTGGATATGTGATACAATGTGTGGATATGTGATACAATGTGTGGATATGTGATTATTCCACTTTTAATCCAAATCGCGTTTTTAACATCACCGTAAAACTATAATGTGAAGTGACCTGTTTCCGGTTGTTGAAAGTGACAAGGACCAGTAGCGTGCATTAACCCTAATTGGACATGGCAGGTGAAGAATATTTTTTTTTATCGAAAAATTTGTTTAAAAAACTTTGCATTTTCTTACGTGCTTGAGAAAATGGTCAAATGATAAATCTTGAATCAAGATTTTTAGGAATCTTCAATAATGTAATTCTCAAATAAATACAATGTACTAAGATAGTTATGTAACAACTAATAGCCATTAATAAGATGATTCCGAGGACATCAATCCAATGACTTAAAATGCATTTTTCTTATATATTTTTAAAACTGTATTCCATAAAAGTTAAGGTACAGAAAACATGGATACATAGTAGCAGTTATTTTAATATTTTTTAAGGCTGCGACTATTCGTAACCGGGTAACAGAAGTGAAAGTTTGGGATTAAAAAGCTATTTAAAATATTATTGTTGGGTTTGCAAGTCAAAATTTGGGATCAAATGAAAGAAAACTGAATGGACTATAAGTTTGTTTCTACCTGTAATTTTTTATATTTACTTTTTCATTATGGTAGAGGCGAAGCCAATTGAAGATTTACAAACTGCTGATCAAAATACTGCATCCTCTGATGTTGCTAATGTTAGTGAGTTGGTTAACAGCAGAAATACTGGTGGGTGACAAATTTTAAAATGCATACAAAATAAATGTGTATGATTTGTACTTATAGCTTCTAGAATGATGCTGGCTGAAAGTTAACAGAACTATTAAAATTTATAATATATATATATATATATGTGTGTGTGTGTATGTGTGTGTACATTTATTTATATTATTTATATATTAATGTGTATATCAACATCATCATGTCTTTGGACCGTTGGGACGCCACAGATGACATGAAAACTATCTTTCTCCATTCCTCTAGGTCTTCTGCACTACGCATAGCATCGCCCAGTTTTTTTTAAATATATATTTTTTTTAATTTATTGTATGTATATATGTTAATTAAATAGTCGAAAATACAAATATTTTTACACAAGAGACCTTAAATATTCACCCTTGTATTTTAATTTAAAATATTTACCATTAATTAAAAATACAAAAATGTAATTAATTTCTTTTTAAATATTCGAAATAAAATTAATGAAAATTAAACATTCAATGATAATTATTCATGTTTTTTTCGTTTAGTTTTATAATAAGCGGTTCTAAAATTATTATTTTTAAAAATTATTTATATACATATATTTTTTATGTATTTAAAAAATAGTTCACTTGCTACCAGACGAATGTGAACTAACAGAAAGAAGTGGTTCTGGTAACATCCGACAAGCCCAAATTGAGATGAGTAGCTTGCCAATAAAATTTAGAAACGGAGCCACAGAAAGGTTTCTATCAAAAGTTCGGCAACTTGTTGTACACATCGAAACAGCTGGTCCTAACGGCAGACAACGACGTGGATCTGGAAATATTCTGGCACAGATGCCAACAGTAAACGAAAGATCGGGGAGACAGTACGGGGTCATCCACGTAAAAACAACCTGCAACGTGATTCAATCAACAGTCGAGGAACGAAACTGTACCTTAACCGTGTTCCACGAGGGTAGAAGGTGTGCACTGCTAAGACCTAAACAAATCTTGAGAAGTAACGCACCAGAAGATCTGCTGATTACCCTAGTCTGTGAGACGGATGATATCGGCATTGTAGGACTGATAAGGGACACCAAGAATTCTTTATTGATGATGGCAAGGCAATTGCCAGAAGAAACGAAAGAAGCTTTGACACATCAATTCTGCATTCTCACTCCATCAAATGACATGGAAATGTTCTTAAGAGTTGAAAAATGTGAGCAGGCTGACTACGGCATAAAAGTTGTTACAAGCAATGGACGGACGGAGGCTAATATCATGAAGATTGAACAAAGCTCCGATGGTTTGTAAAAAGATTAAAACAAAAACCATTACCTATGTAACTCGGTGCATTCTATTCATAGATTATTCCATACACTCCAATGACGCGTTTTCCTAGAATGAGTTTAGTTGAGTTTTATTTTACAAATTTGATCGACAATGTAGACATTTTCTATTTAACTCAATTCATTAAATCTATCTGATCACCATGACATAATAAAATAATTATTTTGCAAAATATATGAAACAATCAGAAGATGATTTGAATACTTTGATAAATCCTTAAAATGTTTCTGATTGATGAAATTTAGCGTTGATATCTGGCCAATACATCAGAAAAGCCCTGTTGTATAAGCCTTTGCTCTCTCCTGGTTCATGCGGATCACCTATTTTAAAACTGAAGAAAACTCCAGAAGGCATTTCTCTTGACATATGGACGCATTTTGGTCTAGATCGGAAACTGGAACTAGGAATCTCAACATTCAAAGGTGTGTTGATTACCGCTTCACATTTAAAGAAACACATTATGTAAGCCTTTTTATAATTACATATAATTACATAATAATTACAGTATAGTGTCAAAACTTAAAATAAGTTAGCACACCTTACTTTTCTCACATCGCCCATCTTACACCAGTCGTTGAGTATGTAGCTCTGGAGATGTGTATAAAACAAACTGACAATATCCAATTGAGAAATTGTTCAAAATCAGTTTTCCTCTAAATTTGAAACAAAAGTTTGCTAACACAGAGTTGTATTAATTTGTGAAATCTATGTATTAGTTTATCACTAATTATTTTGTTTCATCCAGTGCATAACTTCGAAGAATTGCCCATTCCTTTAACAAAATGGCCCGCCTTACCTCGCGATCAGAGAGGGGATTATTCTAACGTTATAACGATCAAAGTTGCACACCCTGTCATGAGAAACATGGAACAACGTTTGGCTACACTACAGAATGTGGCCAGTTTGCCCTTCACCGCAATAGAACTAACTAAGGGTGGATTTTTCTTAATGGGTATGTTTAATTTTCTTTATTTAAAAATCTCACTAAACTTACGGAAGTGTCTAAAAATAGCAACAAAAAACAAACAAACATTATTTATTGTATTTGTTACAAATTAAAATGATCAAAGAAATACTTTCATACTGGTTTTATATATTTAGTATGACCTTAGATCGCAAGAAAATGATGAAGAACATAAATCCAATCATTTTGCATTTACCCTTTCATGAAACAATAATTATTATATGTAAACTGTGTAGTAAATTAATAATTGTGCAAACGATCAGTTATTGTTGTATTCACGCGAACATTGTAATTGTCCCTACTTATTTAACACTCGCTTTTAGCAAGAAAAGATAAAAAATAAGATACGGTGAATCAAATTGTATTCCTTAGATTTTGATTAAAGCTGCTGATACATTTAATTTTAGTTACTTAAACAATTTTTTTTAAAGATATATAGCTACTGAAAAAAATATCACATTAATATTTTGCTCCTGAAAAACTTTCCTCATTATTATTTTCTTGAAGTACAATTTTAGCTAATAAAAATACACAATAATTTTCTAAATAAAAGTTTGGCTTCCGAAACAACACAAAATGTGTTTAAATACAATTCTAGATATAGAAACTAAAAGTTTTATACTAAAAAAGCTTATCACTTTAACACATAGTTACTGAAACACAACATTGATATTTTTATACTTAAACACCACATTCATATTTTTTATACTGAAACACCACATTCATATTTTTTATACTGAAACACCACATTCATATTTTGTTACTGAAACACAACATTGATATTTTTATACTTAAACACCACATTCATATTTTTTATACTGAAACACCACATTCATATTTTTTATACTGAAACACCACATTCATATTTTGATACTGAAACACCACATTCATATTTTGCTACCGACACACCACATTCATATTTTGCTACTGACACACCACATTCATATTTTGATACTGAAACACCACGTTCATATTTTGCTACTGACACACCACATTCATATTTTGCTACTGACACACAACGTTCATATTTTGCTACTGACACACCACGTTCATATTTTGCTACTGACACATCACATTCATATTTTTGCTACTGACACACCACATTCATATTTTGCTATTGACACACCACGTTCATATTTTGTCGACGACTGATACATAAATCCGTTAAAAATTATTATCTAACAACACCTTCCACGCATACAGGTCCGGACAATAGAATAACATGCTTTGAATGTGGCTACACACTGAGAATCAACACGAAACGCCCGAGTCCATTTGTTCTCCATTGCAGAGATCAGCCCGAATGTCAGCAAGCCATTCAATGTAAGCTCCTGGCCAAAATTCATTTTTAAATTTAACGTCAAATTTAAATGTGAATGTAATATTATTGATTACACATTGTCATAATTTTAGAAGTCAAACATTTTAAATTTGAGATATTTGAAAAGTAAATATGATAATAATATATATGTCCAGGGATATTTAGCACAAGAAAGATAATGCTTGCCATGTATCACTTGAGAATAATCTTCACCTGAGTGTCTGTAAAAATTTTAAACGAAATTATAATGACACAGTTATGTATGGTTTTAATAAAATGATTATGCTTAATGCATAGAGCGTGTGCATTATGGTGTGCTAATAACGTTACTGTAATTCCTTAGATTGACTTTGTTTACTTTTATGAAATTATAAGATTGTGAAGATCTACTCCTTTGCTGTATCTGCCGACAGAGACGCATTTCAAGCCTTACATGCCCATGTTTTCACCTAAAGATGTGTGATACTTGTTCTGTCAACAAAAGAAAATGTCCCGCCTGTCACACGATCATAACTAATCGGATCACGGTTTATGTACTAGTAAGTAAAAATACATGATAATTTTCAACAACAAAAAAATTTAAATATAAACATATATATTTATATTACTGTTTAAAGTAGATTGATACGCAAGTTAATTTAACGTTAAAATCCATACTAAAATTCCTTTATTTTCGTTGTCAAATTTTATTAGCGAATGTTCCTATGGGTTCTCAAAATGTGTCAAGAACATGGTTTTCTTGTTATAAGCTGATACAAGAAAATAATCCATTCACCCCATTGCACTAAAGGCCAATTCACGCCCCTTTACGAATACACTAAAACCCTACCCATCATGCTCTGATGACATAACTGAAAAACCCTGCCCCAGATATAACACGAGTCTCCTGTTGACCTGGTAGTCAACTGCCATATATATCTATCAATATTACCCTACACACTTGCAAGTATACATAACTGTATAATACATTGTCTAATAATATGTATATTGAAAGATTGTCTAAACCACGTGTAACAAAAGTCTCATATTGTCCTATATCAGGAATATGAACGTTTCAAACATGTGTCGTTTATTTTTAATTTGATTACCTTTACAAAAAAAACTTGATTACTTTTTTTTCATTTAATTGACCTGTATACCTTTAAAGGCCTTTTTGTGTGTCTTTTTGTCGACAGAGCAACATAATGTGAGGCGTAACAGAAGTGAACATGTGTAGCAATTTTTAAAAAAACACCAACAACAACGCACAAAACGGAGACCTTCAGCAGTTTCTTCAAGTGATAGAAAATATAAACCAAATAGTCCTTCAATGATTTTGTGGAGACCAGATTGGCGACGATTTGTAATCTTAAATTCAAGAAGAATGTATAGAGGAATTTTATGAATTCATCATGGTCGTATGTTTTCGTTAATGTGTAAAAACCAACATGTGTGCCTTAAATTTCATCTAATTTTGCATTTGAAGTTTGATGTTCTCGTTGTTAATAGGTTGATGGTTCTTAAACTGCAACCAGTTTGACTCTAAACATATTATTGAAATAAGAATATAATGGTGCTATTTTTGTTCATAAGGTATTAAAATATGTCCGTCCCTTTTTAATTTTTGTTCTTTGAATTTTACATCCTTATCTCGCAGTACGGGTAAACAGCTGCATTTATCCAGTTAAGATATTGAGAAATTATTTTCATAAAAATTTACACACGTTTCTACGACGTGAAGGTCTATGCAATATTTTCTTTAAAAATTGTATTTGTTTTTCATTATTATATGTATCTCGTACCGGAAAATTCGAAGAGTTATATTTTTTACCGACAGGTTCATTGTTATGTTTGAAAAAAGTCTTTGAGCCCTGCGACCTCTCTATTTTGTGTGTTCCTCATCATCATCATCATCATGCCCTTTAGTCCTTGGACCATTGGGGTGCCACAGATGACATGAAAACTCTCCTCCTCCATTCCTCTCAGTTTTCTGCACTTTGCACAGCATATCTTAGTTTCAGTCCCGTCCACTCTTTGATGTTATCTTCCCATCTTTTTTTTTCTTCCTCTTCTTCTCCCTCGTCTCGTTGAGCCTTGCATGATTTCTTTGGTGATCCATTGTTTTCTGGTCACGTTGCATACCGTTCAGTTTGCGCCTTTTTTTTTACAGACACCAGGAGGTCATCGTACTGCCCCATTGCTTGACGATTCCTTTCTTTCACTTGTTCGTTAGAGATATGGTCTCTATAGCAGATTCCAAGAATGCTTCTCATCTCCATCGCCTTTATTTTTCTATCAAGTTCTGGTGATAATGTCCAGGACTCACAGGCATATAAGAGGACTAATGAGCTCATCATTCTGGTTATTCCATATTTTCTTAATCCTCTTTAGTGCTGTTGTGGTAAGGGAATTCCTGGCCATCAATTCGGGCTTGGAGAATACTTCCGAGAATATTGCTAACATGTACTTGAAGCTGTCAACTGTCTCTAATCTTTCAGTGGAGATGCCGGTGGTGTTATTCGTCATCAATTTTGTGTTTTCTGCACTGATTTGCATGCCAAAGTACGACGGAGTCTTGTCGAGACGCCTTACTAGGTTGGCGAGCTCTTCTTGGTTTCCAGCCAGTCCGTCTATGTCATCCGCAAAACTTAGGTTGGTGATTGTTCTGCCACCAATGCTTACTGTCCCTACATGCGCTTTCTAATTACCTTATATTACAACTTCATCTTAATCTCAGTCATGTAATCAACTCTACTTTTCACAGCAGAAAACCAGGATTTTTCCCTTTATTTGTTTCCCTCGCTTTGTCCCACAATAATCCCTTTACCTATTTCAGAGTTTAGTTTCATCCTCTTGCATTTCTCTGGGACTCAATCAACTTTGTGTTTTATATTCCCTCTGGCTTCAAATTGATCGCCGTCCTCATTATATTTGACACTTACGTCATTCCTTTCTCTTAAACGCCCCTCAGCCGTTGACATCGGACTTAAAAGTAGGCAGCACTGTTGTTTACAAAATGTAAATGTATTCTTTGCCAGATGGGTTAAGATGAGCACAATGTGTCGCCCTTGTTACGGTCCAATGGAAGAGTGTGTGTATGTTTTATGTACAAAATATGAGCCACTAAGTATCAGCAATAGATTATTTTTTAAAAGTCATTAATTGATTGTACGAGGTTAACATGCAAAATATCTATTATTATTAATACTGTAAATAAAAACGTGACATACCATTGATCTTTTTAAAAAGAAAAAAAATTATAATTTAGTAGTTTAATATTCAGCTGTTATTTCCCCTTGAAGACGCCTGTATGATTACCCAATAGAACTATAAAAATGATTTTTTTAAATTTTTTTTAAAATGTTTTTATTTATTTTTTTTTGTTTTGTTTTGTTTTGTTGTTGTTGTTGTTGTTGTTGTTATTTTTAAATACAAATTCTCATAGACTTAATTCACTATCAACAGTATTTTTTTTAATAAGCCAACACTTTTCCTTTTTTTTTCAAAAAAAAAATGCGTATTGAATTTAAACCTTGAGAACGAAAGAAAAACTATTTTTTTAAAAACAAAATGAATAATCTGACGATCTATGCAAAATGATGTACTTAACGACGCAACACACCTGATTTTGTCAAAGACAATGATATCTTTAATTTTTTTTCTTCTAAATTCTAATCATTACAAAAAATTTTTTTTAATGACATAACGAGTTAAATTGTTTGATTGATTTGTTTAAAACAAAAAAAAAAGACGTAAATCAAGTAAAAGGATCGTGATTTAGTCTTTAGGCTTGCCGCAATCTCTCTGGATGAAAACAATTTCTATGAAAACAATTTCTATGAAAACAATTTCTATGAAAACAATTTTTATGAAAACAATTTTTATGAAAACAATTTCTATGAAAACAATTTCTATGAAAACAATTTCTATACAGAAGGAGAAAATTTTAAAAAAAAAATTTTAAAAGTAATCCACCACTATCGGCATCATAGTAAAACCAGCTAATTAGCCACAGGAAGGAGTGATATTAAGACAACCTCCAAACATTGTTCCCATTTTCACTGTATTTCACATTAGTTCGTGTGTTATTGTCTTTAATAAAGATGGCGTGCTGCTCGTTGCCTTCATTTTCTTGTTTATTTCTTTTCATCCATTTGTGGGTTTTTCTTAACTTGTGTTATTAAACTCTCTTTAACAAAAAAATCATGATTGCAGAATTTCTTACAAAAAATGGCATTCAAAGATAGAAATGTGTTTAAGAAAAAAAAACACTCATCTCTTTCTGTGTCTCTCCCTTTCTCTTTTTTTTTCCTCACCCACCCTCTCTAAAACCCAAAACTTGGTTTTACAGCTAGTGTTTTTAAAGTGGATTAAAAGCAGCCGTGTAATATGGTTTGTAAGAAAAGTATGTGCGACACTGTTTGAAAGGGATTGTGTGTAATATAATAGGGTTTGACAGCAATTGTGTGTAAATGTGCTTTGAATGCAATTGTGTTTAATGTGGTTTGAAGCTATTGTGTGTAATGTGGTTTGAAGCAATTGTGTGTAATGTGGTTTGAAGCAATTGTGTATAATGTGGTTTGAAGCAATTGTGTGTAATGTGCTTTGAAGCAATTGTGTTTAATGTGGTTTGAAGCAATTATGTGTAATTTGCTTTGAAGCAATTGTGTATAATGTGGTTTGAAGCAATTGTGTGTAATGTGGTTTGAAGCAATTATGTGTAATGTGGTTTGACGCAATTATGTATAATGTGGTTTGAAGCAATTGTGTGTAATGTGGTTTGAAGCAATTGTGTGTAATGTGGTTTGAAGCAATTGTGTATAATATGGTTTGAAGCAATTGTGTGTAATGTGGTTTGAAGCAATTATGTGTAATGTTTAATGTGGTTTGAAGCAATTGTGGTTTGAAGCAATTTTGTGTAATGTGGTTTGAAAGCAAGTTTGCTTTTAATATTGACTGATAGCTAATGTGCGTAAAAGCAAGTGTGTGTACTATGGTGCGAGAGCAAATGTATAATATGGTGTGAAAGTAAGTGGTGTGTAACTTACATTTTAATTTGATTTTAAAGTCAGTGTATGTAATACGGCTTGAGATGACTTAGCAGGAGATTAAAATAAATTTTCAAATTTTGATAAAAATAGCAATGACATCTGCCTGCATCATATAGAGGTTAGTGGCTCTGGTGGTCTCTTGGGAATAAAGAAATCGCGGGAAAGCAGGTGTTTTCATTCCCCAACTGCACCCGTCCCCGGCCAGGTCAATGCACGCCAACCAACCACTGTCCGTGTTGCATCCACTGTGGGCGTACTCAACATAGAAGCGACGTTTAACTCCAGAGCTGTAACAGCCCATGATGCTGAAAAATATAGTAGGAGACATCGGGAGGTCGGTCCATGAACTATTAATGAGCCTGGCAGATGAGAACCAGCTCATGAATGTCGATGACGTCCCATTGAACAGAAGGAACTTTTGCATGACGCCGTCTTTATAGATACCGAACTTGACCTAGAAAATTGAAGGAAAATGTGTTTTATTATTTATAAATATGATACAAACAAACAACGAAATAGGAACAAAATTGAATAATCTACTTTTTATTTTGTAATGTGCATGTCCGTATTCGAGGACAATTACTTAGATTTGAATTAACTTAATTTTTTTTAAAATTTATGTTTAAATTAACCTGGGTGTTGGTAGCTCTCGTCATGATTTTGTAACAGTCATTAGTGCATATAAGTCAATGACTGTAAATCAATCAATCATTAAATCAATCATTCAATCTATCTATCTATCTATCTATCTATCTATCTATCTATCTATCTATCTATCTATCTATCTATCTATCTATCTATCTATCTATCTATCTATCTATCTATCTATCTATCTATCTATCTATCTATCTATCTATCTATCTATCTATCTGTCTGTCTGTCTGTCCGTTCCTTTGTCCGCCTGTCTGTCTGTCTGTCCATCTAACTACCTATCTAACTGTCTGTCTGTCTGTCTAACTATCTATGTGTCTGTCTGTCTTTCTATCTCACTATATATCTACATATATTAAAACAATGCATTGATCTTAAAAAGTGTTCACAATTATCGTCAAACACACAACTAATTTGCAAGCTATTAGCAATATGTTAACACAGTACATTCCAAAAGTATGTTTCACGACGCAGAGTGCATGTGTGTCGAGTGAAGAAAAGACATTCCGATGGTGCCTGCCTTGCAGAGTTCCACCACAGACTAGGAATTGGAATGCAATGTGCTAGATAGAGGACAACATGCAGACCAATTCTTTTTCAATCTACTGGATTTTTAAATAAGAAAACTAATTGGATTTCCTCTTTTCATATTCACCAACAATAAAGCATGTCCATTTACCTGTATGTAGGTAACTTTAATTTTAACATTTTTTTTTTTTTTTTTTTGCTTCTAGTTTATTTTCTGCAAATAATTTCATAAAGAATCTTCATTTCAAATAGAGCTATGTCCCCCTTGCTCGGTCGCAGGGGGGTAGAAAAAGGATGAATCGGCTTGGACTGTAAAGGGTGACAGAGGTCGTCGGTCAGCAACAGGTGTACTAATAAAACTGAACTTCCGTGATTGTCGTGTGATGCATGACTTATTATTGTGTCAGCATAAAAAGTCTTAAATGGCTACAAGTTGAAATCGGATTTTTTAAAAAAAAATTGACATCTGAAGACTGACATCTGGCAAGCTAAAAAGGAGACCGGCTCCTTATTTTAACATATAAATTTATGAAGCATCAGAATAAGCATTTGGGTCACATTATTTTTTAATCTAAAAAAATTGTTCAACAAGTTTACGAACTGTATTAATATTTTTCAAAGTTACAATTTTTTTTTAAAAAATATTTTTTTTAACCGCATTTATGTCATCTTAAAAATGAAATTCTACAGTTTTTGGTATTTTTTAAAAAAATGTATCACAAATATTTCTTCATATAGCGCACGTGTATTTGACTGATAGATATATTTCTTTTTGATGATAAATCGTACATTGATTTTAATAGATGTTTTGAAATACTCGTTTTTGTTGTAGTAACTGTTTGAAGTGTATCATAATAACAGGGAAGATTTTAACTTTAAAAAAATTGATATATGCTTTTCTGGGATTCTGTAGGCTGGAAGAAACCATTTTCGTGCAATTTTAGAAGTGTGGATCCGGAGATTTAAGTTCGGGTTTTCCTGATATAACTTTAGCAAATGTTTAAAAAAGCACATTTTGTGCAGAAGTTAGGTCGGGAATGAACTTAAATGTAAATTTTTATTGGTACTAAAAATAAACATCTTTTCTTTTCGAGATGCGTAAGATAGCTTTGCTCATTGCATAAGAACATTGCGTGGAGCAGCGGTTCTCGAACCTGTGGGTCTGGACCCTTATCTAGGGGTCGCTCAAGACCTTCGAAAAACACATATTTATGAACTAGCAACGGAAATTATTTTATGTGTGGGGTTCGACACAACACGAGTAATTGTATTAAAGGGTTCAGGCTTTAGGAAGGTTAGGAATCACTGTTGTAGAGTGTTTATTTACTTGATGTCTGCACGTTCTAAAGAAAATAATTTTTTGATTAGTCATTCCTAGATCAAGGTAGCAATCTTTTTCTAAGTCTATGTAGCAATCAATTAAAAGTTAAATTCGCTAAACGATATATAAATTATATAAAACTATCGTCATCATCATCATCGCCTGTCATCCAGTCTGGGGCATAGGCCACAAACAAAGGCTCTCAAGGCATCCCGGTCTTGGGCAAGTCTCTCCAGCTGTCCCCAGTTGTGCCCACTCTTCTTATGTCTGCCTCTAGTATAACAATATACTTCAAAATCAAATTACATAAATATTGCCAAAGCAAGCAATTCTGCTAGTTATAGACTATATCAACGTGATATTTATTTAAATTTGTTTTCATACTTTCTTTTTGTGCTTACATTACCTCATTGATGGTAAGGTTTGACCAGTTATTGAGGATGTTGCTACGGAAGTGGTGGTCACATGACAGATTTGTGTCCAGTCGCAGACATCCTATCGGGTACATTGGACTTAGAGGCTGGTCGTGGCACAGTGATGTGTTAGTGTAAGCGTCATATACAGGTTTGCCAATGTTTGCTAAACCCCTGTGAGCATAAAAAATGTAAACAAATTGAGTTGCTCTTAGTTCAATATGAAAAATTTTTATTAATGAAACTAAAGACGAAGTAATGTTTTAAGAAGAATTATAAACAAAACGAAAAAAATGTAATTTCACGTAAAATGTCTTTTTATTCTTCTTTTAAAAAAAAAAAAGGCCAACAAAAAAGTATATCCATTTTTACCTAAACACCAACGTCCATTGTCCATGGGATACTACAGGTTCTGCTATTTTTTGTATGATGAAGTTATCCATGTCTGAAACAATGCTGGTTTCATTTTCCCAACTATTTACTCCAAACAATGAACACTCCCCAGTGGAGATTCTAAAGTTTGCACTTTTACAAGGCGAGTAAGTCAAACAGTAAGAAACACATCCGTTCCTGTCACTTGTAACTGACAAAAACTTTAAACTGGACAATGACGTTTTCAGTACAAGAGATTTTTCCGTAATAAACTCAAAGTAAACTCCTTGAGTTTGTTGAATGGTCTGTGCTTCCAATAAACTCCGATTGGAAAATATCAAGTATAATTGAATGCAACCAAAGAACACCAGTGTATAGACCATAATTAAAGTAGGTATTTGTTTATAGACATCTCTTTTTTGTAATTCAAACAAAATAGATTTGTGTTAAATATACTTAAGAGTATTAACGAGTCGTTTTTTTTTAAAAGTTTACATTCTGTAACTTGATTTGCTAAGTTTAAATCATAGTTTCTACACTGTATAAACGTAACATTTGGTTACAACCTATAGTGTTAGGAGATGTTGCTATAAAAAAACACAGACCCTCAATGAAATAAATGAACTCATATTTTCAGTGTTTATGCTATTCAAATATTGATTACTTAGCGACAGACCACCAACAAAGAGACAAATGCTATTCAATAAAGTATATTTTTTATCTAGTTATCCTGTCACCTTATTTGTTTAGAAACATGCTTTTTTCACAAGCTAACAATCGCACAGTTTCTGTTTGTTAAAATGATATTACACTTTAAGATTGCATTACAAAAGATCTGATAAAATTTGCTAGCGATCATTTTGCATTTCGAAGGAATAAACCTATTCAGGTTAACGTCTTAGTTAAAAAGACACATTATTAATTCACTTATACTACGGTATTGACCACGACTTATCGTCTTAGCTCGCAAAATCAATTGTCCTATTCTTAAGGATAGTCATTTTAAAAGCTTGACAAAATTTGTTCCCAGCTTAAAATTGTTTAAAAAACATCATGTATCATTATTTTTCTTATTTTTATTACTATTTTAAATGTGTGTATTTTTAAAAGGCATACATTTAAAATAAGTAGCCTAGCTCAAATATATATACACTAGATACAGCGTGCCAAACATCGGCGACTGCAATGTGTGAACTTCGCATCTGCTAAAGTTACGTGACGAAACATGAACTCAAATAACGCATATTTAAGACTCCCAATTTTTGCTATACCCCATCACCATGATACGTAACTGCACACTTTTCTATTTAACGCTCATGAACTATATTAAATATTATGATGTCCCAAAAGCTTTTAAACCAAACATTTATCACACCATTCTTAAATCGAGACGATTTCATATTCCGAAAAGAAAATAGTACGCACCAAACGCAGTTGCGTTATTTTAATTTTTTTTTTTTAATTCATTTAGCGTCTTTATCGGGAATTATATTTTGCGCGCTCTCGCACTCATTATTGAACAATGCTTTCCTTTAAACATATAGAATTATTTGTAATATAGTCTCGAATCCAAGTTCGCCTATTAGCAAGCAGCCACGATTTTTAGGAAGCAGCCGGAAACGGAAGCAGTCCACGAGTTGTTTGGTTGTTGTTTTTTTGCGAGGGGTGGCAAAGTCCCCAGATATACTGTTACACCGGGGTAATCCCATAAAAAAGCCTTTATTGATATATTACCCTTATTCGCTGATCTTTCCGGTTTTGACCTGACTTAACGCTGATATATCACTAGGCACCCAAACAGGATTTGATAACCTGACAGGAACGTACACTCTACTTAATATTTGCCAAAAGGGAAGCAAGCGATTTCTTCACACTACGGTGATGACTGTCCTTATACGCCCTTAACAAATATTGCGCCCTATGTTAATTAAAAAAAATTAATTAAAAATAAAAAAATTAATTAAAAAGTAAAAATTTTAAAAAAAAATTTAAAAAAAAAAATCTTTTTAACTTTAAAAACAAAATATTAAATGAAACATTTTATTAAACTAATTTTAAATACAGACTGTTGAATAATAAAAATAGAATCAAAATTAAATCTATGTGAAGTTTTAACTTGTGATACATTTAGCATATTTAGTATTTCAAACGTTGCAATTTAACGGGGACAAACCGTGCATTGTTTTAGCAAGTCTAATATCTAGCTGTTATTTCCCTTTAAGGCGTGGTTTAAATGTTTACTTGATAAAACTTTTGTTTTTATTTAAATACAACTCCTTTTAGACTTACAGTCTTTTTTTAAGAACCAAATTATCTCTATAACATCTATTTATTTTTATTTTAAATGTCGCATTCAATGCATTTAAAAGTTAAATACAAAAGTAAAATTATTTAATTTTTTTCATACACGCGATTTCAAAATAAACAGATATCTTTATTATTATCACCATTTTAATTTTCATAATTCAATAACACGAAGAGATTAATTTTTTGACTGATTTATTTAATAAAATCAACTATAAGGCAAGTCCAAAAACAAAATTTTGATTTTGCACTACAAACACTTCCAATGCATTAAAAACAATTTCTCTACGGACACAAAAAAATCAAAGGAATATGACACCCCCATCGGCATCATAGTAAAGCAGGCAAATTATCCATAGGAGGGAAGGATATTAAGACAAACGAAGGGTTCAAAGGAAAAACCATTGATGTCAAGTTTTGAGAGTTTTGAGAAAATATGAAAACAAAGTTTGAGAATTCTTAATGAAAGTACAAAAATATCCAGATGTCTAAATATTTATTCTTTGACTACGCTGCTTTTTTTTTTCAGTTAGGCCTATGTGCCATATTATTCTATTGAACGGAATCTAGCCACAGGGGAGATAACTTACAAAATTTGAAAAAGAAAAAAACTGTCATCTCTGGTTTTCCCCTTGAACCCTACTAATTTAACTCTCTTAACCTATTGCCCATATTTTCGTTCTTTTCTTTATCAGTCTTTTGTCATTAAGTGAAGAAGAGGTTTTCACCAGCGCGTTCCTTTTTTTTTTTTTTTTTTATATATTTGCACATTTTCCTTGCCTTGTGTATCTTATAACTTTTATCAAAAGAAATGTTTGTAATATGGTTTGAGTAGACTTGGAATGCGGTAAATTACAATTTTCAAAATTTAATAAAAATAGCAATGACATCTGCTGACTTCATATTGACATTAGTGATTCTGTTGGTTCCTTGAGCATAAAGAAATTTAGGAAAAGTAGGTACTGTCATTCCCCAGGCACACGTGTCCCCAAACTGGTCAATGCACCCGAACCAACCATTGTCCGAGTTACAACCACTGTGGCTGTGCTCGACATAAAAGCGTCGTTTAACTCCTGAGCTGTAACAGCCCATGACACTGAAGAATCCAATGGGAGACGTCGTGAGGTCGGTCCAGGAACTGTTTAAGAGCTTGGCAGATGAGAACCAGCTCATAAATGTTGATGAGGAGCCATTGAATAGAAGGAACTTTTGTATAACGCCATCTTTATAGATTCCAAATTTGATCTAGAAAATTAAAAAAAAAATTGTGTTTGTTTATTGACAATTCTTATAAAACAACTAACAAATAAAAACAATTAAAAAACACACTGTTTATTTTGTAATGTGCGCACCCATGTTCAGTAACAATGTTTTTACTCAAGAATTCACTTAATTTAATTTCTTTTGAAAATATTCAAATTTATATCTTTTAGATCGTTTAAGAGCCCGAGTGTATTTATAAACATATGCATTCATTTATTTATAAACAATAAAAAATTAGTTTATATATGGATCTTATACACTGTTACCAAATTTTGTCAAACACATAAGTCCTTTGCCTGCAATAAGTTAACGTATGTGCTTTCAAAACACAGTCGCATCACAGTGCTGTCTCGCCTGCAAGGTGCGATGTGAGTCACGTGAAGAAAAGAAATTTCGAAATTCTATAATTTTTTTAAACAACTAATGCCCTCCTCAGACTTATGGATCTTCTAAATATCCCTTCATCACATTTAAAAAAAATAGATTACACATTATGTAGACATTTTATAATTTGTGTAGCCAAACTCATCTAAATTCTTCACATCGTTCGGTTAAAATTTTTTTGTATTGCTCTAAAATCTTTACTGGGCAGCTAAGCATCAGTTGTAATGACTTCTCTCAGAATGGACCGCGCCGTCATTCAGACAAGTTAGCATTGCTACTGGAAATATTTGCAAGATTATCAAACAACAATAAGACAATTAATCGTTTGCCTCGCTCAATGCATACGGACCTTGAGTCGAGTGTTAACTGTTAATTTACTTGACGTGTGAACGTTGTGTGATCGCTATGTGAACGTTGTGAAACGAAATGTTAATGAATAATCACTCCTAGGCCAAGGTGGGAAAACTCTTGACAAAATATCCGCAGTACAGGCTAATGGATAAATACATTTTAAAAAATAATAGCAGTGTAAGCAAATTACTCTAAGTTCCAAAAAAGGCTTGGGCCTAAGCTTGTTATAAAATATATCGACAACGACGGTTATTTTTAATTGAGTTTTTACATTTTCGTTTTGTATTGCTCTTACCTCAGAGATGGTCAGGTTTGACCATCTGTTAAGAATATTACTACGGAAGTGGTGGTCACATGACATAGTCGTGTCCAGTCGCAGACATCCTATCGGGTACATGGGACTTAGAGGCTGGTCATGGCTCAGGGATGTATTAGTGTAGGCGTCATACAGAGATTTGCCAATATTTGCTAAACCCCTGAGAGAAATAGACAAGAACATTGCGGTATAGCTGTTGTTAAAGGTGAAACGATACCTACTTTATTTACCAAATGCAATACGGTGTAACACTTAACATTATGTATTATGGACAGCAGACGTGCACTTATAAATTCTTGTATAAATAGATGAATAGTTAACATCAACCAATAATATTAATTTCTGCTTAAATACTAACTGCTTTTGGAATTTATTTTTAAAAAACCTAGGCACGTGATTAATCGAGACTTAGCTGGTTGGTTTTCACAGGGCCTACTTTAAAAATGTTAATATATTTTATCCAAACGATTTCTGCTACAAACTACGTCACAAGCTATTGATTATCTCTAACTTATTTGATACAGTCATATGGAAATTTCTATTATCAAGTGAAAGGGTTCCACAGTTGGGTTTCTCATTATCAGAAGTACATAAAAGGGAAATATTTAGTGAAAAGAATTCAATTTAAGAAATATTGCCGACCGTTTGGGAACATTGTAACAAAACAAAGGAAATATTCAACAATTTAACTTTTACAGCGACATAAATATAACAATGTTTAAACTCTATAGTATCTCAACTTTCAGGAGAATTTAAATAGATAAGACGCTGTAGATTTGCAATGAATTCTAAGTTCCTTATGAAGTAACGGTAATAACCTGTAAAAGCAGAATTTAAATAGATAAGATGCTGTAGATTTGCAATGAATTCTAAGTTCCTTATGAAGTAACGGTAATAACCCGTAAAAGCATGTGTCAGATTTTTCCTATTATATTTAATTTTATACTTAACTGAAGTTGAGAGATATTATTCAGTCATTAAAAAATAGTCATCTCTGGGGGGGTCAAATATTTGACAAGGAAATTCATCAAACCAGTCTAATTTGAAAATAAATTGTAAAAAATTTTGAAAAGTCATGACTTTTGAGTCATCTTTCATATCTTTTCTTTTCTAGTTTTTATGCGTGACTGAAACATAGTCGGAACATAAGAAAAACCGAAACATGAAGACCAAAGGGAAACTGTTCAATCCCACATATTTTAATTTTTTTTCATCCAATTGTTATTTATTTTAAACATATTTTAACACATTTGTGGCTCATTTTTATGATAAACATTGTCACAATATATTCATTTTAAAATGGGATTGTTTGTTAAAAATTAAAAGAAATGCATGTTTTGATGCGATATATTTTTTACATTCAAACTATTTTTTTTCTTCTTTATAAGCTAAGCGTCGTTCTTTAAAAACGAGTTTGTGTTTTCACATACATTAGTGTACAGGTGTCTTCAGCAGCAGCAAAATAAGAAAAGCAAATGAGATCAGCTGTAACTAGCTACTATGACTGTTAAACATGTTAACATAACAAAACCAAATTATAGGCTAACTTTACTAATCCGAATACAAATGTCCACTGTTCATGAAATGCATCCATTTTAAACTGAATGCTAATTATTCAGTGTCCATGAAATATAGTTGTACTTACACAATTTTCCCAATATCCAATGTTCCTGAAATTTATTTATACTACCCTGAATGTCAATATCCACAGTTCCTGACATGTATATATACTATCCTGAATGCCAATATCCACTGCTCCTGACATTTATCTATACTACCCTGAATGCAAATATCCACTGTTACTGACATTTATCTATACTATCCTGAATGCCAATATCCACTGCTCCTGACATTTATCTATACTACCCTGAATGCCAATATCCACTGTTCCTGACATTTATCTATACTATCCTGAATGCCAATATCCACCGTTCCTGACATTTATCTATACTATCCTGAATGCCAATATCCACTGTTCCTGACATTTATCTATGCTACCCTGAATGCCAATATCCACTGTTCGTGAAATGTATCTATACAAACCTAAACACCAATGTCCACTGTCCATGAGTTACTAAAGGTTCTGCCACTTTTTGTATGATAATGTAATCGCTGTCTGAACCAATGGAGAACTCAATTTCCCAACTATTTACTCCAAACATTGAACACGCCCCAGTGGAGATTCTAAAGTTTGCACTTTTACAAGACGAGTAAGTCAAACAGTAGGAAACACATCCGTTCCTGTCACTTGAAATGGTCATTGATGCCAAACTAGAAAATGGCGGTTGCAATAAAAGTTTGTGTTCGATTATAAATTTAAAGAAAATGCCTTGATCCTCTTGAGATGTTAGTGCTGCCAAAGTATTCCAATATGAAATGATCAAGAAAATATTGATGCGTTTTAAAAAGTTCATTTTCAAAATTTAAGATGAACATTAATTTATGTTTTTACCAAAGTCAATTGAACACATTCAAATTTGATTACTAAGAACGTTGTCCAAGCAGATGTTTGTATCATTATTGAGTGTAAAATGTTTGGTTCCTTTGGGTTATTGAGCGGCCTGAAGAGAGCTGATTTGCTGTTTAGGAAACCAGGTTATAATCCTGAACATTAATAATCCAATGCCGTGTAGAGTCCACACCATCGACACATTGTGATGGACGGATGCCAGCGGAAAAAAAATGTAGCCTAATAAATTTAATGATTATAATTTGAATTTAAACCAAAAAAAATTAGTCCAAGGCACGTAGACCAGAAGTGCTACTTGAGACAAAACACACCATAAAATACATTACTTCTGCACCAGCATTCACAGCTGTATTGTTGATGTAATGATACCATAGAAACGTGAGACAAACAAACTGCACATTCCTAATTTAAAAAACAGCTTTCTATAACTGTTGTATTGAGTTGTTTTTTGTTGTTGTTGTTGCCTTTAAACAATGTCAGCCTTTCTGATGTTAATAGAGCGTACATAAATATTTAAAATATTGATTGCAATAAAAATTGATTTAATTCTCTGTGTTATAGCTTTTGTTAAAGCCTAGTTCATTCTCAGATTAAAATATTTCATTGGAAACACATGCTATAATTTTAATCCTTGTTTTATTCGATCAATTATTCGAATCGATTTGATTGTTCTTGGGACAAGTAGTGCAAACATAAATGTATTCAACTTTATTAGATCAATTATTCGAATCGATTTGATTGGCCTTGGGACAAGTAGTGCAAACATAAATGTATTCAACTTTATTAGATCAATTATTCGAATCGATTTGATTGGCCTTGGGACAAGTAGTGCAACCATAAATGTATTCAACTTTATTAGATCAATTATTCGAATCGATTTGATTGGCCTTGGGACAAGTAGTGCAAACATAAATGTATTCAACTTTATTAGATCAATTATTCGAATCGATTTGATTGGCCTTGGGACAAGTAGTGCAAACATAAATGTATTCAACTTTATTAGATCAATTATTCGAATCGATTTGATTGGCCTTGGGACAAGTAGTGCAAACATAAATGTATTCAACTTTATTATTGATTTATACTTTAAAATAGTCTTCTTTGTATCCCAAGAAGTATTTATTGAATGAATCATTTAATGAAAAATGCGTACAATTGATCGCTGCATCGTAATTTTAAAAATAGTTTAAAGTGTTATGAAAAACAGATACACCTAACAATGTTCGTATTCTGCCCAAATAAATTGAAACCATGAAGATTATTTATATCGATGAAAAGTGTGAAATTTAATTGATATAGTTTATTGGTTTACTTTGAAATCTTTCAGGAAAGTAATTTCATTATAACACTATATAAGAAAGTAATTTCATTATAATACTATATAAAGAAATTAATTTCATTATAATTCTATATAAAGACAGTATTATTCTTAATATTTTAAAACAATTTTTTTTATTAAAAAAAAATAAAAATACATGCTATCAATAGTTAGACAATTGTATTGCTCTCTTCTCTGTATCTAAGTATGAATTCGTATGGTAAATAATTAGATAATTACATTCAATTTGCTGGCGATTGATGTGTGTACTTAATCTATGTGTTTTCATAAAAAACGCGTATACATGAATAAGTGTGTGTGTATAAGCAATATCACCCCGGTTGAAGTAGCGGTCGGCCATGACATGTACTGAGTTAAAAATGCCACTTATATTCTATGAGTAAGTATACAAAACGATACAGGTTGTATACCATGCCCTGATTGTGTACGAGGTTTGTGCTTAGTTTTACTGCAAAAATGTATCAAGCTTTAGCATCTCTACGTTATATATATTGATTCAAAACCAACCGCGCCCCCCCCCACACACACACAAAAATTCGTATGTTTATATTAATAGAAATGAGTGGGGTGAAAAAAAATCTATCAAGCAGCAAGATTATGCGTGAAGTCTGACAACGTTTGATTTTTTTTTGTATAGTGGTACATGTTAGACTTATAGCAGAGTGTGGTTTTGCGTTTGATAAATTAGGAGCCATTGAATCTCTTGTATGTTAACATATATAACAATAATGTTTAAGTAAATGTATTTTACACCTTTTAAATGTGTTCACATATTTCGGACTATGTCAAAACATCTGGATTATGTTAAATGTATTTAGGGAAAGAAATCATGAATACGAGCATCGTTCAATAAAATGAAAATATAACTCTGTTGTTGTGTTGATATGGTGAGATCCGAGTTAGGCCCCTTGATGTGTCCGCGTAAAGAGATTTGTTGAGCTTAAGATAGACCTTGGAAAGTATTTTTCGGAGGCGATGTGTTCAATGGACTAGCTGGATGTATATGTAGACTGCTTAAAGGACTAGCTACATGTGTAGCTCGAGTGCTTAAAAGACTAACTAGATTTTTATGTAGAGTGCTCAAGGGACTAGCTAGATTTGTAGGTAGAATGCTTAAGAGACTAGGAAGATGTGTAGGTAGAGTGCTTAAGGGACTAGGAAGCTGTGTAGGTAGAATGCTTAAGAGACTAAGAAGATGTGTAGGTAGAATGCTTAAGAGACTAAGAAGATGTATAGGCAGAATGCTTAAGAGACTAAGAAGATGTGTAGGTAGAATGCTTAAGAGACTAAGAAGATGTATAGGTAGAATGCTTAAGAGACTAGCTAGATTTGTATATAGAGTGCTTAAAAGACTAGCTAGATGTGTAGGTCGAGTGCATAAAATACTAGCTAGATTTGTATATAGAGTGCTAAAGGGACTAGCTAGATGTGTAGGTAGACTGCTCAAAGAACTAGGAAGATGTGTAAGTGAACAGGATTTATGAAAAGCTGTAAAAATGACTAATGGCATTCATGTGTTTTGGGATGTGTGCAAGGAACAAATAATAGAATCTAGCTTTCTTGAAATACTCCTTTGTTCATCGTGATATTACTTTTTACTGTGATCAGAAAACTTATTTTGTTAAAAATCTTTTGTTTTATGAATATGTTAAAAAAATATTTAAAAATGATTAATGTTTATCATGGTTTGATTTAAAACTGTTGTAAAAACTTTTGCAAATATATTAAATTTCGTTTAACATTTTTCTATTCGGTTTACTTTTTTCATTTACAAGAATGGTCTGTGCTGCCGATGAACAACGATTTGAACAAATCAAATATAAATAAAAATACAACCTAATAATATCATTGAATAATTCATAATTGAAGTAGATAAATGCTTATAGACAACTTTATTTTGTAATTCATTTAAATAGGTTATATTTTTCACCTTGCAACAAACGTTATGTTTGGTACAAGCGAACATTACGGGGCGCAAGCTATTAAACCAAACAAACCATCGCTGAAATACTCGCAGGCATACTTCCAGTCCTCATGCTATTCAAATATTGATTTCATAAGCGACAGAAAAATAGCAAAAAGATACTTTTTTTTTTTTTACTTTTATCTGGTCATCACTTCAGGTTCCTTTTTAAGGAACGATGTTATTTTTTTGTCCTCAAAAAAACTAACAATTGCACGATTTTTGTTTATTAAATTGGATATTGTACATATTGTGAATATTGTACATTAACACTTAAGGCAGAGGATCTGATAATTTTTTTTTTTTTTGTATTTGAAGGAATATCATCTTTCATGTTAAGTCCTATGTAAAAAAAAAAAAAAAAAAAAAAAAAAAAAATTAAATAATTGATTCACTTACACAATGGTGTTGAGCACCCCGTTGGCGTCGTATCAGCTTGTAGAATCAGATGTCGTATTCTTAAAGATCGTCAATTTAAGGTTTAGTTTATGTCTGTTCAGACACAACTTGAAAAATGAGCTCCAGCATTAACTTTTCTTCCAAAATTTCCGTCATCATTAGTGTTATTATTCTTTATTACTATTTGAAATGTGTCCATTTTTAAATAGCAGAAATTTAGCACAAGTAGCTTAGATTAATTATAGTTTTTTTTAATTTTATTTTTATTTTTGGCGCGGGAAATGGACGCCCCTATAATATGTACTTTTATCCCGGGGTAATCCAATCAATATCTGCCCTCAGATGTACTGTTACACCGAGGTATTCCAATTAAAATTTGCCCTCAGATGTACTGTTACACTGAGGTATTCCAATTAAAATTTGCAGTCAGATGTACTGTTACACCGAGGTATTCCAATTAAAATTTGCCCTCAGATGTACTGTAACACCGAGGTATTCCAATTAAAATTTGCCCTCAGATGTACTGTTACAACGGGGTTATTTCCATTAAAGTCTACACTTTTTGATAATATATTGACTTATTCACAGCTCCTTCCTGCTTCGATCGTACATAAAGCTGATATATCACGAGGCACCCAAAAAAAAAAGGGTTTGATACCATGACAGGAACGGACACTCTTCTTTTAATCTTTGTAAAAGGGTGGGAAAGCGATTTATTTACGCTAGCGAGATGATTATCTTTATGTTTCCCAAACAACTATTATGTCATGTTTCATAGATGAAAAAAACTTTTTTTTACTATATTTATAAAAGACTAGCGAGTACCCGGCATGCGTTGCAATGCCACTCATCGAAATAAAGTGTCTGTGTTTTAATAATTTTTTTGTAAGTTCTTCTAATAAACACCTTTTTTTAACCGTCTGATGCGTATTCGAATTAATTAGAAGGTTTTAAGAAGTGTCAGCAGACCACACGCAGCTGTCCGTGTGGGAAGCATGGATTTTCCAAATTTAGTCCCAAAATGTATAGCGATTGATCCCCCCATGCAATAGCTATGTTTGAAATTATATTTATATGGCTCATTTATTACATATAAACAAATTTAGGGCCCCCGGCCCCAAAAGTAATATTGTGAAATATTTGTACTAAATCAGAAACCTATTTATTAAATCACATATACAAATGAAATGTCACAGTTTATATTTAATGTAATTCCACCCACTTATGTAATAGCTCTGTTTGACGTTATATTTACATAGCTCATATAAGAAAAAAAAAGAATTTAAGCCCCCCTGCCCAAAGCGGAATATTGTAAAATATTTGCACTTCTTTAGAAACCTAATGCGGCCTGCACACAACAACTCACTGAAAGTTTATCGCATTCAGATGAATAGTATAGGAACTCATACGGAAATTATATTTAAATAGCTCATATTAGAAACAAAAACTACTATAGGGCCCCGGTCCAAAACTGGTAATTCTTTGTAAAATGAATGGGTTTTGATATTCATGGATATACTTTTGTAAATGTACTTAAGTTGTGTTAACGTCATTGATTTTCTTAATTCGTAAAATGGGAATATAGCATCTATTTTTCACAACAGTAATATCATTGGATTTAAAGATATAAAATTGTACACACTCTATTTCCTAACCCCCATATATATGTACCTAAGAAGGCACATTTTTGTCAAATTCATTTTGAGACGTATAGTGTGCTGCCATGTGCAAATTAAACTATTGAATTACACCTTCCCCCTCCCCCAAACAGAGTTTTAAAGAAATTAATAAAATCATCCACGGGATTGTAATACACTTACTTACGCAAACAAATTGTTTTGCATTTCAAATGCTTTGTTCTTATTGAAATGAGTGATAAGTGCATTAGTGGATGCTATTTGGATATGTAGCTTCGCTGCACTGATTGCATTAAACGGCATTTTCGTATTAAAAGTATTTTTAAAGGTTAAGTTTTTTTTGGTTTTTTTTTTACTAATTTATAAATTTCATAAATGTATATTTTAGGAAAGAATAAAAGTAAAAATTTATTAAACGTTAAAAATAAAAATAAAAAATTGTATTTCATTTTTTAAATTGTAGCAATTTAAAAAGCAATCTATTATATTTATTAATTTTACTTTTAGGAAGGGGGAAATACATTATCAATTTTATTAAGCACGGTTATTAAATCAGATAAATTTTTGCATTGAATAAATAGACAATTTGAGTTCTGACGTCATTTGCGTTATTATTTAGAACAAATTAGTTTTACTTTTATTACGCAATATTTGGAACGTACTTAAAAAATGCACTAAAATCAACAGATGTTTTGGTTTCCCCGATAAATGTGTTTACAGTGTAATTCTTTGATCATAATTTGTTTTATTAATTTTCATACATTTCAACCACATATAAAATGTTTAAAATGGTTCTTTAGTTGTTACTCCAAATTTATTTGTAATTTATATTATTAATACTTAAAATTTTATTAAAATTAAAGCGAATATACAATATATTTTTCGCATTACCATTGATTCGAGTTCCTTAAAATAATAGAAGATAACTATGATTGTTTTAAAAAATGGGAACGTATTTAAATCGTATCGGTTCTTTGGAGTTACGGTCAGCATAGATCATTCTTATATAATAGATGTATTACTACATCATTGCTATTCAAAATCACAACACATTTACAAAGCTATATACGATTCTAAAATACGTCACAAAATTCAAGCTTATTTATAAAAACAACAAAAATGCTCTCTACACTAAACATGCAAAAACGTGTTTTCTCTGCTCTTGCTACAAATTGATGTCTGTTGGCATTTGTTCAAGGGCGGTTGAATTGATAGCTCTGTTTGAAATTATTTTGATAAAGTTTGTTAAAGAAAACAAAACGAATTTAAGGACATCGGCCCATGCGAAATATTGTAAAATGTTGTTCTAATTTAGAAACATTTGCGGGAGCGCGCATATCAATTCACCAAAGTTTTTATCGCAATCGGATTAATGGTATAGGAATGCATACGATTATTATATGGAAGGGTGGAAAACGAATTAAGGCCCCCGGCCACAAACGGAATATTGTAGAATTGTTGTATTACTTCAGAAACCTACTTATTATATCACAAAATTAAAAAAAGAGAAACATATTACTGAAGTTGTATCGCATTCAGATAAATGGTATAGGAGCGCATACGGATATTATTTTTTACAAAGCTCATATAAGAAAAATAACGATTTTGGGGCCAACGGCCAAAAACGGATTATTTTTAAAGTGTTGTAATTACTTCAGAAACCTACTTATTATGTCACACACACAATTTAATGTAGCTATTTGTATTTGATTAAAAATCTATCCATCCACACATTAGCTCTGTTTGAAATTGTATTTGTATAGCTCATATAGGAAAAATAGAACATAGGGCCCCTGGCTCAAAAAAGAATATTTTAAAAGGCTTGTAATAATTTGAAAAGCTTTGCGGACGTGGGAAAAACATTTTACTAAAGTTTTATCGCATTCAGATAAATGGTATAGGAGCGCATACCGAAATTATTTTGTACAAAGCTCATATAAGAAAAAAATAATAATTTGGGGCCAACGGCTGAAAACGTAATATTTTGAAAGTATTGTAATTACTCATTAACATGCGCGACTTTATGGACAACCTTTCAAAAAAGTTTTGTTGCAATCACATGAATGGTGTAGGAGCGTATGGTTTGAGATTATATTTATATAGCTCCTATTAGAAAAAATGAACATGGGGCCCCTGGCTCAAAAGGGAATATTTTAAAATGGTTGAAATAATTTAGAAACATTTGTGGGCATGCTTGCTACATCTCGTCAAATATGTAGCGTATTCGAGTAAATGGTGTAGGAGCGCAGACGAAATCTATTGTTTACAAAGCTCATATTAGAAAAAAGAAACGATTTGGGGGCCAACGGCCAAAACGAAATATTTTAAAAGTGTTATAATGACCCAGTAAAATGCGCGAGCTTATGGAATACAACTCCCCAATGTTTTGTCGCAATCGCATGATTGGTGTAGAAGCTCATTTGGTTTGAAACTATATTTATATAGCTCATATAAGAAAAAACGAACACGGAATATTTTAAAACGGTTATAACTATTTCCAGACCTTTGTGGGCGTGCTTGCAACATTTCAGACGAATGGTGTAGGAGCGCAGACGGAAATATATTTTACAAAGCTAGTATTAGAAAAAAAACGTATGAAGGGCCAACGGCCGAAAACGAAATATTTGAAAAGTTTTTTAATGACGCAGTTAAATGCCCAGGTAGGTGGCCAACAACTCACCAAAGTTTTGTTGCAATCGCATGAATGGTGTCGGAGCGCAAATGAGACATACAGACATACAGACAGACATACATTCATTTTTATATATATAGATTTTAGCAAACTAATGTAAAATAAAGACGTTAAAAATATAAAAATTGAATCAAAATTAAATATATGTGATGCTTTAATTTTAATACATTTTTCATATTTAATATTTTAAACATTGTAAATCAACGGGAACAAACCGTTGATTGTCTAAACAGTTTTAATATCAAGCTTTTATTTCCCTTTCATGACAGGTGTACATGAATATTTTATATAAAATATTATTTTTAAAAAATAAATGAAATACAACTCCCTTTAGACTTAGTTAATTATAAAAAGTCTTTTTTAAGAAGGAAATTATTTCTGTAACTTCTATTGTTTTTTTTTCACACGAAAAGAATAAAAAAAAAATTAAGTTAATTAATTTTTTTTTTAAAACTATACGTCAAGTACAAAGACGATACTTTGACGTGGGCAACCTGCACTGCATACAAAAACATTTCTTTAAGGACACCAAAAAAAAAAAGGAATTTGCCACCACTATCGGCATCATAGTAACAAAGGTCAATTAGCCTTTCGAGGGAAGGCTATTAAGACAAACTCAAAACATTATTTTTCTCATCAGCCTTGTGTTCTTGTTTTAAGTGAAGAAAGTGTTCATTTAAAAATAAAAATTTCATATATTTAGCAAAGTTTTTCTTGCATTTTGAATCTTATATCTTTAAACAACAACAAAATCTTGACTGCAAGAAAACTCGATATCTTTCTTTGTCTCTTCCTTTTCCTTTTTTCCCCTCACTCACCCTCTCTCAAATTGATCAGTTGTCTTATCAGCTGCTGGAAACAAAGCGTTTTAAAAATGGTTTGAAACAAAGTTTTTGTAATATGGTGTGAGTAGACTTAGCATGAGGTAAATTAAAATTTTCAAAATTTGATAAAAATAGCAATGACATCCGCTGACATCATATTGACATTAGCGACTCTGGTGGTTCCTTGATCATATAGAAATCGAGGAAAAGTAGGTACTGTCATTGCCCAGGCACACGTGTCCCCGACCTGGTCAATGCACCCGAACCAACCACTGTCCGTGTCACAACCACTGTGGCTGTGCTCAACATAGAAGCGACGTTCAACTCCAGGGCTGTAATCGCCCATGATGCTGAAGTATCCAATGGGTGACGTCGTGAGGTCGGTCCAAGAACTGTTTATGAGCATGGCAGACGAGAACCAGCTCATAAATGTTGATGAGGAGCCATTGAATAGAAGAAACTTTTCCATGACGCCATCTTTATAGATTCCAAATTTGACCTAGGATATTGAAAAAAAAATCGTGTTTGTTTATTGATAAATCTTATACAAACAACTAACAAATAAAAAAAATTTAAAAACATACTGTTTATTTTGTAATGTGCACGGTCATGTTCAGAAACCATTTTTTACACATTAATTCACTTTTGTTTCTTTCTTTTGAAAATATTCAAATTTATATCTTTTTAATCGTGTAAGAGCCCGAGTTTATTTTTAAACATATAAATTTATTTACTCATAAGCAATGAAAAATTAGTTTATACATTGATCTTAGAAACTGTTGACAAATTTTGTCAAACACATAAGTCCTTTGCCTGCAATAAGTATGTGCTTTCAAAACTGAGTCGCAACACAGTGCAGTGTCGCCTGTA
Source organism: Omphiscola glabra (assembly GCA_964017045.1). Taxonomy (NCBI): domain Eukaryota; kingdom Metazoa; phylum Mollusca; class Gastropoda; family Lymnaeidae; genus Omphiscola; species Omphiscola glabra. The sequence goes on along the minus strand of OZ024798.1, from coordinate 13,829,478 downwards.
TGGTGCACTGTGAGTCACGTGAAGATAAGAAATTCAGAAATTCTAGTATTTTTTAAACGCCTAATGAGCTCCACAGACTTACGGCTCTTCTAAATGTCCCTTCTTTGCATTTTTATTTTATAGATTACAAATAATGTAGCCAGTTTAGACTTGTTATAGCAAAACTCATCTAAATTCTTCACAATGTTCGTTTAGATTTTTTTATTGTTCGTAAATGTTTACTCACGCAGCTAGGCATTAGTTGTAATGACTTCTCTGTGAATGGATCTCAGCGACATTCAGACAAGTTAGCATTGCTACTGCGAATATTTGTTTATCTTTTGAGGGAGTGTTCTCATATTATATCAAACAACGATAAGACAATTTTTGCTTCGCTCATGGCATGAGGACATTGTGTAGAGCGTGAACTGTTAATTTACTTGACGTGTGAACGTTGTGTGAACGATGTGAAACGAAATTTTATAAATGATCAATCCTAGACCGAGATAGGAAAACTCCTGAAAAAATATCAACTGTACTGGAATGTACTGCCAATGAATGTTTAAATTTTAAAAAAACACTACTATTAAAGCAAATGTTCTTAAATTCTGAAGATGGTCGTGACTTAGCTAGTTATAAAATATATCGACAACAACGGTTATTTTTAATTGAGTTTTTACATTTTCGTTTTGTATTGCTCTTACCTCAGAGATGGTCAGGTTTGACCATCTGTTAAGAATATTACTACGGAAGTGGTGGTCACAGGATAGAGTCGTGTCCAGTCGCAGACATCCTATCGGGTACATGGGACTTAGAGGCTGGTCATGGCTCAGTGATGTATTGGTGTAGGCGTCATACAGAGATTTGCCAATATTTGCTAGACCCCTGAGAGAAATAGACAAGAACATTGGGGTATAGCTGTTGTTAAAGGTGAAACGATACCTACTTTATTTACCAAATGCAATACGGTGTAGCATGTGAATACAGAAATAGATGAACCATTTTTTTTTCTACTTTTAACATTATGTATTATGGACAACAGACATGCATTTATAAATTCTTGTATACATTGATTAAAAGTTAACACAACCAATAATATTCAGTTCTGCTTAAATACTAACTGCTTTTGGAATTTATTTTTTTAAAACCTATAGGCACGTGATTAACCGAGACTTAACTGGTTGGTTTTCACAAGGACTACTTTAAAAGTGTTAATAGCTTTTATTAAAACGATTTCTGCTACAAACTACGTCATGAGCTATTGATGATCTCTAATTTTTTTGATACAGTCCTATGGAAATTTCTATTATCAAGTGAATGGGATCCAAAGCTGGGTTTGTCATTATCAGAAATACATAAAAGGGAAAGTGTTAGTCAAAAGAATTCATTTTAACAAGTATTACCGACCGTTTGGGAACATTGTGAAAATCAGAATAACTATTCAACAATTTGACTTTAACAGTGACATAAACTCTATAGTATCAGCAGAATGTAAATAGAGAAGATGCCGTGAATTTAGTCAATATTTTCTGAGTTCAGTTATGATTTAACGGCAATACTCTCTAAGACTTATGTCAGATTGTTTCTCTTTTATTTAATTTTTACTTAACTGAAGTGGAGAGATATGATTCAGTCATTAAAAAAAAATAATAGAAACTCCTCTATAATGTCAAATATTTGCAAAGAAAATTCATCAAATGTAATTTTTTTTGAAAAAAATAAAACGAAATGAAATGTAGTAAAGTCATGACTTTTGAGTCATCTTTTACATCTTTTCCTCTTTGGATGCGTGAATGAAACATAGACAGAACATGCAAGCAAAACACAAATGAAATCCAAAGGGAAACTGTTAAATTACAATGTATTTTTAGTGTCATTTTTATTTATTTGAAAACTATTTTAACACATTTTAGGCTTATATTTATAATAAAATTTGACGCATTATATTAATTCCCAAACGGGATTGTAGGTTAAAATTTAAAGAAATGCATGTCTAGATAAATTTTCCTTTCAAAAATTGTTTATCAGCTAACTTTCGTTCTTTATAATCGGGTTGGTGTTTCACAGATATAAGTGTATAGATGTCTTCAGCAATACCAAAAAGAGAAAAAGCAAATGAGATCAGCTGTAACTAACTACTATGACTGAAATGTATCTACTCTAACTTGAATAACAATATCCACTGTATATAAAATGTTTCCATTCATAACTGAATGCTAATTATTCACTGTCCATGAAATATAGCTGTACTAACAACATTTTGCCAATATCCACTGTTCCTGACATTTATCTATACTACCCTGAATATCAATATCCACTGTTTGTGAAATGTATCTTTACTAACCTAAAAACCAATGTCCACTGTCCATGAGTTACTAAAGGTTCTGCCACTTTTTGTAAGAAAATGTTATCACTGTCTGAAACAATGGTGAACTCATTTTCCCAACTATTTACTCCAAACATTGAACACGCCCCAGTGGAGATTCTAAAGTTTGCACTTTTACAAGACGAGTAAGTCAAACAGTAAGAAACACATCCGTTCCTGTCACTTGAAATGGTCATCGATGTCAAACTAGAAAATGGCGGTTTCAATAAAAGTTTGTGTTCGTTAATAAACTTAAAGAAAATGCCTTGATCCTCTTGAGATGTTAGTGCTGCCAAAGTATTCCAATATGAAATGATCAAGAAAATATTGATGCTTTTTAAAAAGTTCATTTCAAAATTTACGATGAACATTAATTTATTTTTGTACTAAACACAATTGAACACATTAAAATTTGATTACTAAGAACGTTGTCCAAGCATATTGTTGTATCATTATTGAGTGTAAAATGTTTGGTTCCTTTGGGTTATTCAGCGGCATGGAGAGAGCTGATTTGCTGTGTAGGGAACCAGCTTATAATCCTGAAACAGAATAATCCAAGGCCGTGTATAGTACACACCATCGACACATTGTGATGGGCGGATGCCAGCAGTAAAAATGTAGCATATTAAGTTGTATGTTTATAAATTGAAATTTAAAAAAAAACTAGTTCAAGGTACTAGACCAGAAGTACTACTTAAGCAAATTGACAAGAAGTACTACTTTGAACGCATAGAACAAAAGTACTACTTGAGACAAAACACACCATAAAATACATTTCTTCTGCACCAGCATTCACAGCTGTATTGTTGATGGAATGATACCATAGCAACTCGAGACAATCAATCTGCACATTCTTAATCAAATATACAGCTCTCTATAACTCTTACACTTGTTTATTTAAAAAAAACTTGTTGGTTGCTTTTAGACAATGTCAGCCTTTCTGGGGTTAACATGGCGTACAAAAATATTTAAAATATTGATCGCAATAAAAATTGATTTAATTCTCTGTATTCTAACTTCTGTTAAAGCATTGTTCATTCTCAGATTAAAATATTTCATCGGAAACAAATTCCATCATTTTACTTCTTGTTTCATTCGATCGATTATTCGAATCGATTTGATTGGCCTTGTGACAAGTAGTGCAAACATAAAATTATTTAACTTTGGTATTGATTTATACTTCAAAATAGTATTTTCTGTATCCCAAGTTGTACTTATTGAGTGAATCATTTAATAAAAAAACAAGACCAATTGATCGCTGCATTATAATTTAAAAAATAGTTTAAAGTGTTGTGAAAAACAGATACACCTAACAATGTTCGTATTCTGCCAAAAAAAATTTGAAACCATGAAGATTATTTATCGCGATGAAAAGTGTGAAATTTTTTTGATGTAGTTTATTGGTTTACTTTGAAATCTTTCAATGAACTTAATTTCATTAAAATACTATATAAAGACATTAATTTCCTTTTTTTAAAAACAAAATTTTTTTTAAGTTAAAAAGGTAAAAAAACATGCGATTAATAGACAAGTGTATTGCTCTCTGCTCTGTCTGTATAAATTCCTATGGTAAATAATTCGATAATTACATTCAATGTGGTGGCGATTGATGTGTGCACTTTATCTATGTGTTTTCATAAAAACGCGTACAAATAAATAAATGTATGTATATGTAATATCACCCCGGTTGACGTAGTGGTCGGCCATGAAATGCACTGAGTTAAAAATACCACTGATTGTGTACGAGAGTTGGGTTTAGGTTGACTACAAAATTTTATCAAACGTTAGTATCTCTAAGTTATATCATATTGATTCCACTTCAAAAACCGCACCCCCCCCCCCCCCCCAAAAAAAAAATCCATATGTTTTATATTAATAGAAATGAGTGGAGTGAAAAAAAAGCATCTATGTGAAATCTGTAAACGTTTGATTATTTTTCTATAATGATACATGTTAGACTTAAAGCAGAGTTTGGCCTTGCGTTTGATAAATTAGGAGCCATTGAAGCTCTTGTATGTTAACATATATAACAATAATGTTTCAGTAAATGTATTGTATATCTCTTAAACCGTTCACATATTTCGGACTAGGTTAAAACATCTGGAATATATTTAATTTTAGTTAGGAATAAAATCATGAATGCTAACATCGGTCAATAAAATGAAAAAACTCTGTTGTAGTATCGATCTTTGGAGAGCAGAGTTAAGCCCTTAGTTATGTCCGTGTAAAGAGATTTGTTTGGCTTAAGATAGGCCTTGCAAAGACTATGTCGTAGGCGATGTGTTCAATGGACTAGCTGCGTGTGTTGGTAGACTGCTCGAAGGACTAGCTCGATGTGTAGGTAGAGTGCTGAAGAGACTAGGAAGATGTGTAGGTAAAGTGCTTAAGAGACTAGGAAGATGTGTAAGTAGAGTACTTAAGAGACTAGCTAGATTTCTATACAGAGTGCTCAAGGGACTAGGCAGATGTGTAGGTAGAGTGCCTAAAAGACTAGGCAGATGTGTAGGTAGAGTGCTTAAGAGACTAGGAAGATGTGTAGGTATAATGCTTAAAAGACTAGGAAGATGTGTAGGTAGAGTGCTTAAGAGACTATCTAGATTTGTATATCGAGTGCTCAAGGAGACTAAGAAAATGTGTGAGTGAACAGGAATTATGAAAATTTGTAAAAATGACTAATTGCATTCATGTGTTTGGGATTTGTGCAAGGAACAAATAATAGAATCTAACTTTCTTGAAATGCTCCTTTTTCATCGTGATATAACTTTTTGCTGTGATCAGAAAACGTGCTTTGTTAAATTCTTTTGTTTCGTGAATATATAACAAAAAAAATTAAAAATGATTAATGTTTATTATGTTTTGATTTAAAACTGTTGTAAAAATTTTTGCAAATATTTTAAACTTTGTTTAAAAAAATTTTATTCGGTCTCCTTTTTTAATTTACATTTTTTTTTAAAAATCCAAATTTTGTAATTTAAAAACAAAAGGTAACGAAAAATGACAATGTGTGTTGTTGCTTTTCAACAGTGTAAACATTTTATTGTACGAATCAAAATTGTCGCTTGCAGTAAACTAAAAAAAAAAGTGACAGCGTTAAGTGTTATTTGGGCTGACTTAATATCCTATTTGTTTGTTGCCGTCGTGGTTGACTGTTAGGATATTTCTGTCGCAAGAGTTTTGGTTGAAACTTTCTGTGTGGCGCAGACAACTCTTTTTCATCTCTACGTTGTTCAAGTCCCCTTCTTGCCTGCTTGGACCTCAGATTTGACGAGATTATTATGTTTAATATGGAGCGAACAGGTTTTTTTGAAACTGTCCAACATCCTGGCTTTCGTGAACGCTCAGAAAGATGGCTTATATGTAAATGTCTGATGCCAGATCTTAGTTCCATGTCTGCTTCTGGATTGTTGTCATCATTTTCTGTGCATACTAAAACAATACATAAAACACAATATGTAAAAATTATAAGGTAGCAGATATTTTTGTAAAGGAATTAAAAAATAAATTGTTTTGAAATCTTTGTCGATTCTTTTAAAATAATAAAATCTTGCTTGAAAACAGAAGCAAAAAGACCTTGAACCAAAATCAGATGTTTAGAGAAGAATCGAGTATAAATGGAATTAGATGTAAAAATTAGGATATTACTTAAACAAATTTTTGTACCTTTAAATTCAGAGATATTTTCTTGAGTTTTTCTATTCGTGCCTTTGTGTAACCAAATTTCAGGCTCGCAGCTGTTCTCGAAGACTTTGAATGTTATTATTGGTGCACCAATCGAACCACAACATGATGGGAATGAATAGACTATCGCTTTCAGCGGTGTGTCCATCTGGCCTATTCGATAAAATAATATATCACATTGTGATAAATATGTTTATAAAATGACAGTTTCATAATAAAATATGCGTCAATGGTCTTAATTGGCCTCACGAAATAGAACATGCTTGAGGCCCTCCAGATAAAGCGTGCAGTAGGTCGTCTGGGCAAAAGAGAAGGATAATGCATTTAATCTAGAATGTTCCAGAAAGTTCTATAGGTCAATAGGCTTAATACTCTTACATGTATGGATGGATTTTGACCAAATTTGCCACATATATCCATTATTATCCGGAAAGAACTCTTAAGGGGTTGAGAACTTTTAATAACATTTCGTTTGGGGCCGGGGGCCGCGAATTAGTTTTTCTTTATATCAGCTATATAAATAAAATGACCGACAAATACTCCTACATGAATAGATGGATTTGGACCAAACTTAGTACACACACACTTGATTATCCATACTCAAATACCGAAGTGTACTGAACTCATAATATCCATCCCTCTGGGGCCTTATTTCATTTTTCCTAATATAAGCTATATAAATATCAAAAGGCTTAGATACCAGTTTAGTTTCTTTGTGAATTGATGGATATAGGTCTAACGTGGTAGCAATACACTTCATTGTCCGTATTGAGATATCGGTGGATTTAAAACTAAGAATATCCAATCTAGAATTTTCCAGAAAGTTCAATATCTTAAAAAAGCTATTATATGTCATGATCAAATCGGGATCCTATCGGGAAATGGGATAACATTGGAAAGGTAGGTCCCTAGATGGAACGGGATCCCATAGAGAACTGTATACTAACGGGATCTGCAGGTCACCGGGATTGGAGTCCTAATGCAATCCCGGGCCACGCCGGGTATGTCGGCTAGTAACAAATAATACACAAATTTCATTGGATATATTTCAAACCACATATTTTTTTTAAAACTTGATTATTTTAATTTAAATTTTAATTTTGGTCAAATGGGGTAAATTGAGATTTAAGGACCTAGAGGTTCAAGGTCAAAGTTTAAACGAGACATGTATTCAATTGTGAGCCGGATTAACCTTTGTGACTAATTCATCTTACCTTTCAAAGAACCGCTGGAGTGTGAAAGTGTGCTTCTATAATCACTTGACCCTACTGACGAGAATCTCACAAGCTTGTATTCACCGTAAGAAATGTGTTGCTCCTGACCATGGGGATGGCTAACCATGAAGCCCATGTTGAACAAATATTTCCGAATGTTCAACGGTATATCTTCCAGCGAGGTCAAAAACTCTTTGAGAATTTTTCTGGATTTGCCAGGCAAGAGATCTGGGAGCTTCACACACTAGGGTAACTGTACCGTCACTAGCGATAGGACCGAGTACCACCGAACTTCCTTGAATTCGTACCCTCCCTTTAAAATCCTCATTGAAGTAATATAAATAAACTGTTGAGCTGGCAGCATCTTCGTCATCGCGTATAATTTCACGTGATGTTCAAATGTTAATCTCAACGTACTCATTCGCCCTTCCACTCTCGCAGTTTACCTTGTTTAATTGATAAAAACCTGCGTTACATCGTATTTGACCGAGGCTTCTTGGTATCAGTGAACCCGTCCCTTTGCGACTTTTCTTTACCTCGACAGAACATGTCAGTGTCCCTAGTAGAATCAGGAACCGTAGCACGGATTCGTGGCGGAGTTCGCAAGGAAGACACTCGAGATTTAGAGAGGAGAACGAGACATATTTTGTTTTATTTTTGCAGTCGAAATCCCGCGGAGAGGCTCCCTCAACGTGTACCTCTGAATGTATTTGTGGTCTTGTGTCTGGATTGATACATAAGGGAAGTTTCAATTACACATCATCCTAAGGTAACAAGAAATAAAGAAGACGAATAGTTCTTACCTCTGTCTCTCTGTTGATGAACGCTTTCATATCGTTTCATGCATTGTTAAAGTGAGATGTTAAGTACACTATCCAATGTTAATTCTATAGAGAACGCCCCAACGTTTGAACAGTGTAAAAATGTGACATATTTGGGGAGGGGGGCATTGTTTACTGTCTGACTCAGCACACACGTGCATTCCTGACATTAAGAGTTATAATAAGACAAATAACACCCCATTGACCCACTTAATTGTCGCGTAACAAAATGCGAGTCATTTTATTTATTTTTTATTTAGTTTAAATTTATTCTAGAAAACGTATGTTCGTGTACTTTTAAAAAAAATACAAACAAACCTAATGTGTTGAATGAATTTGTGTGTTTTAATCACTTAGATTTTAAACACACAAAATTCAGTATCAATTTGTACTCATTAGACAGAGAACAAATAAAAAAATAGCAGATAGCTAAATAGTAGACAAAAAAATAAGTAGCCCAGTGTAATGTTACTGATCAAAGATTCAAGTAGACAAAACGCATAGCCCAATATATTGTAACTTATCACAGCCGGCGATTTCACTAATATAATAGGTTTGGCTGAAAAGGGTTAAATGCATTGATGGCCACTTACAGATGTCAATCGAATGCTGGCGAGGTTCTTGATTATCACAAAGTAAAGGTGTCGTTATTTTGAAGGGAGTACAGTCAACTCTATGGACTTCTTATATAGTAGGATACATCAGTTAATCAAGTGAGCAAATAATTAGCTTGCTGCTTTTAACTAGTGTTGTATTTATGAATAGTTTAAACCACGCCTCGGGTTAACATATTTGGCCGTGTGCCTTTTACAACTAGACGTGCAGCCATCATATTATTTGGGATTATAGGTTGTTGTTTTGTTGTTGTAATGTTGTTGTTTTTTTTTTGTTTTTTTTTTTTTTTTGTTGTTTTTAGTTAATGCAAAATTATTTTTTTTAAAAAACACAATTTATGAAGTTACTTACCTGAAACAGGAACTTTTTTGATTAAACTAATTAATAAAATAGAACTACCCGGAAAAATAATAACCTTCGCCCTACCATAAATGAAACATATCCCAAATAGTTGTGAAGGTTTAATCAATCAAACAAATAATGCTCCTTTAACTCACATAATTACCACGTAACAAAATGCGAGTCAATGTGTGTATTGTTTATTCAGTTTAAACTTATTCTAGACACCTTATGTTCTTGTACTTAAAAAAATAATTATTGCCACCATACAGTCACCATTAAGGAAACAAAAACTTAATTAAGAATGATTGCTGCTTGTAGAAACGTCAGTCGCTGCTACAATCATCTGATACGGGGTATGTTCATGGTTATTTATATATTTTATTCATGTTATAACTGATTTTTGAAATTTAGTTCAAATTTATATTTGTTAAAACTTTACAACAATATCTATCATATTTTTTTTTTACTGATAGATTATCGGCTCTTCACTTGTAATACATTTAAAGTTACATTAGCCATTATAATAAGCTACCTTGTAAAGTCTTACTAAATATATTTAAATATATATATTTATAAATAAATTATTAAGATGATTAATTTATTTAACTACACTGCACAACAAATGTATTATAAAATTTGCAATTGAGATACATCTAACAAATGACAAACTCATACAAACTTTTCTTATTTCGTTTCCTAATGGCTGTTGTTTGTTGTGATCCTTTCATTTCGTCAAAGACAATTTGTCCAGTTGTACTGTACGCTGTATTTACAATCATCTTAATGGCAACATTAACAAATTAACGTGTTCAGAATAGTTATTCAAACACTTGAAGCGAAATTGAACCTCCAAATTAAGTTACAAACTATAAACCTGGTGCCTTTAAACCGTTTATAATGTATTATACTTCAGTAAATGTATGACGCGATGATCCTCCTCTGGTTGCCCAGGTTATGACATAAACAATCTAGATACGTGACGCACACTTGGCTCTTTGGTAAACGTTTCTCGTGGTTGATTCCGCCAACAACGTTTCTCAACTTATTACGATATACCAGTGTTGAAATTGATTTTTTTTTTCCATGTTGAAACCAAAAAAAAGATTGGAACATTAAAATAGAAATATATTTATGTATTTATTTTATTTAACTACGCTTTGAATGGTTTTTTTTTTCTTTTTATGTTTTACATCAAAAATAATTTTGACGAACATGAAATATCTCTTTTCGTGAACACATTAAAACACATGACTTACTTACTCGGCCCAACCACATATAATTAAGACCCAAAACCTCTGGATTAAATAAAAACACCCCAAAAGTAGCTGTGTTGGTCTATGGAAATGGGAATTTTTTTATTAATTATATGATCCAGGAGTTTCAATCTTTTGAAATGTCTAGACGATGATTTAATCTATAAAGTGACTCTTTACCCATAAAATGGTTGCCGCGCTTTGAGAATGATACAAAGCACAGACAGAGTACTCAGCCGTGTATGTTGCATGGACTCCTTGGCCGATCAGATGAAAACAACGGCCCCTTTCTTATAATAAATGCTTAATATTAATTTAATAAAATGTTACATGAAATGTATCGTATGGACCCATGAGCCCCAACTTAAGAACCTCTGCATTTTGTCAGGTAACTTGCGTGTCGAATTGAACGCATGTTAAAATAATAATAAAATAGCATAGGCGTCAATGAGAAAAAGTGAATCAAACGATCCATGAAAGCATAAGGTTATCGGGAATGTCCGGGGACTACAAGTCAGGACCAAAAAAAAGGAAATATGCACAGGGTAGAGAAAAAAGCGCGTGTACATTTCTTATTGCTTCAACCTGAACGCAACCCTCCAAGTATTACCCAATAGACAACAGTGCGCAGGTGTATGGATCAATAACATTTGGCCAGGTGTGCATAGGTTGTCTGTTAAGTGTGTTGGGGTTAAGTGTGAAACTAAATGTCTTACAAGCGAAATTAGTTACTCATCAATATCTGTATAATTTTGGTCTATGTTCTCCTAACATTGGCACCCATCTTGGCTATCTTCCATGTGTAATATAACGAATAGGAGTGATACATCTTGCGTTGGATATGATTTGGCATTGGCGTATTAAAAGTTACAACAAGATAACACGCCATATTAGTATTTTATAAATATGATTTGATGTCAGAATTATCACAAGAACCGAGCAATAAAAAATAGTGGCGATTAATCGCCAGTGTCTCATAACACAACTAATTTTTTTTTATATGTTAAGGATCATTATATAAACCAAATAATATTCCTTTGCCAGTTGATCCCATGTCCAAAGTGTTACTCTATAAAACAAAAAAAATTAAAAAGTGAACTTATTATAAAAACAGTCCTGCTGAAGAATCTAAACTGATATTATATTTTTCGGTTTCGAAAAGAATTGTCGTCAATGTTCCATAAAAAATAAAACTCGAATTTCTACTTAACAAATAACTGGAAATTAAGTCCAAGGTGAGGCACAATTATTGATATTTTAAATCTATTTTTTTTCCAATCGATCTTTATTCAAGTTCTAGAAGAAAAGTATAAGCAATAGTTTAATGATTATGTAATGATGTGACGATTTAGCCTAATTAGCGATATATATTTGTACGGTATTTATAAATTTATATTTAGATCTAAGTTATTACCCTAAGATCTAGCAGCGATGCTTACATTAAAAAGATTGAACTAGAGAGACTGACGAATGTTCTTCCAACTCGAAAATTCCACCAAACAAAAGTCGATTTCATCCAAATCACATTTGACTAATTTAAACTAACCACATATTCAAAGTAAGTCTCTTAAAAATAAAATGTTTAAATGTAGACTTTGTAGTCCTAGCACCTTTTACGATATATTTCACCTTTTCTAAAATAGTTTTCTCATTTATGTTTTGTCTAGTAATTTTTTAAAAAAATATATATATTCGTTTTCCATTTATTACAATAAGAATAGGTTATGATTGTGGATTAACTTACCAGACGTGAACACATTTATAACATGTATATCTTATTTTCACAACAAAATGTTGTGTCCCTTTGATGGAAACGTGACAACGGTTACGTGAAATGCCTCCCGTTGAAGCAGTCTTTCAGTTGACAAAAAACTATACTGAATTACAGCTACGAATTTAAATTTAGAAAACAAAACAACATGGTTACAGAATAAAATTAATTGTTACTTTTATTTACGGCCTTTTAACAGAGATGTAACTTTTTTTTTTAGATGGTAGTGCAAGAAAACAAGATCCCTTAAAATGAATACTGCAAGGTTGAACTTGGAGTATTGAGCGTCCTGTAACATCATGCAACGTAAGTAAGGACGTCTATCACGTCAATAACCTGTAGCGTCATGCAACGTATGTAAGGACATCTATCACGTCCATAACCTGTAGCGTCATGCAACGTATGTAAGGACATCTATCACGTCCATAACCTGTAGCGTCATGCAACGTATGTAAGGACATCTATCACGTCCATAACCTGTAACATCATGCAACGTAAGTAAGGACATCTATCACATCCATAACCTGTAGCGTCATGCAACGTACGTAAGGACATCTATCACATCCATAATCAAGATTGAAAACAATTGCTTCATTTCTCCTCTTTGCAGACAACTCTGACGAAGTGTATTGTCATGTAAAGTGATGTAATGTAACGTAATATAACGTAACTTATTTACTTCTGATATACAAGAAAATGTATAAAGTATTCTTAATACAGTAAATGAATTTAGAAAAAGGACATCAATAGCTCACTAGATCTCAGTGTTATTTCTTAAATTATATTAAATGTTAAATTTGTTTCAGCTTTTTGTGTCAGGCTGCACGGTATTTTGATATATTAATGAGTAATATTAGTTTTACAGCGTGTGGAAGTAAAAAAAAAGTAATTGGATTATTACATTAGTAAACCCAAAAAGGGAAAATATGCAGGTATTTCATTCTTGTCTCTAGAGTAACAATAATGGATATTTTATTTTTTACATGGCCTTTAATTCTGTTTTTATTAGTGTAAATTTGTAACCCCAGCTTGTTACACACACTTTAATGATAGTAAACCATAATTACCATAAAAATACCTGAGTAATTATTTTTTTTACAAATATAATACATTTTTAAAAAATTCACAAAAATTACAGAAACACATTTTAAAGTAATAAACTTGAAACTTTGTGAAGAAACAATTTTATTTATTTTTACATAACAATAACCAAATAATAAGCCAAAAAATAAGTTTAATACATATATACATATATGATGGAATTCTTTCAAGTAAATATATGGTAGAAGTAGTTATCCTTACATTATTTTAATATCACATACAACGTACAAAGCAAGTACCCTATAACAATGGTAGTCACTTAGCATTGTAAACATTCATAGTCATGACGCGCATTTTCTCTATGGTTACCAAAGGATCTGTGGACAATTTCAAAACAGCTTTAATTTACCGCTGTTTATGTGTGCTATTGGATAAAGTATCGTAATCTACTGTACAATGATGTTATAAGTTAAACTATTGCATTCTACTGTACATTAATATTAGATAAACTATAGCACTGTTCTAGACTGAAAATACATATTTAACTTCAATATTTAGTCTCGTAAATAAATTTAATATACACATTAATGATGAAAACATATTTATTTAATATGTATTTCCTCATTATTTTTAACACATTTTACACGTACAAATAAAAAATGGGGGATATGGTTTATATACTCACTGAGTTGAACTGTTATCTGAGTTTCATATTTCAAGTAGAATCTCTTCTCCAGTGAAGACCTTGAAGTAACTAGTTCATGTGTTTCTCTGTAGTCTTCCTGTGTAACGTGACACACTGTATTTTGTCGACCAACACAGCCACCGTCCGCAGGAGAATTTAAATTTACGTCGGTAGCCACTAAACATAAAGGAAAACGTGTGAATTGATTGAGAGCAGATTACACACACACACACACACACACAAAGTTTTAGACACCCTAGCCCTCGCGTGACTATTGTCAACCCCCATCCCCCAGCACTTCTACTGCCACTCTTCCTTTCTTTTCTTTTTCAACTAGCATTTGAATCTAATAGCTCGAACTTTTTCCACATTAACTTTGGGCCACTTAATTATCCGAATTTCGGGCAGCTTAAAATATCCGAGACCCCTGCAGGCAAAGTTGTTGCAGGACCCTTGCAATGGTTCGGTCAGACGATAACTAATTTTCAAAGAATACGCTTTTCACTTAGGAAGTCGTATCAAAGTCAATCGATCTGACTCAACCAAAGTTCTCCAAATTCAGCATGATCCTCTAAGATTTACAAAAACAAAATACTTAAAGGTAAAAAGAAAAATAATGTAAAGGAAATGGGGCTACGTGCTACCAAACTTACACTGGAATATTGGCTACCATCGTATATTTTATCGTTGTTTTTCAAAGATATTTTTATATATCTTTTCAATATTTAGTTTGATTCTATTTTGTCTTTGCTTATGACAATAAATTCATACACTTTGTTTGCGGGGAAGGTATATATATACCTGTTTGTGTCCCTTGCTCAATCACATTTCCAGGATTTTCGTGTCTAGCTCCTGATGTTCTTTCATCATCTTCTTTGGCGACATCCTGGGCTTCTGATGTCATCCTATTTACGCCACGTAAAAGAAAACGTTCCAGTGTGTAAGAAACATTTGTTTACATCTGACATCAATTTGTCATTTCTTATGTTCGACATACAGATCCCATTTCCCAGATTTTCGTATACAGCTAAGGCCATATTAATGGACAATTAAGTTGGAACTGTCTAGAAACTTCCAAATTTTTCTTTAATTCGTATTTCATAACATTCGAGGAAACACAGTGAAAGTTAATTAAATATAATATAACATTTTAAGGGAATTCATGTGATTTGAAGATATCACAAAAAAAACAACCTCAAAGCTTCTACAATAGTCTAGAAACTTCATAAAACGTATGAAAAGTGAATAAAAATAAACTAACATTTCAACAATTTTTTCGATCCCACTATATATCACGGTGGAACAATATTGAAATTTCTGGATTATTTTAGCTTAAATTTTAAAACCTCCACGAAATGTGTAAAAAATCACATTTATACGTAATTATTTCGAGTATGAAAAATTATACTAATTTATTCAATAACGATAACCATTTTTTATTTAAGTTTAAAGAGGTGCAGGGCCCCAATGGAGGCCCATTCCATAAGTGTGCCGTTTTAGATAAACACGAGTTAAGGGTTCCTATAAAAATAAATCAAAGAAATAATGGAGTTAAATTAAAAAGTTGTCAAATTAAAATCGGTTTAAAAATGCAATAGGTATACTTATTCAAATAATCGAACGTTCAGGAAAATTCTAGACCGACAATAAATTGCTTGGATCCATCGATATTTCAATACGGTCTATGAAGAGTACTGCTGCTACCAAGCTAGGCTTAGATCCATCAAATCACATAGGGCCTATAGTGTTGTCTCAGACTATTGGTCTTTATATAGCTTAATAATGAAAAATGAAATGAGGCCCCGGCCCCAAAGGATTGCAAATTATTAGTTAAGTCCCCTTTGGTATTTGAAATTAGATTTGAATATGGATAATCAAGTGTATGTGTACTTAGTTTGATCAAGAGCCATCTATTCATGTGGGAGTATTTGTTGGTCATGTATTTATATAACTCATATGAGGGGAAAATGAATTTGGGGCCCCCAGCCAAAAACGAAATGTTATAAAACGTTCCAAACTAGCCACAAACAATGACCCCAAAAAACCCACAAACAAATTTTTACTTCTAAATATATATATAAATATATGTGATATGATATGATAAAATATGATATGATATGATATTTGATATGCAGGGCCAGCCTTAGGCCGCATAGGCAGCAGTGGGCCCCGCACCTTCATAGGCCCCGACCCGAATTTATTTTCTAATACAAAATCTTAATTTTCACTTATGATCCTTATTCCTACCCAGACTGGGCCCCGCGCAATCCGTTTCGCATAGGGCCCCGCAATTGTTAGGGTCAGCCCTGATGATATGATATAATAAGATATAAGATAGGATATGATATGATATATGATATGATATGATATAATATGATATGATATATGATATGATGTATGATGAGATGATACAATATAATATATGACATGATATATTTCATGTAAATTGTTATGGAATGGTTGGTTCTTAATTTATAAGTTCATTTTAAATTGCGTGGTACCACGCTATAGAAAACTACCAATAATAATAATAATAATAATAATAATAATATGATATGATATGATATTTGATACGATATGATAAATGATATGATATGATATATGATATGATATGATATATGATATGAAATAATATGATAAAATATATGATATGATATATCATAATATATATATATATATGATATGATCTATTACATATGATATATGTTATGATTTGATGATATGATGTGATAATAAACACTGAAAACAAAAATTGGGCAGAGCGCGTTTGAGATTATGCGTGTGTACAATTTCACAGCCACCACTCGTGTTACTCTGCTAAGAAAATACAATTGGTTGTTAGAACGTTATGGGACTTCCCAATATGACTCGCTTTGGTTTTGGGGGGGGGGGGGGAATTTTCCTTTTATAACATTAACCTATTGGTCGTTGAGGTCAAGGTTATGATGAAGATGTCTTCCCTCTACAACGATTACATATGTTATGGTCAACAAAAAAAGAATTTAAATTGGGCCTTTTTTATGTTAAGTTAATAATATCATTCAATCGGGATATATTTTTTTTTAAAATCTTCTAGATCAGTGGTTCTGAAAGTGCGCGTTACCAGGGGTTGCCTATAAAAGGCTTTGGAGTCTGTATGGGCGTTAGGATTGCCATAAGGGTTGCTGAGAAATCTTATCAGAATAACCTTTTCATTAAAATTAAACACTTTAAAAATGTCAAACTGTGTTTCTGTTTAACAGCAGAGTCAACGATAAGCAGACTGATATATATATATATATATATATATATATATATTCCCGCATAAAGGGGAGGGGAAAACAGCCTTTGATCCAACTTTCAATTGGAAGAACAAGCGCCAATTAAAACATTTATATAAACCAGGGCTGCACCAAGCCACGACCCAAGGGCCGCATGCGGCCCGCAAATTTAGTTTAAATGGCCCTCTACAGTTTGAGACACTTCTATAATATAGGTCAATATCCAACAAAAATTACGGGAGAAAATGTAAAATCCAAACCACATTCTCGGATTGATTATTATTGGGAAATCGCGCGAGGGCTGAACAGAAATAAATTGTAAAAGAGATATGGTGGATGTCACAGAAGCTAAGGTGTGGGACGGCTTGACAGGTAGCAGTAATTTGTGTAAAGCACATCAGCAGAGCAACCATTTGGAAACCTTGGTGACCTAAGATAGGGTACTACCTTCTCCTTGTTTCTGCTGCTTGTACAGGGCAGGCGTCGCATGGTGTCGGGTACGATTACTGACGGTTTCAGGAAAGATGAATCAGGAAACCAAAAGAAACTTAATGTGTGATTCTATTTTGTCATTGTAAAAATATCCGTGCCCCCGCTGACTGGACCAAATTAGATGAAATATGTGAGGACCGCGCTTTGTTGGGAATGATACTAATGTAACAGGGAAAGTAATTTTATCATGTTTTATTTTGAACGTTTTCGTCAAAATGTGCAAAGTATCAGCTCAAAGGGAGAACTGGAATCGGTTCAAAACTTAGGAGCTAGATTTGACCCGCGGTGATCACACAAGGGTCGGTTGAGTTTACTGGTGACCTACTGATCATGAAGGTTTGTAATGTCATCGAGGGTTGGTAAGTGCACTACGTTTCAGCTCAGCTAGAATTTAAAGAAATGGATCGAAACCGATATACAAGATTTGATCCAGACGACCAAACAGACACAATGGCAAGCCTAATAAGAAAACAGTGTAAAAAAAAGAATGTATTGGCAATGGTGTGTCATCTGAAATGAGCCCGTTGCTATGGTAACGAAACTATTGAAACCCCACTGCAAACCGTCCACGGGAGCGCTGCGCGGCCAGTCAAGAGACGTCACGTTTTGTCAGTCAGTTGTTTTAAAACTTAAATTTGTAGACATTTCAAAATAAAAAAATATTCACCTGAGCTATATTTTAATTAATCTAATTTGGTATGATGATAAGAAAGAAAAAGACTGGTGGTTTTTTTTGTTTTTTTTTGGGGGGGGGGGGGTGTTTGGGGAGTGGGGGGGGGTGTTTACTTCTTAAATATTTTTTAAAACTAAATTTAAAGGACGCAGTTAGTAGCTTTTTAGTTTAACTAAGTTCCTAATAACAACGATTTGAATTGCGTAAGGTGATTATATTGTTACCTGTAATTTGTTTGGTCGGTTATTCACAAGTTTTACATTTTTTTTAAAAATTATAATAATAAATATTTTTAAACAATCATTTTACTTTTTGTTTCAATGTTACATTACGGACATGAATGCAGTACGTTGTTTTGTTTATTTGTATACGTCATGCCAAAGATGTTCATTAATAAAATACCAAAGGCTTAAATATATTATATTTTTTAAAAATTGGATTAATTCTGAGATCACATTTGTAATCCTTACTATAGACTAGCCACCTACTTGTAATTATGATAATTCAATAGCAAAGGGGGCGCCCATTAATTACGTCAACAAAATAGTGGGTAGGGGGTGGAAATGTTTGACAGTTTTTGACAAGGGGGAGGGGGTGTTTAGATTAATTGACATCAATACTCATGTTTTTTTCTTTTAGAATTTTAATCTTAAAAATTGACTTGTACTTACATCATTTTAAACAATTTGATGAGTGTAAATAGTCGTATATGTTTAGGCTTTTAACAATGAAAGAGTTATTTAATGTGTGTCGGTCTGTGCACTGCAGGTGGCTGGTCAGACTGTTAGCACACTTTGTTAGTGCGAGACAAGTCAAAAGTTGGCATCTCTCCACCTGTCATTTTTGTCTCTGTATCCGCTCCCCAGGATGATTAACACATCATTGAACACGGTGTTCAATTTAAAAAAAAACACCAACCCATCGGTGTTCAACAACAACTATATCAACTCAGAGATAGAGAGCTTGTGGCAATTATTGCTCACACCGACAATGCTTCTATTTAAAGTGCTGAATGATTAGATGAGGATGATGTTGACTTGTCTGGTATATCAGTACCACAAGATGAAAATGGTAAATCAGCTACTATAGACTATGCCCATCAGGGGCGTCATTTTGGGTTTTTTTCAGTGTAATGGAGAGGGGGGCAAAATCAAAACTTGGTCGGCTTGTTAAGTTGTTTATTACTGGAGGCGCCATAGTACATTGCATTTTAAATAAAACCAGCAAAAACGGGGGAGGGGGGCAAGTGCCCCCCAGCCCTACCCAAATGATGTCCTTGATGCCCATTGCTACTATAGAGCAACACCTGGTTAGTCCATGGGAAAATAATAAGCTAGAATCTATACTATAATTGTCAGCTATACTGACAATATTCATATCTATACTTTAACAGACAATGATATTTAGTCTTTAACAAACTTTTAATTGATTCTGCATTATAAAATTGAAGTGTGAAAACTTTCTAACCTGTTGATTAACTAGCTAAACATGTCATAAAATGTTTTTCCTACAATATTATGTTATTAAAAATATATCAGCACATATTAAAACGTATTTATAAATTTATTTATGTAGCAATTCTTTCTTTATTTTGGGGGGTTCGGTGGTTAAGGCATAAAATCTTGACATAGTTAAATAGGGTGTCGAAAGTTTGACAGTTGTTGACAAGGTGGAGGGGGGGAGTGGGTAAAAAGTTGCGGAAAAATTGTTGACGTAATTGATGGACGACCCCAAACATAATCACAATACAGCTGATACGCAACGAGATTTCTAGGACAGTGATTATACAGAACATACTTTGACCTGCCTTTTCGAAACATTGCAGACCACCCTCTTCTCAAGCGTGTTAGTGTCTTGTGGTCGGTTGGGGCGTACCAAACAGGAAGTCTAATCTACACGGTTTAATGCTGGTGCAGTGGAGTATTTGTAAAACGTTGTTGACAATTTGATGAGTAATACATGATAGAAATGACCATGTTTTACGTCGAATGAATTCGCAAACGGGTCATGTCACATGTTGGCGTAATTTCTATCTTGGAGAAACTGGGTGTCTTTCGGGTAAGCACTTTAATATTGTTTATATCTTTTTGTGTTTGTGCAGAAATCGGCAGCCCAGACGCACCGACAACTTTAGCAGGGTCTTAAACAAGGTCATAGCGCCATAAATAGAATTCATTTAACTACCTGCGCATAGCAAATGAAATAGGGTTTCGCGCAGTTGACATCGACCTAGAATTAAGTGTTCAATCTTCGACAGTTATGCGTCACTATACAGCTAAATACGTGTGGTAACGAAATAAAGTATATATGTTGCGAAGACACTAAATGTACTGGTTGCAATTAAGGTCACAATTTCAAATATGTTACACAGTTCTTTTTAAAAGCCTTTAGAGCACTGAGAAACTCATCGAGACGTTAAGGCTCAGTTCACACGATCAAATTCCTTTAAAATGTTCGTTCATACATGTGATGCGGTTTTTGTATGAAGCCTTGTCACAACTTTCAAATTAATATTTCATCAAATTCGTATTTTTGGCGGGAAAAAAATTGCACAAAAATAGTGACTTCTACTCAAACTTTGACGCAAATGTGAAGCTAATTTGAAAGGACGCTTTGACTCTAAAACAGGAAAATAAAAATTTGCGTTTCTCATCGTATGCTTAAAGTATACAAAATAAGTAACTTCCACTACAAATGGTTGCACTACAAATGGTTGCACCTCAAATGGTTGCACTACAAATGGTTGCGCTACAAATGGTTGCACCTCAAATGGTTGCACCACAAATGGTTGCACCTCAAATGGTTGCACTACAAATGATTGCACGACAAATGGTACTAAAAAAACGGAGTAATGGCCAAACATTTTGTTTTTAAACTGTGATAACGTTACATATTGTCTATTGCATTAAAATTATTAAAAAATCAAGTTTTAGAATTATTTCGGTTCCAAAATTATCCGCTTTTAAAAGTATTCCCCCCCCCCCCCAAATCCATTATCTCGGCAGTGTGTTGTTTCTATTTCAATGCGGTCTTGACTTGAGACTGCTTATGACTTCCCCGTGCTGTGCTTTTGGCATGTTATCTGTTAGCAGGAGGATTGCTGTTTGTAGATTATTACTAACATACCAACTATGTGGAACGAATCCCAGGCTCTGTGGGATACGAAATCCTTACAGCAGCGTTTCTCAACCTGTGGGTCGCGACCCCTTTTGGGGGTCGAACGACCCTTACACAAGGGTCGCCTAAGACCATCGGAAAACACATATTTATGAAGTAGCATCTAAAAATAACTTTATGGTTTGGGGCCGTCACTACATGAGGAACTGCATTAAAGGGTCGCGGCATTAGGAAGGTTGAGAACCACTGTCTAACAAGGTATTTTGTTGAAATAAGAAGAAGAAGAAACTTAATTTGTCAAAATTACACGATTTTTTTTTAAAAACTTGCTATTCATCATACAGGTCTGAATATGAAGTGTTTAAACTTTCCTTATTATACATTGAATGGAGATATACGGTATTGAAATTGGATTTATCAAAATTGATCTGCCCGAAGCATCTAGTAAGTTTCACACGGTGATTTGTAAAACAGTTTTTTTTTAAAAATAAATAACTTACCCGTTTCTCTATATTGTTCCTCGTATTATATGCTGTAACAAATGTATATCTTGGTAGGACAATAAAGCGCACGTATGACATGGTGAATTTTAAGAGCGCTTTTATGTGTGATAAAAATGCGTGATTTCTGCAGGATAAATACGCATACAATATATGCGGGAGATATTTCACCCGCAGAAGGGAAGGGGAGAAGAAATTTAGTCCCGCATTGGGGGTGGGGGCGAGGCTGTGTCGCACGCAGATGACCCGTTATCATAGTTGAAAAAAAACTATTGAGGCCCCTCTGCAACCCGTCTACAGCTCGGCGCGTCCACACTCAAGCGAAGAGATTTCCAGGACAATGATTATACAGGATATACTTCGGTCTGCTTTCTCGACACATGTCAAAAACCACCACTTACGAAGCTTTTTGGGGTCTAGTGGTTTGTGGGGCTTACCAAACAGGAAGGCTTAGAAAACTGGTTTACGCCTGGTGCAATGGAGGATTTATAAATTGCTGTTGAAAATTTGATGTGTAATAATGAAAGAAATGACAATGTTTTACACATTGAAGACGTTGAATGAATTCGTTAACGTGTCATGACGCATGTTGGCGAAATTTCTAACTTGGAGATACTGGGTGTTTGTCAGGTATGAGGATACTATTTTTTTTATATCTTTTCGTTTCTGTGC
The DNA here is from genome assembly GCA_964017045.1 of Omphiscola glabra. Taxonomy (NCBI): domain Eukaryota; kingdom Metazoa; phylum Mollusca; class Gastropoda; family Lymnaeidae; genus Omphiscola; species Omphiscola glabra. The sequence goes on along the minus strand of OZ024798.1, from coordinate 13,807,000 downwards.
AGAAAGTCGATAATCGCCAGCCCAGACGCGCTGACAACTTTAGCTAGGTCTTATGCAAGGTCACGGCGCCATAAATAGAGCGCATTTAACTACCTGCGCATAGCAAATAGGATTTCGCGCAGTCTTAGTCTCCGGCGTGTTGACATCGACCTAGAATTAAGTGTTCAATCTTCGACAGTCATACGTCACTACACAGCTAAATACGTGTGGTAACGAAATAAAGTATATACGTTGCGAAGACACTAAATGTACTGGTCGCAATTAAGTCTACAATTTCAATAATTTTACTCTGTTTTCTGTGAGAGCCTTTCGAGGACTGAGCAACTCATCAAGACATTAAGGCTCAGTTCACACGATAATAAATGAGTCTGCTTATGACTTCCCCGTGCTGTGCTTTTGGCATGTTATCTATTAGCAGGAGGATTGCTGTTGGTGGATCATCACTAACATACCAAATATATGGCACAATTCCCGGGCTCTGTGTGATACGAAATCCTTACAGCATGTTTTGTTGAAATGAGAAGAACAACAAACTTAATTTGTCAAAATTACACGATTTTTTTAAATTTCATATTCATCATAAAGGCTTGAACATGAAGTGTTTAAACTTTCCTTATTATATATTGAATGGAGATATACGGTACTGAATTGTATTTATCAAATTTGATCTGCCCGAAGCATCTAGTAAGTTTCACACGGTGATTTGTAAAACATTTTTTATTTAAAAATAAATAACTTACCTGTTTCTCTATATTGTTCCTCGTATTATGTGCTGTAACAAATGTATATCTTGGTTGGGAAATAAAGCTAAAGAAAGACATGGTGAGTTTATGATTGCTTTTTATGTTATGCGCGATTTCTGCTGCCGAATATAGCACCCGGATATGATCGCATGGGGGGGGGGGGGCGAGGCTGTGTCGCATTCACTCCGAGGCTGACGCGTCCAACCATCCGTGGTGTGTTACGACTCATGCGTGTAGTGTTTCTGTCAGTAATTTCCCCCCCCCCCGGGGGGGGGCTGCATTTCAGATTTTCTGGGACATTGCATGTTGTCAGTGGCCAGAGGCGTAGCTAAGGGGTGGCAGATGGGACATACGTCCCTAGGTACCAGACCTTCGGGGGGGGGGTCGCAAAAATGATCTTGAATGTTATTAATTGGTTGATAATAATGGGTTTTAGAGTTGGAGGGGGTGCGTAAATCTTGTCCCTTGTCTCCGATAAATATTGATCGGTGGAGGGGTTTGGGGAGCCAGCTCCCCAGAAAATGTTTGATTCTTTCCAAATCAAGAGGTGTATTTTTGAGTATACTTGAATTTGATGTTACTATTATACCTTTTGAACGGAAGAACGTTTTTAAGGTTTTGTGGAAGGCATTATTTATTCAGTGCCATATATAAACTGAATTCACTCCATTTGTGGCGTGCCCCAGGGTAATCATTAGGCACAAGCTTATAATCAACACCATGTGCGCCAGGGTATTCATTAGGCACAAGCTTATAATCAACCCCATGTGCCCCAGGGTATTCATTAGGCACAAGCTTATAATCAACCCCATGTGCCCCAAGGTATTCATTAGGCACAAGCTTATAATCAACCCCATGTGCCCCAGGGTATTCATTAGGCACAAGCTTATAATCAACCCCATGTGCCCCAGGGTATTCATTAGGCACAAGCTTATAATCAACCCCATGTACCCCAGGGTAATCAATAGGCACAAGCTTATAATCAACCCCATACTGTACCATTGATCAGCGTGATGAAAGGGTGCATAATTTAGGACGCTAAAGACAGTCGTACAAACTCAAATTGCATGGATGCATTATTTTGGCGCATACTTGAATTTGTTGTTTCTTTCAGACAATTTTGAGGTGGCATGTCAAATATTCGGGTGAAAAGTGCCATAATTATACATAATAATGACCAAAGACATCTTAAATTTCGCACCAGCGGGTCGTAAACTAAATTCATTCTAGTTGTGTCCCCGCTGAGGTTACGTTTTGCCCTTGATTATTCTCGCCTCTTAAATCATTATAGTCTCGAGAAAATTTTTGATAAATTTAAAATACAAGAATGCATTTCATCCCATATCTGAAATTAGTAGTGCAAGATTCTACACTTAATTGGAGGGCAACGGAAGAGATCCTAGTTACAAAATGTAGCCAAAGTGTGCGCCCAGCAATCCTCCAACTGCAGGGTGCCTCGGATATTTTAGGGGCTTAAAGATATGAAGAGGATATTTCATTAATTATCATCTTTCCATGCAGGTTTGGCCCTACGGAAATTGCTTGACCTGCTTGTGTTATGCAAAAACAAATAATAATTAAAAACATTATTATATAACTAAAAATATTTATCTGGCTTTAATTTTTTTATTTACATTATTATTAGAGACAGCTACTCAATAAATAAATGCATTTTCAAAAAACAAAATTCAATTGAAAAGGATTTCATCACTAAAAAGCACTGCAAACATTATTTTATATGCTGTTTGCAATGGAAAAAACGAACTTACTTATAATTATAATGCTTAGACTACCTTTTCTAAATATTTCCTAATTTTACAATAAGTTAAAAAGAAAAAAAAAACAGGTTTATTAGAAAGGTCTGTACATTTTTACGGGTTTTGAAAACTGGTCATTTTTATAAATTGCCTATGAATGGCATAACTATTTTAAGAAGACATGAGTTTTTTACAGAAGATATTATATTTACTAATATGTGATTTTATCTTAGGGAAATTCATATGCAAATAAAGTATACATTTCCCAATATTCAGTAGATTGATTTTTTTTTTTTGGAATTTCAAACTACTATAACTTTCTTAAATTGCCTCTTCGCCATACTTAAAAATATTTTTATCTCAATCCAAATAATCTATTTTAAATTGACGAGTTATTAATTAGAATTCTGTTTAAACACGTAACAAAAGTGGAATTGGCATAATAATTGAAATGCTTGTTCACACAAAAAAATTCTTAACTTTTCAGTTGAAAAAAAAAATAATAATAAAAATAGCGATATAGGCGAACAACAGGAAGTAAGACTGGAACGGTCAGTGCGATTTTTATAACCAAATACTAAATCTTGATTAGCCTTAAATATACGTATCATCAAATATATCGAGCCTAGCGATATATAACAGATTCCACTAATTGTAATCGATTAAAGGCACCAGTTACTATGCTTTTAAAACTGTTTTAAAATGACAATTTTGTCATTTTTAATTTAAAAAAATATATATTTGTTATATTGTTTTACACATTGTGCTCCGCCGGGAGGGGGAGGGCAGTGCCCTCCCGGAGAGATAGCCGAAAGAAACACCTTTGCTAATAATGACTATATTTTTTAAAGCATGAGGTCATCATTCAATTTTTAATTAACATCGATCCTTACTGTAAATGTCATGCTTTTATTGGTGTTATTAAAGTCTTTAAACTTGCGAGTTGCAAAAAATAATTAAACAAAAAATATTGATAAATGTGAACGGGAAGTAACACTTCGACTCATAATCGGGCCAGGCTAATTTTCGAAACAATGCGATATTTATAATCCAATAATGTAAGCTTCTAAGAAGATTTGCCTTAAATATACGGATCATCAAATATATCGAGCGTAGCGATATTTCATTAGATTCCTCTAATTGTAATCGGTTGAAGGCGCCAGATTGAATTCTTTTTAAACTGTTTAAAATGACAATTTAGTCGTCTTTAATTTAAAAAATATATAATCGTTCTATTGTTTTTACCCATTTTGCTCCGGGGGGGGGGCACTTGACTTTCCCCGGGGCATTGTGCCCCCCCCCCCTTCCGAGAGATGCATGAAAGAAAACCTGCATGCGTGGTTTCTCTTAGATGACCTCTTAATTCAATAATATTTTAACAAACGGATTGAACTACGCAGTAGAAACATCCCCCCTTACCTTATTATATTATGTCCGGTGACTGCTATTATCGTTCCCTCGTTCAATTTTTCAAACATTGACAAATTTCAAATAATTCCACAAATGACCAACCTACAGCTCTACGCTTAACACTGTCCCATAGTTCCAGCCCCTATTCTATGTGTTCGTAAAGTCCATTGTCACCTGTTCTGATCTGCAGTTTAACAACAACCCAAAAAGCACAACATAATGCATATGCCAACAATAAACGATAATAATAAGTGTCTACAACAACAACAACATTGTATCTTAAGAGAGTGAACAAAAAAGTATCTGTACATTCTGATCATTCATTAAGATATATATTGCTTTCAGAAACATGGTTAAACTAAAAAATGAACAGATATGAAAACTATCCTCAATTACACAATATATTTCTTATATTCATCCCTCAAAATCACCATATTCTAGGCAACCTTAGAATATGTGTAACTAACAGGATAACTTTAGACTACTATCAAACTAGTCACTAGACTTATCCAGTAAGTCTTTCTCTTTCTCTGATTCCACGATCCACTGAATGATACCCGCTTCTACCTCACACACACACAGTGTAAGCTATAGCTGCCATACCCGTGCTACCCCACACATTACCCAGAGTAGTTTATTGCTATCCATCTCATGCCATTCTACACATAAAAAAGTGCAGGCTTACCATTCACCCAATGCTGTCTCACACCTCTCTAAGTTAGACTATCTATCCAATGCTGTCTCACACCTCTCTAAGTTAGACTATCTATCCAATGCTGTCTCACACCTCTCTAAGTTAGACTATCTATCCAATGCTGTCTCACACCTCTCTAAGTTAGACTATCTATCCAATGCTGTCTCACACCTCTCTAAGTTAGACTATCTATCCAATGCTGTCTCACACCTCTCTAAGTTAGACTATCTATCCAATGCTGTCTCACACCTCTCTAAGTTAGACTATCTATCCAATGCTGTCTCACACCTCTCTAAGTTAGACTATCTATCCAATGCTGTCTCACACCTCTCTAAGTTAGACTATCTATCCAATGCTGTCTCACACCTCTCTAAGTTAGACTATCTATCCAATGCTGTCTCACACCTCTCTAAGTTAGACTATCTATCCAATGCTGTCTCACACCTCTCTAAGTTAGACTATCTATCCAATGCTGTCTCACACCTCTCTTAGTGTAGACTTTCTATCTCTCTAATGCCGTGTCACACATCTCTTAGTGTAGACTTTCTATCTCTCTAATGCCGTGTCACACATCTCTTAGTGTAGACCAGCCATACAACAAATACTATAAAATTATCAAACCTACCAACACAAATTAGCACATTCTTTTTGACACTCTACACACCGTCTACACCACGAACCATCATGTGCCCTTCACGGTCTGACATGGGCGTGTACCAGTGATATCCATAACAACATCTCTGTTATCATGGCATCACTAAACAACACAACTAAAACACCGTAAGCCATCTACACTGCCTTTATCAAGGCTCAGTGTGTCCTGTTCAATCTTGAACTCTCACTGTACACCTGGCTTGTCATTAATAGCACAGGGACAGTGATTCGTACATATTTTTAAAAAAATATATAACACACCACATCATAGTCATCATCATCATCATCATCATCATCATCATCATGTCCGTTAGTCCTTGGACCGTTGGGGCGCCACAGATGACATGAAAGCTATCCTTCTCCATTCCTCTCTGTCTTCTGCACTACGCATAGCATCGCCTAGTTTTGATCCCGTCCACTCTATGATGTTATCTTCCCATCTTTTTCTCTGTCTTCCTCTTCTTCTTCCTCCTCTAATTGTGCCCTGCATGATTTCTTTGGCTATCCCCTGTTTTCTGGTCACGTGGCCATACTACTCAAGTTTGCGCTTTTCTGCACAACAAATTCTTAAAACCAATGATTATGCTCATAATCAATATTACGTATACCACACAAGTTTAATAACAAAGATCCAACTGTGAAACTCTACACCCCGATACAAAAAATAGCACAACTATATTAACTAAAGCTACAAAGAGTCTTAAAAACAAGCTTAATGTCTCTTTAACAAAGCCTTTCTGATGACGCTCTGGAGATTATCCTCATACTGAACTAAACACTTTATATTTGTCGATCTAGGTCACCTCCAAACTGTAATCACTCACCCTAATACTATAAGTCCTACACAACGTGTCCCACTATGACTTCATAGATAATGTCAGGAATACACACTACTTTAATATTTCCCGATACATATGGGGTGCTGATTGTAACCATTGCCTTCACTCCTTTGAGCCTTGCACCACTCATCAACACCACCGTGCACCTCTCTCATGTCAACTTGCTGTCATCTACTAATTTTTTCCTGACCACAATGTCACAGCACAGATAATGTCTAAACACTTTAACCATTAAATCTTCATCTAATCCATATACACCATCATTAACTCCGACGCCAATCGAAATTCTTCATATTAGAATTTCATCTTCACTATTATTTCTCTTCTCCTTTCTTAACTTCACTAGCGATTTCTCTTTCTATTCTACAAACCTCTTTTCCTGTCCTAATCTATATATAGATTTTCTTTTGGTGCTGTCATTGGCCATTTTATAGTCCATTCATCTTAAGAACTGGGATATTATATAAGTTATATTTCTCTAATAGTCATCTGATGGTGAAAATCTGTCGTTGATCCACTCAACCAAATCCTTTATTGTTATTCAAAGAAATATCCATTTGACTATCATTCAGTCATATGGGGAATTCCCACATCCTAACTACCAACGAATTGTTTTTTTAAGCAAAGTAACACGAGTGATTGAGGTGTAATGGTAAACGCGCGCACTCTCAAACGCGTGCTGCACAGTTTAATTAGTGTATTATATGTTTATTATCATTTAAGAACCATAAGAAATTGTAATACAAATTAGAACCTGATTTACCAAACAATCAGACTCAAAATCAGTGAATTGGACGCGAGCTCGGAGTCGGAACTCTGGGGCTTATCAATGCATTTTTAAATTAAAAATGTATATATGTGTTTGGACTAAAAACCTTTACATATGCTAACCCTTTACATTTCATTGAGTAAATGTCATCAGTAGCTGATCACGCAAACTCTTATCTTGAGAATGTTTAAATTATTGTAAGACAGGGGGGGGGGGCACTCATGATGAGTTTATAACCTCAAAGGGGCAGTGGCACAATTAGAACAACTGTTCCGGAGATATGCCTTGTTAATTTCACTCTACTGTTCATTTATTTTTGAGAATCAGGAATAACTGGCCCGGCTTATTGATTGTATTTGGATATACTGCTGTAATCACATATTTAGTTTGCTTTAAAATGAAACTCATTATCAGACTGTTTAGAAAATACAAGTACAATAATTGATCTAATAATAAACTTAACGTGGCCATTTGATGCCTACATTGAAACATTACATGTTTAGATACGGATGACCGATGCACTGGCGTCACGTGTTGACATTGACGTCAGCGAAAGACCACATGTACAATTGTGTTTTGTTAAATCGGCGTCACTTATGGTCGTCAGAGCTTCTCTAAAATTATGGTGTATCCTACACGAGCATTTCGTAAAACAACCATTCACGTGTTATATTATCAAACTATAAATATATGTTATTAACATATATTTTATTAGAAAAGTAAGTTTTTTGTTTAATATACAGTTGCATTTTTTTATTTAGTGTAAACCCCTCCACCACCCCACCCCCCCCCCCCCCCAAACCGCATCTCCCATGAGATGTCGAAATAATTCCATAAAAAAACCTCTCTGCAAAAAATTTGGTGACAGCGTGCTGTTTTATGAAGATGTGAAGTGAAAGTTTAAGATCACTCATGTTAACTACATCCACACTATATAACGAGGCATGCGTGTTAAACTTTGACATAGTGTGAGAAACTGTTCAACAGATGCATTAAGACAGGAAATAGTATAACGATCATTTCAAGCAGTTTCTTGGACTTAAAACGTTTTCTTGAGCGTCTGCCTGGCTTAAATGTGTAACTTATGATATAAGTATAAAGTGCCCATGTAAAGTGCTTGATAATGAACTTTCCGTTTCGAAATAGATTGCAGTAAAAAAAAAAATCTAATTTATGTAAGATGTACATTGTACATATTATTTTATAATTTATTATTCTACACATTTTTAAAGTATCAATTATTTAATTCAATTTTTTTTTTTTCAAAAATAAATATTTATATATTTCTTTTTTTCTTTCTTTCTTTTTTTTTTCTTTTTTTTTTTTTTTTTTTGAAATTTACATAATTCTTTTATTAGCTTTCAAATTTGATAAGACATAAAAATGCATCTATGATAAAGAAAAATGGAAACACTCTGTACTAATGCTTTTAGTTGGATGGCATCAATTCAAAAGTAAGCAAAGTCTTTTTTAGTGTAGCTGGGGGTAAATCGAACTTTTTTTAAATTTGAGATACTGGTATGGCACATAGTGCATAACTTTAAAGAACACAGGACTGCATATTTTTAAGAAATAAAAAGGAATTTCTTCGTTTTAAAACTCATAGAGAATGATACTACTGGCGTCATTACATTTTATTTGCTATAATCAACAAAACTGTAAACCGCCCTGTCTTTCACATGTTCCACTATGTTTTTACTTTTCACAAAACTATATATCACGCAATCTAAACAAGTGCTGTCTATAATGTTGATCCGCAGGCCGTCAAAGGTCCCCAGATTTTCAGTCGCAAATAAATGAAAGATTAAAAAAATTAACAATAAAGAATTAATTGGTAATTGTTGTTTTGTCCAATTTAAAATTAAAATTTAACCAAATCCATAGGAAACCCAAAAGAACAACTCTAAAAACATGTCGAGCACCTCTAAATACATTTTTAAAATGCTGACAATAAGCAAAGATAAGTAACCTAGTTCTGCTTTAATGCATTTAGTACACTGGAATAGGAATGATGTAAGCTTCTGTTGTACGTTAACAAAAGACTGTTGTCTGTCTGTCTGTTTTCTTTGATAACGAATTTATCATGCAATGTTCTGAAATCTTAATGTTATCATTTCAGTGAAACGAGTGTTGGTAGCGTACATAATTCTTGAGCAAAATGTGAAGACATCATTGCCTTGGAGAAGATCATACAAGTAGCGAAGAGAGAATCATACATCAGCGAGTCAAGACAGAATCACACATCCAAGTGTCAAGACAACATCATTTTTTTTTCACAGACTTTTCTCCATAACAAGATACAAAAATCTGATAGAGGTGTGTTCTTGATACTCAATATTGTGGTGCATCTTTATATTTCTGTTTACGCCATGCTTTTCAATTTACCGCGAATTTGGATGTGCTCGCAGAAATCCGCCGACGTCATTGTTACACTTAGCATGGAGATAAAGTTGAATCATTATAGTGTATTCTGTTATACAGATGATTTCGACCAGCATCGTTCATTAATGCAGACAAAATTTAACTTCAACCGATGTACACTAATTGTCTCGTAACAAGATTTCATCATTAAAACTCGGGGATATGTATATGTAAAAAAAAAAATATTAGCGTTGTTTGAAATGTCAGCCATATCTCAAATTTGGTTAGAGATTATACTGAATCATTGAAAAACAATATTTTTTTAAAAAATCTACCCCAAATTGCAAATTGCAGTTCCTCGTCTGCTTCTCACCGTGGAAGGTGAGCACATTAATCATAATATTGTTTTATAGCTTGAATTAGTGAAGAAATGAAGTAACGATTCTCACCGTAAAATTCTGTATGAAAGCTTAGACGAATGTTGTCATATGATAACAGCTTTTACTGCCAATCCACCAGATCAATTGAAAAGTACAACACCGAGCTCTTCAATGTCAACAGCATCGTCGATAGCATATGAGTAACTTCATCACCTGCTACTGCCTCTTCGTTTTCTTCCTCTCACAGCTCCAAGTGTAAGTATTGCTATTTACAACTATTTGCTTGTCTTTTATACACAGTATCATTTCATTTTTTTCTCATTGTTAAAATCCGTAGAATACATGACATATTGTTATACGGAGTAAGAATAATTTCATATTGCTACACAGAATATGATTGTATATGTTCTAATTGTGTGTATGTAATTCAAATCAATATAATAAATATCAGATACTTAGAAGTACAAACTTTTTTATCGTGGATAAGTGTCATAGACTTGTTTATTTTTTTTTTACAAATGTAAATTTTATTCTCTACAGCATCCACTGTAACAACATCCCTAATGCAACACACACGTGAAATACTTTTTGGATATGAACGGGAGTGCCCCAGTGATCCATACTGTAAGGAATTTACAAATTATTCAACAATTATTTTTTTCACGCATGAGCACATAGCGTACTGTACATCTATTAACTTGATTTAACATTTTTTTTTTAATACGAGCACACAAAACAGTATATCTAGATGTTTAAAACCAATTTAACATAAAAAACAAGGTAACAAATCCCAAATAATAATTCTATAGGTATGTATGTATTGCGGTAGCGATGTGTTCAATATAAGGAGCGCTAAAGATAACACCTCGAACTTAGCAATAAATGTGATTCTCACAAAGTGAGCTCATTGAATGCTTGTGCTGTCCAGTATCTTTAGTAGATAGGAAGTTAACACCTTGTTGGTGGAAGTGTTTAAGTATCTTTAGTAGATAGGAAGTTTACACCTTGTTGGCGGAAGTGTTTAAGTATCTTTAGTAGATAGGAAGTTTACACCTTGTTGGCGGAAGTGTTTAAGTATCTTTAGTAGATAGGAGGTTTACACCTTGTAGGCGGAAGTGTTTAAGTATCTTTAGTAGATAGGAAGTTTACACCTTGTTGGCAGAAGTGTGTAAGTATCTTTAGTAGATAGGAAGTTTACACCTTGTTGGCGGAAGTTTTTAAGTATCTTTAGTAGATAGGAAGTTTACACCTTCTTGGCGGAAGTGTCTAAGTATCTTTAGTAGATAGGAAGTTTACACCTTGTTGGCGGAAGTGTTTAAGTATCTTTAGTAGATAGGAAGTTTACACCTTGTTGGCGGAAGTGTTTAAGTATCTTTAGTAGATAGGAAGTTTACACCTTCTTGGCGGAAGTGTCTAAGTATCTTTAGTAGATAGGAAGTTTACACCCTGCTGGCGGAAGTGTTTAAGTATCTTTAGTAGATAGGAAGTTTACACCTTGCTGGCGGAAGTGTTTAAGTATCTTTAGTAGATAGGAAGTTTACACCTTGTTGGCGGAAGTGTTTAAGTATCTTTAGTAGATAGGAAGTTTACACCTTGTTGGCAGAAGTGTGTAAGTATCTTTAGTAGATAGGAAGTTTACACCTTCTTGGTGGAAGTGTCTAAGTATCTTTAGTAGATAGGAAGTTTACACCTTGTTGGCGGAAGTGTCTAAGTATCTTTAGTAGATAGGAAGTTTACACCTTGCTGGCGGAAGTGTCTAAGTATCTTTAGTAGATAGGAAGTTTACACCTTGCGCGCGTCACTGACTGACTCTTTGTTTCTACTAAATTAATAAAAACGTATTTTATTTTGTCCTTTCAATTTAAATGAAACATGAAATATATATACTAAAACTTTACACATAAGAGAAAATGGGTTAAAATTATTATTTTTTAAAATTATTTAAAAAAAAAAAAAACACAATGTCTTTAAAATAAAATGCTAAAATTGAATAGATAATTAATGGTACAGTGGAATCTGAATTCATTTGTATTTCCTTCTAAATTAATCTACCACAGACAATGTCGACCTATTTGATTGCGAGTGTGCAGGAACAGAAGGATTGATCAAATCAAACATTCATCAAACAGAATGCAAGAAAAATCCGGGACACTTTGCTTATTTCCCTATCCTCACATTGACATTGGAGCAAATTCCTTCAAAAACACGAGATCCCAGAACGATTACATTTCTAAAATGTTGTGGAGACCTGACAGTTAGAATTGTTGTACATTATACAAGTGACAAAAGACCAAGAGAGGATTTTCAAAGAACTTCCAAATTAGGGAATTCCCGATTTGGGACCGGGTTTGTCAAATTTATTGCATCTGATGAAGAAACAAACACAAGTTCAAGTGAACTTGAAACATCTTTCCATAAAAAGTTCAGAACAAGTGTCACAAAACTGATTGCTGCTAGAAAGAAAACTCAAGCTGTTACAATTCTAATAGAGAGTACCCGCCATCTTGTATACAACGATGAAGAGGCTTCTCAAACCGTTGTTGAGTTCTTCTATGACACACCGGACAGAAGAAGTGTCGTCAAACTCGCCACACAATCCGTTTGGTTCAACACAACACACGGAGACAGTAGCATACTGTTAGAATGTAAATGTTCAGACGTGAACTTAGTGCGACGACTTCGACAGTCTCAGAACGCAATGCTGGAGGCGGCTGAAAAGCTGCCAGTGAGAACCAAAGCGAGCATGACAAGGAAGTTTTTCATCGTTCACCATCCCCACGGAGGGGAGAAAGTTTTGTCTTACGGAGACTCTGTTATGGTCAAGTATTTCTTGAATGAGGACACATCGAGTGGTCAGCCTAAATTTATCAAACTCGAAAGACAACAAACAGGTCAGAATAATTGATTTCTTGAACTTTAATTTATATCTAACAATTCATCATAAATAATTGGTAAAGATAATTAAAGCTTAATTAATTTCCATTGACAAATAAGTTTGATAAAAATATTAAAACAGCCCGTGTTCCCCGGGGCCTCCAAATGTATCATTTATTTGCAAAATATATTTATGTCACACTAATAGAGAAAATGTTCATTTTTTTACATACTTTCAAGTACTTTTCCATGTTACATAAAAGTGGCGTCCGTCATTAGTGTATGCGCATTGAAGCCTTCACATTAGCAATCAAACATTTAGCTAACTAAGGTAGAAAAAAAAGTAACTGTAAATTGACTTAGGTTCATAAACTAATGTGATTGATGAATTTTTGTAAATTGTCTACTCTATAGACATGATAATATATCAACCCAGATTTATTTCTAAAAAATATAATCTTTTAACACAAAACCATCTCACATTATAACCACACTTATTTGTCTTGTATTTCAGCACCGTCAGACTTAAGTAACCACAGGAACGTTTACCTTTATGCCGCGGACACGTGTATGGGGTCATCCGGTGCACCGATACTTTCCTTCAGACAAGATTCAAACGACCAAGCGGGATATCACCTGGACATCTGGGTTCACTACGGTGTGGACAAGTCGAACTCTTTAGGTGCCTCAAACTTCAGAGGTGAGTTAATAATCAGAGCCATTTAAGTAGTAACATCAGAATGTGGAAAACACCTTTTCTGAGCGTTAACTTCACGGGTACGTAGTATTGAAATACGAAAACGTCATATTTATGTTTTAATATTTAAAAAATGTATGCAATTATATTGTTGATGCTACTCTAGTTTCCTGAAAAAAAAGACAGATTTTACTATAAACATTCATTTCTCCAAGAGCGTATGTAGTGATAATGTATGTATGCCAATCAAGTGAATATTTTAAAAGGTGAAGTCGTATTCATTAATATCGCACAGTGGTAAAACCATCTTAATTTTAATACACACATTTAAACATGAAGATTTACCAGTTTTTTTTTTTCAATTTATTTTTATTATTATTTTAAATTAGTCACAATTAAATAAGTTCATTGTCATAAATTGTGCATTAGTATACTTTTGTCAACATCCCATTCCTTCTCCATATCAAATTTTTTGCAATTAAATTATGGACTTGAAAACACCATTTTTTTCAGTTGGTTCAATAGAAGATTTTCAACCCACCACCACCACAACGACAACAGACGAAGACAGCGATGAAGATCAGACCGCGGGAAACCACACCGTCGAGTCTCCTGTGTTTAAAGTGCTTACACATACGTCATATCCTGGTAACATACCGTATAGACAGAGATTGGAGAGTTTCGACGGCAAGTGGGTGTATGATGACGTCATTGGGTCAGAAACTCTGGCACGAGCCGGATTTTTCTATGCAGGTAAATAACGACACTTACTGTGCCACTGAAATCGTTAACAAGTTATGAACTAAATGATGAAATACATATCATAGTAGCAAATTATTCTATACTTGTGGAAATCCGCTCATGTGTGTGAACGTTTAATTGATTGATTTTTAAAAAAAATATTCCAAGCAAGCGGTAACGCCGCTGTCCAGTATGGATGATTAAACCTTAAGACATGGACAGCGTAACAGATAAAAGATATAAAAAATTATATTGAAATGAATAGGTCTAACATCTTTTTATTATTTAAAGACTACATTAATTATAAACGATACTTTTAAGTATATATCATTATAACCATGCATACTGTATTCGGCTCAAAATCGTCTCTCAACCACAAACTACTCATGTTTAAAGGTTACGCAGACTGTGTCCGGTGTTTCCAATGCGGCCTCGGTCTGAGGTCGTGGAAGAATGGAGATAACATTTACGAGCAGCACAAAAAACACAGGAGTGAGTGCCCCTTCTTAACGTTGCAAATTAAAGCAGGGAGGCACATAACGGAAGCGGAGCAAGCACAAGTCGCCACAGAAATAGTTGGTAAGACATATGTTATAAAGAGGAAATAAATACTAAATGACAATGTAGAAATACATAAATTAAATACAAATTCCAACAACTCAATATACTTTGAATTGAGAGTTAAGAGTTATGAAGCATGGACGTTAACGAAACAGTTAACAAGTATTAAATCTAAATCAAACAACAATAAAAATAAAAATTGACAATAATTTTATTACGACATCAAAATAAAGAAAGAATTAATTAAATTAATAGTACATTTATCGAAGAAGAATATAAACAAAGTAATCTTGGCTACAAATGAAAATGCGTGGTTCATTATTACTTTGATAATTTATATTAAATATTTAATGCTATTTTTCTTTTTTTTAGAAGACATCGCTAATCCCCAGGCCACAGTGTCTGGGCTAAAACTGCTTCAGTCTGAACACAAGAAACTAAAGGAGCACGTGACCTGCAGGGTGTGTAACACATCTCAGGTCAAGGACTTGTTCCTACCGTGTGGTGAGTTGTACGCGTGCAGTGACTGCTCCAAACTGTTGACACACTGTCCTTCGTGTCATAAACAGATCCTGGCCACCGTCACGGTCTACTTCACCTGAGTGGTCCCCAAACAAACCCAGATTTTTATTTCAGAATTATATTCCGAGAGAATGATTAAGGTCTATGGTAAATACTAAACAACAATGATTATCAAGTATAAAAGTATACATCATTTACTGCATTCTTCCTTTTAGTTTCTTAGCAATAAGTAAAACACAGTTATTCCAATGCTTCATTACCTTAAGAGGTTTTGTCTAATGTTGTTAATTGTGTTATTAGTTTTTATTTAGTGTCTTCTTACAATAAATCACTTGTAAATGTTATATTTTTAAAAAAAGATATTTCATTCGTTTGTGAATGACTGCTTTTTTAAGCATTTCTACTTATTTGGTAATGTGTATTCATGAGGCTGTTTATAAGATGTGATATTTAAGATTTACATTGATATGATATATTCTATTGGTAAGATCATAAGAAAATTTGCTCATATACTTACACTATTTAAGTCACATGTTTTATTAATTTTAAATCTGTGAAATATGTAAATAATATAAATAAGATGTAGCCTAATAATCACATTTAACCAATTTATTCACATTTAACCAATGTATTCACATTTAACCAATTTATTCACATTTAACCAATTTATTCACATTTAACCAATTTATTCACAATTAACCAATTTATTCACATTTAACCAATTTATTCACATTTAACCAATTTATTCACATTTAACCAATTTATTCACAATTAACCAATTTATTCACATTTCACCAATGACCAATTTATCCACGCGTATTCCTATTCTGGGATAACTATATAAGTGAGATCCATAAACAAAACTATACTGAAAGATTATCTAGTTATTGCAAAGATAATAGTTTTTAACATGCAGTCTTGTATGAGACATACGCTGAGTGTGAAGTATATTTCTTGTAAGATTACTGAAAACATAGATATTGGAAGAATAAAAAAATTCACAAGGCCATTAAATCGTTATTATATTAAATATTTTTTTGAAAGTGATTAATAATATTTATTTGTTTTATAAACACCTATGTGAAGTACAAAAACACTCTATTAAATTGTATTTCTTTGAATACGTATAATATACAAATGTTTGTAATCTAAGTAGAGTGGTGATATGGCGATTCTTCTCTCCAGTTTAAGCATATTATACAAATAAAACTTGTTAATTAAAGGTGTTTGAAACTGATGTCATAGTAATTCTTCATGGTATTATAAAATTAATTTTAGCTTGATTCCATTTACAAGACAGCATGGACCCCCGTTTTATGAACTTCTTAAAAGTTATTTAAAGATGAAACAGTTTACTCATTTCAAGATCTTAACGGAACCTTACCTGAAAATAGAGTTGGAGCAATTAACTAATATGCGATTTTTATACCGTCTTACAGTAAAAAGAAGAGACTAAAAAAAATTAAATACAACCATGTCAGACGATCTTTTGTTACTTACAAAACCCAAGGCTCCTTTCTGTCCCTTCCAACAAATGCCAACTTTGTCATTTTAAAATATTTATATGACAAATTATTGATACATAAAAATCATTAATTTAACCGTGGTTTTGATGAGACACATGGAAAGACTGCAGTCACCATGTAAAAATGGATTGTAAATGTATTGACAGCTTTATACATTTATCTAATAAGAAAACGTGGCTATGCATAATTCTTCTGTTATGAACAGAAAAAACAACAACTAAAACTAGGGAGAAAATCTGATATACACGATGAACTTCCCAGTTACACTTTAAGTATCGCATTGGAACATGTGTAGAAATATCGTCTACACTAACCATTAGAGTCTAGCGATATCTATTGATATAAAACTGAAATAAAATTATGAAGTATTAAGGGAAAAGTATTTGTCCACTGTCTATAGATCATTTCAAACTGAAACCGACCAAAGTATCTCCCTTTTGACTAATGGGAACACATGACGACAGGATCAATGCACCGTTACCAAATTCAAGTACGCGATCATCTTGCTTGAGTTTCAGTACGGCTAACGTTTTTATTATTATTATTTATTTGTTTTGCATACTATATTATTTTCAAGTCACCAAAAACTACGACTCTGCACCAGAAAGACGGATACCATAAAGCCCCTCCAGTGTAACAAAATTAACTTATTGCACAATAAACAACAATGAAAACTATTTTTAACATGTGTGAAAACAATTGTTTTATAAATATGAGTAATTGTATGTAACAATTACTATACAATGCTACACACAATTACTTACATTCATTAAACAATTGTTTTCACACATGTCAAAAATAGCTTTACTATACAAACTGGAAAAAAGAACGCAACAAAACAACGTATGTATCGGCAAGAAGCCGTCTTCAGTGAATAAACAAAGACTAACACAAATATTAAAGTTAAAAATTGGCTGTAATGTAGTATCCAAGATGTAGTATCCAGGATGTAGTATCCAGGATGTAGTGTCCAGGATGTAGTGTCCAGGATGTAGTGTCCAGGATGTAGTGTTTAGGGTGTACTGTCCAGGATGTAGCGTCCAGGATGTAGTGTCCAGGATGTAGTGTTCAGGATGTAGTGTCCAGGATGTAGTGTCCAGGATGTAGTGTCCAGGATGTAGTATCCAGGATGTAGTATCCAGGATTTAGTGTCCAGGATGTAGTATCCAGGATGTAATGTCCAGGATTTAGTGTCCAGGATGTAGTGTCCAGGATGTAGTGTCCAGGATGTAGTGTCCAGATGTTGTATCCAGGATTTAGTGTCCAGGATGTAGTATCCAGGATGTAGTGACCAGGATGTAGTGTCCAGGATGTAGTGTCCAGGATGTAGCGTTTAGGATGTCAAAAACCATTATTCTGTTTTGTCTACTATAAAGGTAAAGGATCTATTTATTATTAAAGTAAACAATTTTTTTTTTATAAATGAAGTAATAATAGTTTGAAATGTAAGACCAGGGAGACAGTATTTGATTGATTCTATGTGGAGATACGGTACCGAAAATAGTAATTTCTTTGTTTTCATTCCTAACTCTCGCTAGTGTATTAGAGCGAGAAATCAGAGCCGCCCTGGATATCTCAGATGTGTCCTTGTTTTTTTTTTACCTCCATTGAAATGAGACGAGAATGGGGTTTCTTATTTTGTTCAATATCACGGAGATATTCACTGAACCAATCAAATAGCCTTCTTCTCGTCCCATCTATATAACAGGAGCAGTGGCGTAGCGAGGGGGGAAAGGGGGGCATCATGCCCCGGGCGCTACTCACAAATGGGCGCCAAATGGTATATTTTACATATAATATTGTATGGTTTTCGAATGGGGGGTGCGCTAAAAAAGGTATTGTGCCAAGGGCGCGAGTTAAGCTCGCTACGCCACTGAACAGGAGCGGCATCTTTGCCAAACATTTATATTTATGTATCCTATTTTGACTACTACACGAGAAGACCTCTTGATGGCAAAGAGCTTCTTTAAAAAAAAAAGCCAGTTGGTTAATTGTCCAGTATCTAGAGAAATGTCCTACAATTGGTGTGGATGTTTCACAGGTGACATTAAAGGATACGACAGAGTGAAGTAAGGAGAGTGTATGGCTAGGGAAATGTCCTACAATTGGTGTGGATGTTTCACAGGTGACATTAAAGGATACGACAGAGTGAAGTAAGGAGAGTGTATGGCTAGGGAAATGCATTTTATGCTGAATGAGCAACCTAATTGTAATAATTATTGTTAAATATATATATTACTCACGTCAAAGGAAAATGTCATCCTTTGTCAATTCTGCTGAATGCCTGTTAACGTTCAGCCGGTGAACACTGGGAAACATAAATTAAATATTTGATAAAATTCAAAGTTGACGAGGACTTTTCGCACGTTATAAATTGCGGACCGTTTAATGTTGACCCTCCTGACCCCACAACAAAACAGGCACATACGTCTCCTATTGTACAGGTAAATTTTGTTGTGACATGCTGTCAAAAATAAAAAAGACTTTTTTTCCTTACCCATTATAAAATCTGTCTGTGAGCTCTCCATTTGTATCATTCATAAGTTTGGAAAAAAACAAAACAAACTATGGTGAAATCTATGAAGTGAGAGTCGATGGAAGAAGAGCATGCTTTTTAATTATGTCAAACTTTTAAAGTAAATCTTATTTGATTTTAAAATAGCCACACAAATAATTATATTTCATGTTTAGTTTTTAAATTTGAATTAATCTTTTTAAGCGAGTGAGGACTCATAGTTCATGTAAATAATTTAAACTCAGTATTCATAGAGCATAGCGCTAACAAAGAGACAATCGATTTTGTCGCTATTAAGCAAAATACAATTCATAATTTCGGCACTTCTTTCTTTGTAAGAGGAGGGGGGATTTTCGACCAACGGCATTTTTTTCGCGAAAGGTGTCGCAGCAATAAGATCGTTGGCCCACCCAGGACAGCACCAACCCACCTAGCCCCACCACTAGTCCACAGTTTCTTACAGACAATACAAATTGCGAAGCAAAAATTAGTCATTGTCGAGAGTATGAGAATCACTGTTGTTATGTTTGGATTGGAAAAGAGGATAGTGTAGAGAGTATATGTGTAGCTGTATATATAAATTATGTTGTGAGTTTGGTGACTTATTTGGGTAAGGGGAAATGACGTGTTAGTTTTGTTGTTATGGTGGAGCCACGGCTGTGTAGTAGAGAAAAGGATATTCACGGTTTAACTTGTTGTGCGTTGCCGAAATTTTTTGCAGGAACGTCTTGACTATTATTCATAACTTAATATAGCAGCAACAGTTTAAGGAATTGTTAGAGTGTCAAAGGTGAATAAACTTATAACGTGCAAAAAACTATTCAGTTTTTAATGTATTGGAATAACGGACGGTATCAGTTGTCTGTGGGGGCGAAGTGAGAGGCAATACCCAAACAAGTAGTCATCTGACATCAAAGGTTAAATGAACACTCGAAATTAACATCTACATTTCGACAGTGATGATACGATTACAATAGAAATATTCATAAGTGAGTAAACGTATAGCTGAAAGTTGTCCAATAATAATGTTTTGAGGAATATAGAAGAAATTTTTATAACAAACCGACAATGGGGTTATAGCAGAATATTTATGTTTCCCCCCCAGAGGTTTGAAGTTTAAAAAATAACGAAACAGAATGTAAATCTGAAAAAAGCCTACCTGTTAATGGATGAAATTTGAATAGTATGCGTTTAATAAATATATATCTCTATGTAGACTGTAAAGAAATAAACTTACCATGCAAATATTTATTAATGAGTACGTCACGACAACTAACCTAGATTTTCAAACGTTTATTTCTTCTTTCGGCTATCCGGTAATTTTGCTTTTGTGTCCCGGGTACCGGGTCGCGACACGGCGTTTGGGAAACGCTGGCTTAGGGTATGCATTGCAAAAAATATGTGGGCAATTTATTTAAGGGACTAGCTAGAACATAGCTGTCTTGAAATATTTTATTGGTCATCTTGACTTAACTGTTTAATGTGATTAGAAAACTTTGGCAAATTGACTAGATTAATAAATATTGAAACATTTAAAATAAATAAAATTAATTAATCTTTATAATGTTTTGCTTTACAACTGTTTTCAAAACTCTTGCACATATATTTAATTTGACTTATCGTTTTCTATTCCATCTCTCTTTTCGCTTTTTTAAAAAAATCGACTTTTTAAAAAAGGCTAACTAAATTTTTAAATATTGTTACTTTTGTAAAAAAAAAATATATATAAACCTATAGGAGACTGCAACTTCCCTTGTCCCCCAGAGTTATCGTTCATACCGGGGGAGTACAAAGAACGTACAAAGATGACTGCTCACATCAACAAAGATGGCTGCTCACATGGCGAAAACAGCATTTGAAACCTGGCGAGTTGAAGAAATTACGAAATTTTTACTGGAACTGCATCAGCCGGTAGCTGGAAATAAATCAGAACTTGTAGATCGGGCACGCGGCTGTGTAGCGTTGCGAATTTGTGGGGGAAAAACGTATGTATCTGAGACATTTTTCAAATTTCTAGGCGAAAAAGATTAACAAGGGCAAAAACCTCTGCTTCTTCAGACGATTGCATTGCCCTATAGTTCAAATGACAACTTAAGTTTGTATTTCAAAAAAATTAAATGTTACAGCCTTAATTGTAATTGTGGGTGATTTAATATTCCATTTGCTTGATGCGGTCTTATTTGAGTGTAAGGATATTTCTGTCGCAAGAGTTTTGCTTCAAAGTTTATGAGGGGCTCAGAAAACTCTTTTTCATCTCCTAGGCAAGCTTAGCTTTGGCACCCCTTTTAAGTATCTTCATAAAGATATTAGGCAATGAGTTGTTTTTAATACCTAGGTTGATTTTTTAAAGCTAACAATAAAATAATAAAATTGTCTTTCTGAAATTGTATTTTCACAGTATGAACAATTAGCCTACCGTTGACAGTATGAACAATTAGCCTACGGATGACAGTATGAATAATTAGCCTACCGTTGACAGTATGAACAATTAGCCTACCGTTGACAGTATGAACAATTAGCCTACGGATGACAGTATGAACAATTAGCCTACCGTTGACAGTATGAACAATTAGCCTACCGTTGACAGTATGAACAATTAGCCTACCTTTGACAGTATGAACAATTAGCCTACCTTTGACAGTATGAACAATTAGCCTACCTTTGACAGTATGAACAATTAGCCTACCGTTGACAGTATGAACAATTAGCCTACCGTTGACAGTATGAACAATTAGCCTACCGTTGACAGTATGAACAATTAGCCTACCGTTGACAGTATGAACAATTAGCCTACCTTTGACAGTATGAACAATTAGCCTACCTTTGACAGTATGAACAATTAGCCTACCGTTGACAGTATGAACAATTAGCCTACGGATGACAGTATGAACAATTAGCCTACCGTTGACAGTATGAACAATTAGCCTACCTTTGACAGTATGAACAATTAGCCTACCTTTGACAGTATGAACAATTAGCCTACCTTTGACAGTATGAACAATTAGCCTACCGTTGGCAGTATGAACAATTAGCCTACCGTTGGCAGTATGAACAATTAGCCTACCTTTGACAGTATGAACAATTAGCCTACCGATGACAGTATGAACAATTAGCCTACCTTTGACAGTATGAACAATTAGCCTACCGTTGGCAGTATGAACAATTAGCCTACCGTTGACAGTATGAACAATTAGCCTACCGTTGGCAGTATGAACAATTAGCCTACCGTTGGCAGTATGAACAATTAGCCTACCGTTGGCAGTATGAACAATTAGCCTACCGTTGACAGTATGAACAATTAGCCTACCGTTGGCAGTATGAACAATTAGCCTACCGTTGACAGTATGAACAATTAGCCTACCGTTGACAGTATGAACAATTAGCCTACCGTTGGCAGTATGAACAATTAGTCTACCGTTGGCAGTATGAACAATTAGCCTACGGATGAAATTTTTTCTAGCTTTTAATCAGCAAATCTCTTTACAGTACTTTCTATATTTCTCCACGGCGTCCCCTTTTTTTTTCCTATTTTGGACGAATTGTGATGGCGTCCTAAGCACTTGGCGCCCCCGGGTAACAGTCCGAGCTGTCGGTAGCTTGAGCCTGCCCCTAGACACACATTTCTATCAATTTCGTATGAGCTCTTTAATGTGCCTGACAGAAACATGGCTTAACGAAACGTTACCAGATTCAGCAGTGGCACTGGACGAATTTAACATTTTCCGTGCCGAAGGAACAACCGACAGCATCAAATTCAAAGGAAGGGGTTGAAATATAATAAGGTGTTATACAAAAATGGCTGCCGTCAGGGGAACACGATTAGGATTACAATGCAAGGTCGTTTGTCAAAAGTCTTCAACACATTGTGACTTCATCAAGTTTAACTATAGTTGGGGGATCAGAAACTGGTTCTGCCCCTACAAAATGAAAGTGCTGATGAGAAGAAACCCGGAGATGGGGAGATGGAGTTCACGTGCGCCTAACAGGCAGCAGTGAGGCCTCTCGAACATCTAACATCGGAGCGCCGCGAGCATGCGACCATAGCATGGACTTAGCGCTATATAAGAATTCCAATCAATCAATTTAAATGCGTATGTTTGATGAAATCAATGATAAACAAACCTCGATTTGTTTTGGTTTGTATCTGATAGCACGAAGCCAATTAACAGCCCCAAGTTGAGTCACTGTTACGTGAAGAAATACGTTCGCCTCGCAAAAAGTATACATATATATATATATATATATATATATATATATATATATATATAATGAAACAAAATATATTTTATTTTTATCACAATAGATCCAACTTTAATAATTAATACTTTATTAGACACAAAAATTATAAAGCCAATACAAACTTACAGCACATACTGCTTTGACATGTTACTCTTGAATTAATTACCGATGAAATATGCAAAATAGATGTAAATGAGCATTTAAAAACAAATGTTTAAAAAATGTTGCGGATTTAACATGATGATATGTAACATCATGTAAAGTCATGTAACAATATAGACTAATAAAAAATGACTTGTAACGTCATGTAACGTGACATGTATTCAAATTTGATATCAAATCGGATGTATAAAATAATTTAACAATCAGAAAGTAAATTCAGCACGTGAACGGCAAAGCTCAAAAAAACTTAATTTTAAATTAAAATTATTTTAAATTTAACAATTCTTTCATGCTATTAATGAAACGTTACAAACAATGTCTTTACAATGCTTAAGAATAAAAGGTTTACCCTTGTATTCCCTCTTGCGATAGAATATTTGAATTTACATAAATAAACGTTAAAAAACGCAAAACATTAGTCAGAATGAAAGACAATTTTTTACTATTTGAAATTTTATTTGTAAACGTTTACATTTTTTAACTTCATTTTTATCAGGATCAAAAATAATAAATGCATTTGAAACCAAGTTTTTACAAATATCAATGACTTTTAAAAAAAAATATGTGCATTTTAAATAAAAATAATATCAAATTGATAATTATGATTCTTTTTAGAAAAACGTACGTGTGCCCTTATTTACCGAATTATACGCAAACCAAATAAAAATTATTTGACAACAAAGGATAGGGCAGTTTATGGGCAGTACTTTTTTGTTTAAAAAAATGAGTATGTATATTAAATTGAAAAATGAAAACTTTTGAATTAACAATGGACTACGATTAGTCACTTCCTTGTTTTGTCACGTGATATGAACAAGCCATTGGTAGGCTATCTGCTACACATAACAACACATAACAACAGATAACAGCTGATCAGCCATTAATATTAATTTTAAAGCAAAATTTTTGTCTCCATCAGCGCTTCCCCAATGTTAATTAAAAATTTTACTTTTCAAAATATTATTGAATACACATGTTTTTTAAATGACATTCATAAATGTGACAATAATTATGATTCAGTTATGATTAAAGGGAGAAAGTTGTTTGAAGAAAAATTTGTGAGCGACTAGTGTGTTGCAGACAGCCTCCGGAAGTCTTACTCGTTTTTACACGTATCACGTGACAAAACAATCAATAAATCGTAGTCCATTGCGGAATTTTTTTCTTTATATTTTTAAACACCAAATAAATAATAAACTTCCGGTTAACAACAAGATGGCTGACATCAGAAATTGATGTAGTCCCGAAATGAAAATTCAAACTGCAACATGCCTGGCAGGCGAGCGGTCGTGATAAAACGTACCAATAATTAAAAGGAGAAGAAAAACGTTAAAACTAATCGGTAGACAGCCGAGAAGAGGGAAAGTTAAACGAGGTCGACTAACGAAAGTGGGAACACTTGTGTCTTGAGAGACGAAGAACCGGAAATTGTGTAGTTTATGCCGCGGCAAAATATCTCGGAGTGTAGGCACTTCGGTGAAGGAAAGGAGGCTACTAAAAATGATCTAGTCATGATGATACATAATAATAATTGATTATAATAGGCATGGAGAGGGATGGGCGACGCCATGCGACAACTGCCCTAGTTACGCTACATGTGCATGAGAACAGATTCACAGTCCGGGTTACCAAGGGCCGCGCCTACCGTCTTTGACCAGGACGGATGTGGAAAGTATGCTACCGGTCAGCCTAAAAACAATATCAGTGCCAGGAATAACATTACACTAGGCACATGGAACGTAAGATCATTGAGAGAAACGTGCAAGGTTGAGGAATTAGTGTATGAAATGAACAGATACATATGGGACATCCTAGGTCTGTGCGAAATGAGATGGAGAAACCTTGGACAAACATCGACCCAAGAAGGCTACAGACTATATTTTAGTGAACGGGAGGACACACACAAGAACAAGGAGTTGGCTTCCTTGTCCATAAAAACATTAAGAACACTACAATGAGCTGTCGTTGATTTTCGAGCCGGCTCATCACTCTTCGCTAAGGGCAACACCGTTAAACATCACCATCGTACAAGCGTATGCACCAACTTCAGATTATGATAACGAAGAAGTGGATGACTTCTACCATCAACTCCAGGATGTGCTAAACCAAACCCCCAAGAAAGAAATTATTGTCGTTTAAGTTGATTGGAATACCAAAATAGGAGAAGATGCCTATGCAAACTGGAAAGGGACATGTGGACGCCACTGTAACGTAATTTCAAGCGAGACAGATCTGAGGCTCTTGGAAATCGCTTCAGCAAATTCGTATTGGCAAAACACTGGGCGCACAAAAGATATCCAGGAAACTAACATGGCATAGCCCCAATAGGAAATACCACAATCAGATTGACTACATCATGTTGCAAACACGTTTCTGATCTAGTATAAACATTGCCAAGACTCGCATATTCCCAGGAGATGACATTGGAAGTTACCAAGATCTAGTCATTATGGCCTTTAGGCTGCACTTAAAGAGGATAAATAAACATGGATATACCAGAATCAAATTCGACCTGCAAAAGTTGAAGGATCCTAAATAAGCAGAAGCCTTCCAAGCAATGATAGGAGGAAAATTTGCAGGGCTTAACATTATAGATGCCGACTGTCCAGACATGGACGCACTCATTGATAACTTCAACACAGCTGTGACAGACAAAGCTCATGACATCCTTGGTAAACATCGACCAACACAAAAAGCATGGGTGACAGCTGACATCCTCGATCTGTGTGATAAACGGAAGCAGTTAAAGAAAACAAAGATGGTAGAAACAATAAAGATAGGAAAATTAACCATCCATCAAAAAAAGGGCATGACAAGGGCAAAGAAGAACTGTATTGGAGAGAAATGCTACGACATTGAAAATTGCTTGAAGAAAAACAATAGCAAAAAGCATATCAGTTGGTGAAAGAATTAACCACTGCAAAGCAAGGGCGTAGTACTACCACACAAGATAAAAATGGTAAATGTCTGACCGAGGAAAATGATATCCTGAAAAGGTGGACTGAATACTGCTCAGAGCTCTATAATGAAAATAAAAAGATAGACCCAGAGATCCGTAATGTCCCCCGTGCAAAGGGTAATGAAAACTTCCCTATTCTCCGCACATAAGTAGAAGCAGCATTCCAAGAACTACTTAAACTAGGCGATGCTATGCGTAGTGCAGAAGACCGAGAGGAATGGAGAAGGATAGTTTTCATGTCATCTGTGGCGCCCCAACGGTCCAAGGACTGAGGGACGTGATGATGATGAAATAAATAATATCATAGATTCGCATGTACAAACTCTAGTGGTAAGAAAAAAAACGATCACTTAAAAAATAATCTTTATGTACTTAATGTGGATTTCCGCACCGTCATGGTAGTGACAATGTGAATATCTATGCATGTATTGTAGTAGTTGCCATCATGATTTGAAAATGTAATCATAAGCAATGATGATAAACAGTTATATACATTTTGTATCCAAACATGAGTGATCCTTTAACTACGGCCAACGGGACTGATACGATCCATAACTTGGCCACCATACGGTAACCCAGATAGCAATGACAAATATCGACATGGACATTGACCATCTATTTAGCCAAGCCTAGACCCATTCTTTCAAAATAATGGCCATTATTTAATATTGATTGAAAATTTTCTCCAAATTAAATTTTTATTGTTTTTGGTTGATGTCTTTTTTTTTTCTTTTTAAAATAAATACGATATATTAAGTATACATTGGAATTATTTTAACTTTTTTTTTTCAAACTATCACCCTGTTCCTAACAGTGTTTGGGGTACAGTGAATAGACCACTAATTGTATCGGAGGAAGACTTAATCGGCCCCAAAAAGGGGTCAGAGATAGAGACCAACCAAAAGTGACTTTCTGATACCGGACGAAACCGAAACCATTTTAATTTAAAAGTAATTTAAATTTCTCAAAAATGTATTGCACAATCGTATGGTAAAAGAAAATTTGAACGTGAAAAGGGGGGGGGGGGGCGGGTAGGTCAAAATTCATGCAGAATATAACATTGAGTGCCCTTTTTACTTTTATAATATAATTGCAACACTACCTAGACTTATATATAAGATAATTATTGTGGCTCTAATAGAATCACTTGTCGCCTAAATATCAGTTATTAAGGTTATAAAATATCACCACATTGTTTCGGGGTTATCGTCATACAAATATTACATGTTTTCATACATAGCTGGCAAGATATCGCTGTATTAATATTTAGACTAGTACCAACACATTAGTCTTTCCGTGCTGGTGACGTCAATATTTGGTTCGGCGACCGACTTCCCTAACCCCCATTGGTTTGGGGGGGGGGGGGGATATTTTTTAACAGGATCTCTTAAAATTGTTTTTCTGGCGGGTCTCGATGGAGAATCGCAAAACACATCTAAATTGGTCGCTAAAACAGGTCTGCAGTAGGATTACTAAATTTGTATTATACGAACCCGGCATACTTGCCCATGCGTGTTATTTCGCCAATAACAATGTTTATGAGCTTGATAAGGATAAATTTCAAGATATAAATGAATTGAAAAGGCCTAAGTTACCTTATTGGAAAAATGAATTAATTGAATGAACCTACGGTTACAAATTTTATTTTTGATAAAAAAATTAAAACAAAAATAATGATATAAATATTACCATTCCATTAGTTTTTCTTCCACAAAACTCTTTACATTTGACTAGTTTTAATTAAGATTTAATCTTTTGGAAATAAAGGACACGCAGGTCATCATGCAGCTGTGAGCAATATCCGAAGAGTTTTAAACATTAAACATACTATTACAGCAGGACGTCGAGCAATAAGGAATACGGATGTTTGACTTCTGGTAGATGATCGAAAACCTCAATCACTTTCAGCCAGATGGCCGAAAGTCTCAATCACCTACGACCGAATCCGAAGTTAAACCGAAATTCAACTTTTCAGTTTCGGCCGAAACCGAAACTACGCCGAAAGTGTTCTAATGGCAATTTTGGCACTGAAATCGAAGCCGAAATTCAGTAGGTCTCTAGTCTGTGACAGTGAACAACCCACACGAGCCGATTAAATTGTTTAGAGAAGCCTGCCATACAGCAAACATTTACAAAGATATTTGCGTACTGATTTAAAATTGTGGAATTGGTCCGATACACACCGGGTGATTGGTCTACCGATAGTTTAAAATTAAAGAAATAAAGTATTTAACTTTCTAATCGCCGACACATTTCAGTGAAAAGTGAATGAAACCATATTTAAAGCTGATGCTGTTATACTCTTGAAAATAAAGTTTTTGATTTTCCATCAAAATAAAATATACGTGAACAGCAAAACGCTTACGTAAGTATCACCGTACATCAAAACTTCATAACGTTGAAATGGGAAAATACTCGATAGGATTTTGTTTTTGAAAATAAGAACATCGTATTTTTTCCACAAATACATTTTATGTTTGAGGATAATGGCTGGGCACATATATTATGAGCTTAACAATATCTAAAATCGTTTTACATGTAAGAAAATGGAATTTTTAACATAAATACATATTTTTAAAAAAAAATTATGTGTGTTAATTTCACGAAAATGCAGTTCAGGTACGTAAACAAATGTAGGTTAAGATATTATTTAAATGTAAGGAAATTGTTGTTGCTGGTTGTGATCTCCATTTACATCAAATACAGTTTATGAGCAAAAGACATTTTAAGAGATTGAGTATATGAGATATTAAAAGAACACAAGACGTGAAAATTAAATAATACATTTGTCTTTAAATATAAAGATTTTTGTAAAAATAGAAAATTCCTAAAATATATTTCAGGAGGTAGAGATTGAGTAAATTTTTAAATTTAAACCAATTTTTCGAAAATCCGTCAATGGTACAGATATTTAAAACTTTACATACACATTTATTTTTTTAAGTTAAGGACATATTTTTCAATTTAAAAAAAAAAATATATTTTTCTTTTTCCTGGGCGCAAAAAAATGTTCCGGTTGCCCTATATTTTTTTTATGAAATATAATATACAAGTTGAATTAATGCAATACTTATTAGGGTTCTTTGCGGTGCCTGCTCTCAGGGTGTAGACATCTAGAGTCGTATCAAAATGGAATTCAAGTTGCCCTGATAACGTCCAGTGTCATGACATGCACTTCCTCTATGTCTAACACAGGATCTGGTAGAAATTTAAAACAGAACAACATTACTCTGTTTACCACTGTAACTTTTTTTTTTCTGTTAAAATCCACTATGCTCTACTTTCCTTTGATGTTTTTAGTTAAATTTTCATAGTCGTACCTTGTATTTTCTGCGATGAATGAAAACAAATTCAAATGATGCGAAGAAAACTATTTTAACGTCGTTTATAGTCTCGTGATTATTTTCTTTTAATATAAAAGAAAAATAATAATCCTCTACTGATAATTATTTACTTAAAATGTTGTATGCTCAATTTTTTTTTTTCAAACATTTTACTTTTATAAAAATAAAATCATCGAATTATTTTTAAGCTACTCACTGAGATTAACTGTTGTCAAAGTGACACGATAATTCAAATAGAATCTCTGGGCCAATGAAGACCCCGAAGGAACTACTTCGTGCCCTGCTCTATAATCCTGCTGTGTATCTTGACACACATCATTGTGTCGAACGACAATACCACTGTCAGCCGGGGGATTTTTACGTCGTTCGGTGGCGACTAAGAATAAAAGAAAACTAGTTAACATGCAACACATTACACAAGCTAACTCTTTGAGACACCACAACCGTGACGGAAAGTTTAGAGGGCCCCCCCCCCTTGCCAATTTTCGGTTTCGAGACCACTGCCTTTAAATTAATAGCAACTTTGGGTAGATACTTAAATATCTAAGACCACTGCAGGGTTTTCATGGCAAACGATAGACAAGAAATAAATTTATTACATCACACGACTTTGAAGTAAAAATTCATGACAATGTTAATTGTTTGAATACGTGTACAGAACTTCAAATTCGTTTTTTATTCGACTGAGCTGTTTTAATTAAAAACAATTAACGAGAACGAAATGTATCACAGTAAAACTGGAGATTAAAAGAGGCGATAATCCGTATAAAAGACGGAAAACTACTTGCTACTAAAGTAATACTAGAGCTCTTGAAAAAAATGAAGCCTGCTTGCTACCAAACTACCACATGATCATGTACAAAACAGAAATCCGCATGCTACCAAAGAAAAGCCAAAACGTTCAAAAAAAAATAAGTCTAATTTCTACCAAAGCTAACACATGAACGTGTTGAAATGAAGTCTTCTATCTACCAAACAAGCACTAGAATGTATGTGAAATGCAAGAAATAAAATGCAAACAAATTTCTTTTGTTTAAGTATTTCATATTTAATGACAGAGTTTTGATATCCGTGCTGTTTCTTTTTTTTTTTTTTTTTTTTTGAAGACCATGCACTTCACTCTCCCACCCCAAAGGATTATTAGTTAGCTGATAGCCTTGTATAAATCTTCTGTTACTGAAACTTTTTGAAAACGTTTAATGCATTTCAACATAAATTTCAATAATAAAGATACACTTGAAATTAGTTTCTACTTTTTAGTGCAATAAAAATCTTCTCTCTCTCTTTTTTGTTTTTTTTTACATTATTGAAAAAATTTGTAAAACAATGTTTAGTTGCATTATTTGTTAATTTGCAAAAGTCCCGGAATATACACACTACGATCGCGGTTAAGATGTGTCCCTATCGGTGGCCGTTGGTCAGGCACATTTCCAGCACTGCTGTTTATAACTGCTGACGTTGTGGCGGTGTTGGCGACAGCATGTTGGTGTCTAGCTGTTGGAGCAACAATGGCGTTGTCTTCAGTTTCGTCCCGGATAAGTGTTGTCATTCTTAAGGAAGAAAATCTATAAAGGCCCTGTAAGTAAGCAAATATTTGAGTGTGTAAAAAGCAGTTTTTAAATATGTGTGTATCTATTTAAAATAACTATTTTGGACATTCAAAACAACACATGTCTTGTCTACTCGCAAGCGCCGGATGCGAAGGTGCGCAAAGGAAACAAAAGTGTAGTACTATGTAAAATAGAAGTTGACATTTTTATGCACGACACATAATGTTCTTCATATAATTTGAAACTGTGAACGACTGTAGATATCTAGTAATGTCAGTTTCAATTCAAAAGTGCCATCAGCCATCATGCGTTTTTAGAGCTACATTTCCTTTGACAAAAATATTGGGGCCTTGTTGTCAAATCTTATTCTTAATTAATAATTACACAAGATCACCGTAACTAATTTTTAAATGGAAAAGCGTAATTTAAGCAAAATATAAAATTTAAATTAAAAAAGTGAAAACGCGTGATAGTATTTTCTAAAGCCATTGCAATAACTAAAAAATAATCCATCGGTTCCCGGAATATTACAATTTGCATACTATGGCCTAGTACGGTGGCAGGAACTTTGCTATACATATCATACTAAAGATAAAAAAAAACAGATTTGTGGGTCATGCACGTTGATATGCATTGTCTTTACCGTTTGTTGTTTTTTTCTTATCTTTGCCATATATTGCATTTTCAAGCAGCTAAACATGGGAGTTGATAAAACTGTACATTTATCTACACTCTATTTTTTTTTAAAAGCTTGTGGTAATGAAGCGTATGTTTTATATACAGGTAGTGCTCGACTTACGACCTTAGCAATTTACGACCATTTGACTTTACGACCACAATCACAAGACATTTTAGATAAGCATCAGTGGCCAACTTCAATGTTTATAAACATGGTCAATAGTTTGATGCTAATGGCAGTTTGATGTGTTTGGCGATTGGGAAAATGTTTCCTATAGTATTTTCGACACCTGTATTTTGTATCTTTTGCAAATATTAAACCAGTTGTACATGTACAGTTACGGTAATGCATGGTTTTTCCTAAACCTGACGATGTAAAAATAAGAAATAAAAAGCTGTAGAGATGATACCAATGTCATAAAATGAAAATCGAAAATTAAGATTTATAAAAATAATAAAAGAAATTTATGATATAATTTAACTTAAAACTTAAATAATTTTAAAACATCACTTCACATTACTGTACACTTAGCGTACTCAACTTACGACCAAATCGTGTTACGATCAAATCTGTCGGAACCGATCGTGTTCGTAGGTCGAGCACTAGCTGTGTAGGAAAGTCGCTTGACGCGTGAGTAATCAGGAGAGTGACCCTTTGAAATACTTGCAAGCGTGTACCTTTAAGTTGTCACTGATGATTTTATAGTTCGTTATAATTTTAGAATAATTTTACATACACATTTCTATCTAACAACTCTACCAACAACTCGCTGAAAATACTCACAAACCTTCTTAAGTAGTGTTGTGTTAATACCGTTTTTAGTTTAGTCAAAATAGCTAAAGTTACGATTAAACCGTTTCATGATGGAGATGTAGCTTCAGGGAACTACAACTTTGCATAGAAACAATTTAAAAAAATGTAATTTAAATGCATTTAATATTGATCATATTTCCACGAAAATATGCGTTGCACACTTAGACTTTATTAAGCATATCTTTAAGTCGATATTACTGAGAATCGATACACGTTTTGTGCACCTTATTGGCCAAATATTTAATCGAAATTTATACTAACATAGAAAAATGTGTCAGTCCTCATGAAAAATGTGATATGTTTGATAAAAGAAAAAATTATTTGACTAACAGGCTATTTGTTATAAATATTTACTAAATACTTTCAATGTAACAATACTTTTTTTTCAGCAAATAAAATATTTTCAAAAAATTGCTTAGGTTTCCTTTTTTTTTAAAAAATAAAAACTTTTTTTTAAAGTGTATTACTACAAGAATGTGCATGCTACTGTGAACAAAATATATCTGGTGACTCTTGTTGCACCTATTGACGCTGCAAGCAATGACAAAGCTACCGAGCTTCAGATAACAAAACGAAAAGCATGACGTCCAGTTCAACACTTGAGTCGCCGTTAAAATGTATTCGTTACAAAAAGAATATTAACTTGAGTCGAACTGAAATATACAGGAAATGAAGCTAGAGTGCGCAAGAGGGGCTTTATGAAGCAGGAAGGGGAGCTGTAGCAATGAAACTGCATGAAATAATGTAGAATCGTGTATGTGGGATAATGGAACGTACAAAAAATTTTAAAGACGAGAGATGTGGAATGAAATCAAAACCATGTCGTGGCATCTGTTTGAGTATTTCCAATTTTGTGTGTGTGACCTGAAGGCCATACATGTTTTAATGCATTTCACGTAATAAAATTACAAATGAAATGAAGCACACGGATCTCTTGAAAACTTTTCAGGGACACCCAAGGGATCAGTAGACCGAAGTTTAAGAGCCTTTACACTAGATTCTACAGATGCATACATTTCACAGTCTTCCATTAAGGTAAAAGAATTGTTTATTTTACAAAGAATTGTTTATTTTCGGACAACCATGCTGCCAACGATTTTAAATGTCCTGTTTTTACAGTTGAAAACAAAATTATAACTTAACCAAAAGTTGTTGTTTTTTTAATATATATATATATATATATATATATATATATATATATATCTTTACTGACTGTACTTTCAAAACGTGTATAACAGTAACTAAAAGAAATGATAATTTTAACAAATGTTTGGAATTGATATGTATTAGAATTTATAACAATGAAACAAAAAAAGGTACCTAGTGCATCCCATTAAAAGTGAATTTTTTATTTTTTTTTTCAATTTTTCACCAAAATAATTTCAGAATATTCTAACATAGTGTTACCTGAAAGATAGACACACTGTGTTGCATTCAATTATAAAAAAAACAAACAAAAAACCAACCACATCCCGTAAATTGCGCTTGCTGCTAGCTGCAATCCGAGCTCCCGCAAGTCTGCTGAATGTCTAGGCAAAACTAACTAGGTATCACGACACACTGTTGGACTTCCTTTGAAACTTAAATTAGATTAGATCAAATGATAGAGGGAACAGTTTGCACGCGACTCTAAATGTAACTTCAGTATGTAATATCTTGAAAAGTCGGGGATATTATCCTTACCCAGTTCGTTCTCGTCGAAGTCACTCTCTGTTGCGTAATGGTCTAGATAATAACCTAACAACTTGCACTTCAATGGTGTTTTGCGTGTGTGGACCAATGCAATCTTGATACTAACGTTCATGGAGCCCCGTTATCGGAAGCCAGTAACTGTTTTGTACAGTGGCAAAGGTACAAAAACCAGTAAATTTTGGCACAGTTGCAGGAAGTCTGATAGATATATATATTAACCCTGTCCACTTTAAATTATGCTATAAATATACCTATCTACCTATCTATCTATAATATATATAAGTTTAGAAAACGTAAAACAATGCGTTGTAAAAGGATGCTCAGACATTAGACTTTTAATTAGGTTCAGGCGCGTGCAAACAATGTGCGGTTGCTTACTTAATGGGTAATAATCTTTTGGATAATTGAATTAATTTTAATTAAAAACTGTTATTAAAAAGGGGGGGGGGCGCATTCAATAAATTTTGCCCCAGGCAGCACAAGGTACACATCAAAAAAGAGTAGTGCATTTTATAAATAATTAATCTTCTTCAGTAAACACATATAACAACCATCACAGCCTTCAAAACTGCTCTCAAGACCCATCTCTTCAAACTATACCGACTCATTATCACAACCCTCTGACTGATAAACAAAATTGATGCTGCTGGTTGCAGTCCATGGCTGGACAGGGGTAGATAGTACTTGGGTGGGTGAGGTCAAACTTTTCACCAATTGTTGTTTTTAAATGTATACGTTTCTGTAATTGCTAAATTTTATGTGAAGCGCAGTGAGCCTAGCCCTAGGCTTGGGTACTGCGCTATAAAAAACCACCAAATAACAATAATAATAAAAAAATAATAATAATATCCTAGGAGGTAATAGTGTGTTTACATTTGTATGGGGATGACATCTTCAAATATTGCAGTCGTGGAAATTATGTACTAGATTTCATTTCAAAATAAATGATATGAATACATGTTACAGTTATGTCGGAAAACGCAGTTTGAGAATGATGACACAAAGTGGAGACATATACAGATGTGTAACGATACCTTAAAACTCAATGAATGATGGAAAGGGGAAAATATTGTTTACTCTTAACGATTGTCTTTGAAAATAAGAACATCGTATACCCCCCCCCCCCCTTTTTGAGACGCAAGCTAGGGCGAATATAAGGGTAAGTAACATGTTTATGTGACATAACAATATTTTTTATTAAATATGTATGTAAATACTTCGTGGAAAAAACATTTAAATTTGATAGAACGAGAATGGGGACATTTTTGTGTGGATAACTATATCTACAAAAAAATTTGAAAAGATAGAAATTAAATCTTTAATAAAGAAATATAAGTTTCATTGGTAAAACATACCGTTTCAGGGGGTGTAAAAAAAGTTAAGGTTAAGATTTTCTTTA
The DNA here is from genome assembly GCA_964017045.1 of Omphiscola glabra. Lineage (NCBI taxonomy): Eukaryota > Metazoa > Mollusca > Gastropoda > Lymnaeidae > Omphiscola > Omphiscola glabra. The sequence goes on along the minus strand of OZ024798.1, from coordinate 13,771,120 downwards.
AAATGTGGTGGTTTTTTGTTTTTTGTGGGTTTTTTGTGTTTTTTTTTTTTTAAATTTTGAGCTAAATACAGTTCAGGGGCATGGGAATTTTTATGATATAAGGAATAGTATTTTAAAAGACGCATAAACGTTATACTTGAATAATCAATAAGATATTCATCTTGAACTATAAGAATTATGTTTAAACGATTTTCATGTTAAAATAAATAACTGTAATCTTTCAATGTAACCTCTATGCATAGAACTACTTTTTACAAGATTTAAAACCACGCGTGATAAGAGGGTCACCAATGGCTTTAGAATTTTCATAAAGTTCAAAAGGGGGGGGGGGGGGGCAAAAAGTACTTTTATGCCTACGTTATGAGCTACCACCCCGTGGATAATGTATTGATGTTTAATAAAAAAAAAACATTTTGGGGGTTTGGGATTTGACACTGTCATATTTACCCCAGCTGCAAAAGATACTTCTTTTAATGAAGGAGTGAATTCGATAAATAACTACCTTTCTTCGGCAAACACAAGTCTGGAGATGTAAATGTGTGTACATTTTTATGGGTGTGACAATATCTTTATATCCAATGAAATTACAATAATGAAAAAGGGGTGCTACATTTTCTTTTTAAAAAAAATAATTATATGAAAAACCAATCAAGGAAATACATTTCAAGGGCGGTGACAAACGGTTGGTACATTGACATAATTATACCTATATCTATATCTATATCTATCTCTCTTTCTGTCTCTCTCTCTATATATATATATATATACCTAATAAATTACCTAACAGTCGCCGAACTTTTCGATCGTCCGTGAGGTCAACTTTTTCTCACGTACCTATCCATTGACCTTTTTCGCTTTTTGTACCATTTTTCGGACTACAACCGTTAATTATTTTGAACGCTGCACAAGCAGCCACCGTTTCTTTTTCGCGGCCTTTTTTTTCAAGGTTTTGTTCTCAGCTTTATAAGCTCCATAAAACGTGTACTCCGGTCGGGCCTGAATATGTGTTTCTCGTTAGCTTAAATAGACACGAACAATCTGTGTCAATATAACAATATATATTAAGCTTTAGTAATAATTTTATAATACACATAAGTAAACGTTTCCACGCATGCCTTCATCAGTACATACACGCGACAACGACAAGTTGCCCCTGGTCTTGTAACGTCTTGTTGGGTGGCCCTTTAAGATAACAATGAGGCTTATTGAGCCGTGCCTTTGTTGTGCCTAGCTCTATTTCTAAAAGGGTAGAGAGATAGGCACTTCTAATCTCACCTATGATATTCAGTCTCAGCTTGGACGCGAGGTCCAATAATAAGCTAATAAGCCATCAGTGTTGAGGGAAGCATTTCCCCTAGCTATCTCACCAGTAGCCAAACTGCGTGTCACCCTGTTACCTAACGAAAACGCAAAGGTGTTTTTTTACAACGGGTCTGGGTATAAACAATAGGCCTGCTGATTGTCCTATCTTCTACACCCTAATATTTAAGCAATAATCTTATAAACCGTCTTACACCCTACCTGCCAGTCTTTAAGCAATAATCCTACAGATAGTTCTACACCATAGCCATTGCTCTTTACTGATTACCTAATAGTTACCCCAACTAAAGACAAATAATAAAATATTAACCTGAATTTAAAAATCACGAATGACGGTCGCTGAGTGGCAGCATTTCCCCACTCAGTACTACTGATGTAAAACAGGTGGATTTTGGGGAACGGTGGTTTTGAAAAGGAAGCAGGACACACAAGAAGCAAAATATCACATATCACATGTCATGTTAAGGAAAAATTCGATTAATTTTTTGGTAAGTAAGGTTTTTAATGTCCTAAAATGTCTTCTCAATATATATATATATTATACGTAAAATTAAAAAGAAATCTGAAAAACTTTACTACATTTCACATTATATACTGAACAATATATGTATTTTGATTTTTTTAATTCAACTGGACTATCAATGAGATGTTAGGACGGTGTGGGAATTTCCACTACCACTGAATAATCACTTTAACAAATATAATATGACAAATATATGACAAATTGCAATCAATTTCCTTTCTTCGTAAAGAATAAATAAATTCTGCAACCTACTTACGTGATTTAGTTTCTTTATATAAAATTAAATTGTTGATTAAACACAAATATGTCGACTCAATTTCAATAGTACAAGAATGGAATTGATTTATATCTCGATTGGTGGGTAAGATCATCTGTCTAATAACGCTCTTAAAAGCTCTCACAATAATTACACTTTTCTATAGTCAATATAACAAGAACTAGCCCCTACAAAATATCTGGGAAATGGCTAAGATAATATCTATAACTAATTATTGTTTTAAGCTATTTTAGAGAAGGGAAAAAAATCACATTCTTACTAAAAAATGTACAATGCAGTTTGAAACTATAAAGAAGAAAATCATATGCAACGATGACAATTAACTATGACATGACTGTAATCTATGCTATGCATTCCATCAATTACCTCTTTGTTCAGTAGTCACTTCTATCTTTAGGTATACCAGTGTGACGTAAAAAGTTAAATCCACACCTTGCTGTTCTGGTGTACCATGCTAATTTGGGGGATTTTTCAAAGTGTTGCAATTATTATCACCAGATGCCGTACGATGACGAGGCATTTTTTCTTTATTATCTTCTTCTTAGTCTTTTCTCTACAAATGTGGGTTTTTTTTTTTTGCATATATGTCCACGGCGTGACCAAAGCCTGCGCTGCATTAATACTGACCATTTTATAATACAACCACACCATTATTTTTAAGCATCATGATCAACACGAAGATAGCGGGCAATCTGGCTATCTTCCAATTGTGCGCAGAAGGTCGTTTTTATATAAAGTAAATGTACAAGAAACGTTTGATAACCAAATCAGTAGAAACCTAAATCAGAAAATACAACAAGCTCGGCCACATGTGGTAAAAATGCGATCCGGGTAGGAAAAATCGAAATTTTGAGATACAGCACAAAACATCATGCTACCTGCTGGACAAAATCACTAAGGTTGGTGTAAAAAAAAGAAAAAATAAGAAAAATAAACCCAAAAAATCACCAAAAAAACGAAGACACATAAAAACTAATGTTGGCATTTTGGTTTGAAGAATCGGTCTTATTTTAATCAGTTAATCTTTTGAATTCGTTTCATTACCAATATTCGTACATTTCTATAGAAATATGCGTAGTCAACAAACATAACATAAATTATTCTATATTCTATCTTGGGATGATTAATCTGTGTCAGAGTGTGCAAAGAGTTTGTGACTGCTTGGGTATTTCAATTTAATTTTTTTGCTAATGATCATGTCAAGTGGATGAAATTACGAAGATAAGACTGTTTTCTGTGTTGAGTGTTATTTCCTCCTTATCTTGTAGATACGCCCAGTGTGGTTTGGTTACAGTTGTTAGACTATCTTAAAGCATGGACGATCAACTGGTTTGAGAAATAGTTGACCCTGACCTACTTGTGTATTTTATCTCATTTACGGATACTGAAATATCGCTTTAGGAAACGGCATCAGCGGGCCGTCGAGCAAAGCTGTTTATGCCATCCACAAAGCACACACCCCTTAAGCCCGAGTATTGGGCCACGAAGCAGCAAGTTGGAGATGTGCCTTTTCCAGGACAGCGCCCCAACCCACGTTCGCTCGATCGGGTTCCGCTTGAGGCCGCCCCAACGCAAGGGCACCCGGTTGATCTGACACTGTGCATACACACAGTGCACTCGATCGACTTTCTCATGGGTGGGGATGGTACATTTACCTCCTAATATCTTCCCCTTCCCATCCCGGGGAAGCATCAGGAGCTTTCTAATTGGGATTTATACAATGGGTTTCTTCCCCGCAACTAATTCGCGAAGAAGCTCTGACGAAACGGTTGCCTAGTACTAGCTTCCTCAATGCTGTCTAGATAGAATCATCGGCATGGGGGTTTCCATCACCATATATATGCCTGAGATCCATTAATGGCAACATGTAATCATGATCCATACCCTGTCTCTGCCCTTACTTCAACTGTACGATAACCACAGCCGGCAGCCCTGTAGGTGCTACTTTTATTCCGGCACGTACGATGCATGTCCTTTGTCTGCCAACGCGGGACACGCAATCATGGTTTTGTTTCCCGGGTAACGTCAAGGGGGTCGGTGGAGAACACCTCTCAATCGGCAAACCACCACAGACTTGTCAACTACTTATTAGATAGTTGAGAACATATGCGTTAATTTTACATGACTATTGAAGCGAGATTTGAAATTTTAATTACCAATGGCTGATCCGCTGACGCCACTTGTTGACACTGAAGTCGGCAGCACACCCAGTAATAATGCTTCTAAGAGATTTTTGTATCGGCGTCGCTTATGGTCATGAAATGTTAAGGTTGTCAATGTTGTGGAGAAGATCCTGCACTGGAATTTAAAGAAAAAACTAACATTCAGTGTATGTTTTTTTTTTGTTAGACCGAATATTATACTTGATGAAACGTCTATTTCAATATATCATTTAAAATACATAAACATAGGATATGGTAAGTTTGTTTTATTAACATACAGCTGATTTTAACTTTTTCGTATAGTTTAATCCCACACAAGATATTCAAATTATTCCTGTTGATTTTTCTTTACTAAAAGTATTGTAAACCATGACGTTACATGAAAACCTGTAGTTTTAGTGTCATGGTAACTACATCATTACTATATATATATATATATCACTATGTAAATATATATATATAATAGACGAGCGTTTATAATTATGATATTACGATGAAGATCATTGATTAGTACTTGTAATGCCTATGGCAGCTTCATAAACTTTGTATGTTTGCTTCTTTCATGGCGTCTTTATGCATCCAGCCGCTGTATTGTGTAAACTGATATATATGTAGAAACTCCAATTTAAAATGTTTATATGTGATAAATATTTGTACAAACGAAAAAAAAAGGTTTAATGTAACAATATCCGGATTATTTAAAAGGAAAAGATCATGACGTATCATAATACTAACAATATTTTGGAAGTTATCAATATTATATCAAATCAATGCTTTCTCAAAATGACCAATTTATCAAAGGTATGACTTATTTGGTTTGAAATTATAAAAGAATCAATTCAGAATTAAGTTGTTTTTTTTTTGTTTTTTTTTGTTTTTTTTTGGGGGGGGGGAATATTTTATAAATAGCACTAAAGAAAATATAATTTGTAGAAATTACTATTTTTAGATTTGCGATAATGTTGTGACAGTTATCACATTTTTTTAAACAAAATATTCATAACTTCTAACAAAAAAATAATGATGTATTTCGCAGTTTTAAAATTCTTGAAACGCAAAACAACTGACGTCATTGAATTTATTTCATAATAAGTATAAAAAGGGACTTTCTTGTGTGCCCTATGCTAGATCTAATATGCTCACTTCTCCTAACTTACTATCATGCCATTTATAGGTGAAAGTCGTTAAGCAGAAACAATAAACAATTATTAGGCAATCCTTACTTGATGCACTGTTGGTAAGTTCCTGCCCGGTACACGCCACATTAAAAAATGCGAATCATTTATCTTAAACAAGCTAACAAGAATGGAAAAAGAAATGGCATTAAAAAATGACATGTAGAGACAATGTAGAAATAATGATGACAGAAGCAAAGATACTTAATCTAAAACTGTTAGTATAGATAAGGGGTCTCAAACTCAAATTATTCAGGGGCCGCATGATATAGAGTCTGAGTGACACTGGGCCGCATCAAGTATTCCACAAAAAGGCGAGTACAAATTCAATAAACTGCAACTGTTACAGTCTGCACAACCTTTATTAATAATAAATAAAAACATTAAGGGTTCTCAAGAACTAGGCTTCACTTACTTCCTCCGACTCCTTGTTGCCAGAGACTTGACAGCGCTTCATCTTACACAGCTGAGCACCATTGGACTTGAATGCTGAAGCAACCGACCCTAAGTATATCTTGAATATGCTCATCAGTAAGTTTGGCCCTGAACTTTGACTTGTTAAAGTTCATAGTTAAAAAGAGCTTTTCACACAGATAGGCGCTCAAAAAAAGGCACATCATCCGCTTGACCTACCTGGAAATCTCAGGGAAGGTAGAGGGCAATGCTCTCATAAATGTCCATGCTTGTCTGTTTTTCCATTCTTCCATTGACCTCACTGAACTTAGACTTGGGTTCATAATTCCACTGAAGATTAATAAATTGCATTTAAAACGCCAAAAAACAAAAAAAAAGAAACAAAAAAAAACGGGGGGGGGGGGGAATCTTTCACATTAAAAGAGAAAGGTTATGCAAAAATTTGAAAAGTGGCCTTGTGTATTTTGAAGTCTGAAAACATGTCATCAAATTCTTCCTGTAGCGTTGCAATGGCATCAGTTACTACTGAATGGTGTGCCCGAGTTCATGAGCACTTTGCAAGTTGGGAAATTGCAGTGGTATCAAACTACTGTTTCTACTGTATTGGTTAATTCTTTAACACGTTGTAATGCGTCGCACTAGCACTGAATCAACTCAAGTCCCTTTATAATAAATACTACTTTAATATATAATGTAAATTCACAGACTGTTTATTCCATATACACATGTATAGCGCATCTAGCTAACAGAGAGAAATAAAAACACAAACTCCTTTCACAAAGTTCCTTTCAAGACTGCCAGACGAATATAACGTACGTCACAAAACAGACTGTACAATACGTCATACTGAGTATAAAATTACGTCACACAGTCAAGCACGGGAAGAGCGTTCGATATCTAATCTCTCAAACACACAACGCGTGTAATGAAACATACTATTCAGTCGCACCAATTATTTATGAGCTCCCATGCTCGACAAGTGTTTTCCCTGAGAAAGCTGGGCTTTTCATAACATACGTTTTGTGCAGAATGCCCCGACATTGTCATAGGCAACAGAAGCAAGTTGCCTCTTGTCTTGTAACGTCTTGTTGGGTACATTCAGCCCTTTGTAATGTAAACCATAAAAGTCAAGTCCTTGAGCTATTTGGGATCACTTATTATAGGAACAACCACCCATCCTTCTCCTTTTGTCTGCTATGGAATCAAAAAACTTTCGATAAATGTACATACAGTATTCGAAACTTGTTTTCTCAAAACCGCTCTTTGGCCATGTTTTTCTCATAAAATTCAATAAAATAAAAGCTTTTACTCTAATTTCAAAACGGTATTTACCACTATATCACATTAGGAAATGGCGTCAGCGGGCCGTCGAGCTTACGCTCCTTATGCCCTCCCCGGCGCCCACCCGCACCTGCCGGCCGCCTCGGCGGCAGGCCGTGCGGAAGGGCGCCAGAGACCTCCCCGGGCGTGGAGCGTCCCCGCCCGCAACCGCTCGATCGGGTTCGCCGACGGAGACCCTCCCCGACCGGAGACATCTGGTCGACCAAAGACGCTGTGTTTCAAGCGTCCGTAGTCCACTCTCCCAGGGGCCGGGACGGTAAATTAACGTCCTAATATCTCCCCCCACCCGTCCCGGGGAAGCATCGGACGCCCTCTAAGAGGGATTCTACAGTGGGTTTCCACCTCGCGACTAGTTCGCAAAATAGCTGGGACGAAACGGTTGCCTAGGAGCAGCTTTCTCAGGGCTGCATATTTAGAATCACCGGCTATAGGCTTCCACCACAGCCTATAGCCTCATATCCCTTAACGGCAACTTGTAATCATGATCCCTACCCTGTGTTTGCCTTTTCTTCCCCCTGTGAAGCATCACAGGTGGCAGCCCTGTAGGAGCTGTTTATTCCAGCAACTACCATGCATGGCCGTGTCTGCCACGCGGGACACGCAATGGTTGTAATGTGCCCCGGGTTAACGCCGAGGGGGTCGGTGGCCAGCGCTTCCAAATCGGCAAGTCACTACAGACTTGTCAACCGGAATCCCGGGGGGGATTTACCACTATAATTAACGTCCAAACCGATACCAACATAGTAAAAATCGGAATTAGACTAGTCGGTAAGATTCGACTGAAAGCGCCGCACGGGGTCACATTATAGATTTGAGAATGGGGAAAACGCGTGGGCCGCATTAACACTAAACTTTGCTGTCAGTAGCGGGCCACAAAATATCGTTTTGCGGGATTCACAACTAAAATTAAAATAAAACTATATTCAAACAATAAAACCTTCATTAGAAGACCAGAATCGTTTTTTTTAAAAAAAATTGTTTTTAAACATTGTATTAAAAAATAAAACGTTTAAAAGCATTAAATTTGTAATTTGTGACGCCTGCATTTCATTTTTTTTTATATCTTAACTATGATGGGCATGTATAAAACACTGAAAGGCGTTAATTGTATTTATAAATAGTGCAATAAGAAATGTTTAGCCTTGAACAAAGAGAACGGTAATTAAACGGACGTTTCGGCAAGATCCCTTCTTCGGCAGACAATACATCAATAAAGAAGAGCAACATTTTAATCAATCATAAAAGAATACCACTGATTCGTTCAAGGTCTCAAAGTCAATGTAGCACAGTGTTTCCCCTGGGATCCAGTAGATCACGATGTTTCCATTCAGATAAACGTTCTCGTCTCTTCTGGTAGGCGATGCAAACCGGATATGATGGCTTGCTGAGAACTTTTAAGCACATAAGAGTCGTCTTCGGGATATGCGCGAGTCTGACCGTCATCTGCTTTGTAAAACAGCGATGATATCGTTCAAGTGAGATTGAAATAATGATAATAATAAAGTATAAATTATATTAACTAAAATATGACTTAAGTGCACACACGCCCCACACACCACACAAGAATTAACAATGTATAAAAAAGCGGAATACTTAAAATGTACAACATAAATATTTATGTATCTTCATCTGCAATTTTTTTTAATTCCTAAATGGCCAAAATAAATCGGTGATGAAATGACATATGAATAGTGCAATTATGTTTCAAACTAATTTAGCTCTAAATCAAAAGGACACATTTAAATCCCCGTTAGGTATGTCACTGTCTTTATGATAATTTAAGTTCAATCCTTATCATCATAAAAATTTTGCAAAATTATATAAGAATTTTTTATCATTTATTTCGATTTTTAGAGCTCCAATAAAGCTAAATACCACCTGTGTAGCTGTAAATTTAATATATGTAGGACAGCGTTAAATACGTGAAAAGTAAATAAATTTTAGAACATGATATGTTTAGGTATGAAAAGAAAAGACATACAAATTTAGCGGACTTTTTTGCTATATGCCTTCTATTAATTCAAAGGGTCTTATTTCTCTAATATAAATATTTATAGATATAAAAATCATTTAAAACATTAATGAGGTAAATCTATGTATATAAAACAGCATTTATCGCTACATTCTAAATACTTCTCAGAAGAGTATCCGGATAATGGTTGCGATGCAAATAGATGTTTTGATGGGTCAAATAAAAATGGGTGTTACCTCGGACTGAGTTCAGCATATCCATCAACCTCTATGTTGTCGGAGATGAAATTATTTCCCATCGATTCACTTGTGCAATTTTGTGCATCTTTGTTCAGAGCTGTTGATTCATTGGTTAGAAGTAGTGTGCTATTCATGACGTCGTCGCTCAGATTGTCCATTTCAGAAAACCTATCGTTCCCAAACTCGTCAACCGTGGAGTCCGTGACACTTTCGATGTAAGCGTCAACATCTTGGTGTCCGGACAGAATTTCTGAGACTTTCGTGTAGGAACAACCACCAATACGGTATCTCTCATAACTTGCGGAAATCTAGAATGTTGCCACAATCTTGGCGCTGTACATTATAGTGAGCCCCAGTGTAATAAGAATCCATAGTTATTTAGTTGTGTAAAAGAAACGTTGGGATCAGGATAGCTTGATACAGGTCTGTCTGTTGAAAGTCTTATCATGCATTGGATAGACAAATGTAGCGATTGGAGAGCTCTGCAGTGTAATTAAGTTCTCACATCTTCATCCACATTTTGTTGGCCCATGTTTAATAACGTCTGCTGAGAAAAAAAGAGATAGTTTGTGGTTTCATCATATTGACTTTCGCTATACGATTGTTTTACATCTTTTTATTCAAATTATTTTTTTAAACTTCTATAACTATTTATTTTTAATTTCAAATAACTTTAATGAATAATACATGTATTTTGCATATGTGTATAACTGCTAATAGATGTTAAAGAATGTCCTTTGAATTGACGCTTATTTTAAAAGTTTAAAAACAAATGACACGTCTTCCAGATCAAAGATATAGCTTATACAATTTTCAATTAAAAAAAAAAAGATATTTTCTGTTTTTCTGATTAAAAAATATGCATTTATTTTAAAGGCTAGGCTCCAAAATTAAGTATATCTTGAGAATTACACTGACACCTGATATTTTGCTATCTGTCTACATGTCATAAGCCATAGGCCAAAAACTTAAGATTTGTTTCTGTCATTAATCTTTTCGACAAAATGAAGCATAAATTATATATTAAAAATGAAATAAAACATTTGACTAATTTATGCTATTTGTTAACTTCCATATAAATCTAAATGAAATGAGAATATATGTATATTGTTTAATTTTAAATGTATTAAGCAAAAAAAATGTAAAAAAAATTTCAAATAAATTTGAAACGTTCAAATTATACCCTGTGTTATTGTAAACTAATCAATTATACACGATATTTTTGCATTTTTGTCTCTAAGAAATTTATTTTTCCCCGCTCATTAATACATATTATTATGTCATTTCGGATAGAAAAAAAATCAAAATAAAATTTTAAAAAATTAGTGTACACAAATAATTCTTCTGTAAAAAGATTGATGAAATAACCGCAAAAACCCAGAAAAAAATGTTTTGGAATATTTAACTATGTCAAAACAAACGTTTCATGCGCTGCTATTTTTTTTTAAAGATTACTCACTTTTTAATATGTGAATAATATTTTTTGTACTATTTCATAATTTTATTTATCTTTCACTTTATTTCTCATTTCGTCCTTCAATAAAAAGTTTAAAAATACGCTACTTTTAACATCAATGGGAAAAAAAAAGAAAAAAAATGATTGCTTGTTTAGAAAGACGACGATATCATAAAAACAAGAAAGAAAACAAATAGCTAATTCTTCGACCTCACAGATACACAATTTTTAAAAATTAAATTAATAAACCAAATGGCAAGGATAAGTAGATACTAAATAAGATCATCTTTACAACAATTTCCAATTTTTAAGGTAGCAATGGGGGCATTACACAAAATAGTGTGTTGTCACAATGTTTGAGAACAGCTGAGGTCAAAGGAATACACAAAGAAGTGAGAGCATTAAATAAAGTATTTCTATTGGACGCATCTTCAACACATGACACAGAACATGAAGTTATTGATGACGTTGACGGAACTGCAACTTCTGCAACTGTATTGGATCAAAATCTGTCCCGTTAGTCAAATTATATTTACCCAAAAAAAGTTTTTTTTTAATGATATAAATTTGATGACATGGAATTCTGTAGCTACAGGAATTTCTTTCTCTTTGTTGGAAATCATTTAAAAAGCATAACATGTCTTAACTAAATTATTTCAGAAACAGATCAAACGTGTGCACCTCAAATAAATACATTAACTGTACACACTAAACAACGGAAGTGATCCATCAAGGAAGTGGGACGTTGCTAGCAAGACATTTCAGCAGAATAATTCCAGAAGATTAGTTGTCACAAGATTCTCATATATTAGAATCACCAGAGATACCTGATCACTTTAAGATCTATGTCCAAACAACCAGAGACCTAATCAACGACGATGTCGATGCTATAAACTCAACTGTTTCTATTTTTAACATCAATGCTGAAGATGTGTTGTCCATTCCCGGACATCATGCTTATCACAGCGTCATACCTGGTAAGAGAACAGTGACATTGATATGTCAAGGGGTGACCAGGCAGATAGCGGAGATAGTTGAAATCCTTGAGGATGATTTCTTTCATTCTATCTAACAAATACCAGAAGATGTTAAAAGAAGATTAGTTGACAAAGCCATATTCCTTCACAATTTGGTAGGGGTCCAAGAGTTTCATTCGGAGATTTCAAAGAAGTGAAATATCTAGAATATAGATCTCGTACCGGGGACATGAGATTTAAACCAGTCAATACAACCGACGGTCATTGCACGGATGACGAACTGCGGCCCATAACAAAAACGTCCAAACATGACGGTAACATCATCATTATTTGGGTTGATGATGGTGCACTTTACTTGAGAACTGGATGTATCAACTTACTTCAGTCTTCTTATTAATTAATCACCCCAATATCTTCTATAATATAACTCAGATGAAATTTTGACATCATCTTAATATTTATTCGCGACTTGACATATTTTACAATAATAATAAGTCTCCTACAATTGGAGGAAGATAATGTATATTGCAATATTCCTTCACACTTGAAATATCACACTATTAATCATGATGGTATAGGATGAGAAACCTTAAAACATTGCAAGAGCAAAACATAAGCATGTCCATACATCCGCTATCCATCTCCTGAACTACCGCACCACTGCACATGACATCAGTTATCACATGACCTTAATTATCACATTTACTTCTTGTACATCTATATTTACCAAAAAACAATTCATTGACCCAAATAAATTACTATGTCTACATTTGAGCTGTTACAATGACCAACCACGGCTTGCAACAAAAACGCCCAACCATGACCAATGACGGCTCACAACAAAAACGTATAACCATGACCAACCACGGCTCATAACAAAACCGGCAAAGCATGACCAATCACGGAACATAACATTAACGTTCAAACTAGACCAACCACGGATCATAACAAAATCTTCCAAACATGACCAATCATGGCTCATAACATTAAGGTCAAAAACATTGACCAACCACGGCTAATAACAAAATCTTCTAAACATGATCAATCATGGCTCATAACATTAAAGTCAAAAACATGACCAACCACGGCTAATAAGAAAAACGTCGTAACATGTTCAACCACGGCTCATAACAAAAACGTCCAAACATGGCCAACCACGGCTCAAAACAAAAACGTCAAGACATGACCAACATTGGCTCATAACAAAAACATCCAACCATGAGCAACCACGGCTCATAACAAAAACGTCCAACCACGACCAACCACGGCTCCAAACAAAAACATCCAACCACGACGAACCACGGCTCATAACAAAAACGTCCAACTATGACCAACCACGGCTCATAACAAAAACATCCAACCATGACCAACCACGACTCATAACAAAAACGTCCAACCATGACCAACAACGGCTCATAACAAAAACATCTAACCATGACCAACCACGACTCACAACAAAAACGTCCAACTATGACCAAAAACGGCTCATAACAAAAACGTCCAACCATGACCATCCATGGCTCCTAACAGAAACGTCCAACCATGACCATCCATGGCTCCTAACATAAACGTCCAACCATGACCATCCATGGCTCCTAACAGAAACGTCCAACCATGACGAACAAACAAGCATAGCAAAACCCAAGTTATTGTCAATCGTTTAATTTTTTAAACAAAAAAAATTATAAAAAAACTTTTCTTGGAAAGACGCGTTCAAATGCATTAAAAAGTAGAAAACTATTTCAATTTTCTGAAAACGCATTACAAAAAGTAAAGTCTGTACACAAGTGTAGTAAGGCACGCTATCACGCCAAAGAAAGTATGTACACAAGTGTAGTAAGGCAAATTATCAGGCAAAAGAAAGTCTGTACACAATTGCATTAAGGCACACTATTAGCCAAAGAAAGTATGTACACAATGTAATAAGGCACTCTATTAGTTAAAGAAAGTATGTACACAATTACAGGAAGGCTCTCAATTTGCCAAAGAAAGTATGTACACAATTGCAGTAAGACACTCTATTAGCCAAAGAAAGTCTGTACACATTTGCAGTAAGACACTCTATTAGCCAAAGAAAGTCCGTACACAATTCCAGTAAGACACTCTGTCAAGATAAAGAAAGGCTGTGTACAAGTGTATCACGGCACTCTAAATTTTGAAGAAACTTAAATTTGTATTTCTTTGTTTTAATTTTTTGAAAAATTTCGTACGCTTCTACCCATACCCCCACTCCCCTCAACTTTTAGGGTATCCCCAATCCAATACATCCTATTTTTAGACATGGAATTTCGACTACGAGTCCCCTACACCTACAGTCGCTCAGGTTATTTCACAAGCTGACAGCCAGGTAAGATGTCTTATAAATCTCAATAAACAATGTTAATTTGTGGATATTTTCATATGATTTTTTAATAAAATGTGTTAGCATAAATTTAAAAAATTAAACTATTGAGTGATTTAAAAGTTTTCGCTGATTTCCAGTGTATTTTTTGCCATGAACTGTTCAAAAATGAAACCAAAGCTACGTTTTACCGAAGTGTATTTCAAGGATTCGGAACTAGATCTTTGATTACTGAATTATGTGTTGTCTAACAAGATGCAAGTAACCTTAACGTTAACCTTAACCCTACATCTACTAAGAAACGTATCCAGTTTTTAAAATAACTATTAAAAAAATAATTTTACAAAAATAAAAGCGAAAAGTCCTTCGTGAGCGCACGTCACCTTTTTGTTTTGTAGCCCAACGGGGCCATTAAGTTAAATAACATTTTTTTAATTAAAGAGTTCAAACATCTCATTTGTGCTGCAAAATATATTGCAAGAAGTTGTTGACCTTTTTGTTGTTGCCATGTTAAATTATAAGTATCCTTAAATAAATATCGTGACCCCTTCCAAGAGTCCACCTAACTTGTGTTTGTTTAAATAGAGCCATCAGACAACGATACAAATAACTGGTAAAATATGTTTAAATAGAGCCATGAGCCAACTATATACATATTTTGTATATGTTTAAATAGAGCCATCAGACAACGAGACAAAAAACGTGTATATTATGTTTAAATAGAGCCATGAGCCAACTATATGCATACTTTGTATATGTTTAAATAGAGCAATCAGCCAACGATACAAATAACTTGTATAATATATTTGAATAGAGCCATAAGCCAAAAATATACAGATTTGTATATGTTTAAATAGAGCCATCAGCCAACTATATACATGATTTGTATATGTTTAAATAGAGCCATCAGCCAACTATATACATGATTTGTATATGTTTAAATAGAGGCATCAGCCGACTATATACATGACTAGTTTATACTTTAATGAGTGTCATAATGTTCGGAGGTGAGTACACGCCAACCGCGTACATCAAGGGTTCAGCAACCCTGTTTTTTAAAGTAGCCATTTTATCAATTCTACCGGTTAAAAACAAAATATTTAGGAAACTGCAGTCATGGGACATTATGGGGAGCACACATGTGCACATGACACCCGAAGTAATATTTTAGTGGGTTTTTTTCTTCTTTTTTGTTTGTTTGGTTTTTTTTACGTTTTGGTCAATTAAATTTATTGAAACAGATGAACATAAAATAAAATGTAATTATTTATTTATATTATAATTCATTTTTTGTTGGGGGGTTATAGAAATGTTGACAGAAATACTGAGGGTGGTCCTTGAAAGTTTGACAGTTGTTGACAAGGAGGTGGGGGTCAAATTTTGCTTAAAAATTATAGATGTAATAAATTGACGCCCCCATATATTTCTAATGCATTTTTATAGTTTTTTCGGGGTTTCAAGATTGAATTGCATTTTTAAAAAAAGCAATAAAAAAATTGATTATTCAAAGTTATAAATTAATACAACGTTGAAAAATAAATATATATTTATTTTCTTCACTCAAAATATATTCGCGTAAGATATTCTTAGCATAAACGATATTACTTTTTAATTTAATTTTTTTTTTTAAAGTTCTTTTTACATCGAAATACAATAGGGAGCTGTTAAACGTCTATTTCCCTTTAAAAGAAGAAATGTAATCCTATTATACTTTAGTATTTTTTTCACAAAATGCAAATCACTAATAGAATCTATTTATTAGGAACAATTTATTTTTTTATTATTATTTTTTTTTTTTTGTGTGTGTGTTTTTTAGTTGCAATTTTAAAAAGTTTACGTCTGTTTTCACGATTTGAAGTTACTTTTTTTGCCTGGGGTCTCTAATTGGTGTATAGTTGAGATTTATTTATACAAAGCTTCCTTAATAACTGCATTTAAGGGTGTTTCGTAGTGTCAAGGTTGGACATTATGATGGTAACACCTTTTAAGCTCTTACGCATGTTTTCTCTTAAAATTACTTCAATAAATCCAATGTAATAAGTTTTTCACCTGCTCTTCCCAGGGTCGATCAATATTTTAATGTGAAAATTACCTTTGTTCGGAGGATTTCTTTTATAAACGAGCACAGCTTTCATTATGGACTTTTCTGTTATTGTTTATAGGATTTTTTTGCTTTGTTTCTTTTTATTTTTTTTTGGGGGGGGGGGGCTTGGGGGTAATTAAATTGCATATATAAAATTTATAAAAATAATGTATGCCATAAATTTTAATCATTCTTGAGGATTCGATGGTGTAAAAATGGTACTTTGTTTTAAACAAATTAATATTTTTATAAAGTAAATATCACCCCCCCCCCCCCTCACTTTTTGTTTTCCCCACAAACATAAATTTAAAAAAAAATAACAATGAAACTTTACAAAATCAACGAACTGGATTTTTTTTAAAAAAATCTTATACTTGGGAATAGGAGTTGTTGAATGATGAAGTAGCCAAGAATTTGACTAAAGACCATCCAGACAATGCGCTTGTGACTAAAGACAATCCAGACATTTCTCTCGTGATTAAAGACAATCCAGAAATTTTCCTCAATAAATGATTAGAAAAGTTTTAATATTCCTTTGACACAATAACCTAAATATACGCAAGAATTCGTCAACCGGTGCAAACTGTTGGTCCCACATACGGAGTGGCTGAGTGGCGACCAATGGGCAACCAAACACGAAACATCAGTGGAAATCGTAAGGCTTATAAAGAAAAATGTTTACCATACTACATTCAGTTTCTTTCGTGTTCAGTTCGTCTCAAGAGAACATCGAGACACGATAACAAGCACTGTAAGCGTATAGAATCAACGTAACACATTTAATAGCCCAATTGATTATTTAGAATGCTTTTTCCTTTTCTATTCTTCGTTAACAATATTTCACGATTTTTTTCAGATTGATTTATATATACATATTTTTACATCAATCACTTTTCTGTTGGAAAATTAAATTATCTGCATCTGTTTGTGGTAATAGTTTGTGCAGTTGACTTGTTCTATTGTTTGTTTTCATTATATTGTTCATAATTTTTCATATTTTTATTTAGGGATTTAAAAAAAAAAAAATTGTTTCTCATTTTAAAAAATCGAGGTTGTTAAAGTAGTATAGAAGTGGAAAAATAAAGAAAGAGGTTTTTCTCTTTGCCAAATATATCAGATAGAGATGCTTACATCAACAACAACAAAAATTAAAAATAGTGTGATTCGAATAAAACATTTTAACATATATTCAAATTTATAGTAAGCAATTTGAGTATAAGTCTTCGCGAAGATAATAACGTACAGTTATAGAAGTTGATGACATGTAATAGATTCAAATTTGTCAAAAAACAATCGACTTTTTAGAACGTTATTTTAACGGCTAAAACAATATTGATGTTTTTTTAAAAATAATAGCCCAATGAAATGCTGAATCTATAGTTCAATGTCTGCTTATTGAAACGGTTAAAAATAAGAATTTTTCTTATATTATAGATATATTACTAAGAAGATATTTAAATATTTTAAAATTAATATTTCATAACATAAATCTTTAAATGATTTTACAAAATTTTTTTTTTTTTTTTTTTTGTATTTGCCACAGAATCTTTTTTCCTTTTTAACATTCCTTTATACTACAGCTTAACGTAGTGTCTCAGTTCTTACTTTGTATAATTTTTAAAACATTATATGTCTGCCTAAAGATTTAAAAGAAAAAATATGTTGCTACTAGTCGTAATTTAAAATCTTTGTAGTAATGTAATTTAATATATTACTGTTTTTTTTAAAAAACTTTTAATCGAAGTATTCAAAATTTTATGTTAATTTTTTAAAATGCATCTACATGTTTAAATTATAAAACATAATTCTTTAGCAATCTTAGGATATTTGTTTCTATTTATGTGAAACATCCAATCGAGACCTACAAAATAATTTATTTTATTTTTGTAGCATACATTTATTTTGGACACGAATGGACGAATTCAGAAGCAGGCTGTAGTTGGGTCACTGGACAAATGTATTGCCATGAGTAAAGATCTGTTTCGTGAAATTGATAATACTCGCATAGCACATATTACTATTTGTTACTAAAAAGGTAAATAAGACAACACGTTGTCAATGTCTACACTCTTTCAATAATTCGTATTAATCACAGTCATTTTAAACACTTACTTCTTTCGGGAAAGAGTTTTAGTCCTAAAGGAAGTATTGTAAACGTAACTAACGCTAACACACTCAACGAGTCTCAAGTAATATTATTGCGCCAAACATATTTGAAATATCCCACATGTTTAACCAATAGTTCAAATTAACTTGTTTATATATCAGATACTTAAAATGGGTTTTTTCTTTTAAATATATGACAATATATAACGCAATGTTTTAAAATGATTAATATTTCGACAGTGACGTTATTATAATAAACGTCTAGAACCTCTGACGGAAAATATCAGATTTATTTTTATCTGCTTAACGTGTGTTGTGGGCCAAAGAACTAATAACCCAAGCTAATCTTAGGACAGTGGTACCTGATCCAGGGGTGCCAGCTACAAACTGGATTACGGAAGGCACTGCTGTAAGGTGCACGATGACACAGAAAAGCAGGTTTTAATTAGTATTTTATTAGCGTTTTTTATCGTAAGGGTTTGCGGAAAGTTTTTTGAAACAAGAAATGGCGCATGACTGAGAAGGTTTTTAAGAACCACTGTCATATCCAACATAGAAAGTTGACGAACGACTTAGACTCTCTTCATTGTCTCCACTTTAATTGACTGATCTCTTGAGGCTCTCAAATTTTATAGATAAGTTTGTGATAAAAGTTGGTGTATATATTCTTAGAACATCAGGTAGACCAATAATTTAATAGAGGTGTATTTGAAACTAACTGGAATGGAATACGTTTCATTTTTTTGTTACACCCATCCCTTTTCAAACTAATTTTGTCATCATGCATAATTTACTCTTAATTGAAATGTTTAGTTATTTCTACTTTATTAATACATATTGTAATCTAGATTTACATTTCAAAACGAGAATACTATGGATAGCATGACACAAATAAATAAACATAGTTTTAAAAGAAATGTATATATCTCTTTTAAAATAGAAATAATCCAATGTTTTCGAAGTGTGCAAGAATACGAATATTTCATTAGAGCAGTAGTATAGTGTGGTTAATATAATTTTGATTCCATTTTTTTTTTCTAAATTAAGACTTTGCAGTGTAGATCAGCAGTCTATCTAAACAAATGATTCGACTTGAATAAAATAAAACTCCCTGTTTCATTTTCATTAATCTTTGAAAATATTTCCTGCACAAACTTTGCATAATAAATTTTATTTTACTGCGTCTTAACCTAGCTTGGATAGAAAGCATTTTTTTTTTTTTTTTTTTTTTTTTTTTTTGCAATATGTTTTTTTAATTCATTATTATTTCTTGCCCTGCGTTGCAGTATAAACATTTTATTCTTTACATTATCAACAAAAGTACAATTGTTTACACTTTTTGAACATCGAATGTTTACACAATTTATTTGAAGTGACTAAACCATTTACCTAAGCATACAACTTAAAAAAGAAACGTGGGTCTGACATCACCCACCCGCAAGTTCACTCAACCGCGAAGCAGACGCGGTCAGACAGTGTCAAGTTGCCTGCGTCGACACAGGTGTTTTAAACTGAACTGTTGTTTTCTTTCCGCTCACAATTTCAGATATTTTTTAAAAGAAGGTATACGCAAAGAAGAGAGAGCATCAAGTAAACCATCTCCGATGGAAGCATTTTCAAATGATGACACCGAACATGAAGTTATTGATGACGTTGACGGAACTGCAACTTCTGCAACTGTATTGAATCAAAATCTTTCATGTAAGTTAACTTCTTATTAACATTTTTTTTAAAAATCATTTACATTTGATAATAATGAATTCTATAGTGACCGCGAGTTAACATTGTCATAGTGCAGTCATGCAATATGTTATATAAGATTTCACATTTTTGATCGTTCTGATCTTTAGACAGAGTTTCTATTTTTTTGCTGAAAATGTAAAAAATACAATTTAAAACATTTCTTCAATGAACTTTTTCGTTTCAGATGCAGATGAAACGTTTGCACCTCAAATAAACACATTTACACCCTCTGACGTTGTTTTGTATTGTCAAAATGAACAAATGTTTCTTCACTCGGAAATGTTTTTAAATTGTTTTAGAAGTCTTTCGAGATGCATGGAACAACTAAAGAAATTAACTGTAAAAGTTGTGGTAACAAGGACAGAAACTGCAGCGGACAATAGTCGGACAGAAACAAGGGAAGCAATCTATCAAGGAAGTGGGGCGTTGCTAACAAGACATTTCAGCAGAAGAATTCCAGAAGATTTTTTGGCACACAATGCTGATATATTAGGATCACAGATGAGTTATGATGACTTTAAGCTCTATGTCCAGACAACCAGACACCTAATCAATGACGACATCGATGCTATAAAGTCAACTGTTTCTATTCATAACATCAATGGAAACGGTGAAGATATGTTGCCCATTCCCGGACATCATGCTCATCATGCCGCCATACCTGGTGACAGAACAGTGACATTGGTATGTCAAGGAGTGACCAGTGAGATAGTGGAGACATTCCAATGCTTAAAGGATGATTTCTTTCTTTCTGTTCAGCAAATAACAGAAGAAGAAAAAAGAAGATTAGTTGACAAAGCCATTATGGTGAGCTACCCCAATGGTAGGGGCCCTGTAGTTTCAGTCGGAGATTTCAAAGAAGTGAGATATCTAGGATATAGATCTCGTACCGGGGACATGAGATTTAAACGTGTCAATAAAGCTGAAGGTATCTGCACTAGTCAAACTGTGTCATATTTAAATAATTGTCTTCAATGTAGTAATTACGAACTTAATGAAATGAGGATAATTTTGAAACAATTGAAAATAAAATTGTATCTAAAGAAAGTACAGGTATTTTTAACATGTTTTAATGCTTTGGCTTACTTTAATTTTATAGTTAAAACCGGGCTTGTCATTAAAATTGGGCCCCATGATTCAAACCAGTACATATGGTTGACCCCGAGAGCATTCTTTGTAATCAGTACCAATGGGTTTACTAATGAGGTGATGTGGTGCTAGTGGCCACATATACTAATATTAATTAACAACACTTTATAATAGATGTGTGTGGGAGCGCAATTTCGAGCCTTTACCCCGGGTGTCATGCAGTCAAGATACGCCACTTAGTAACTCGTAAGATTTGAAAAGTATCAGTGCGTGTGTGTGTGGTGCAGTTTCAAGACAAGAAGAACATTCTATGACATATCTAAATATAATATAATTTCGAAAAAATATCTTCAACATTCTTTGTCCAAATTATCCATTTCAATATTAATGGGGAAACTTATCATACTCATGAGAATATTTATGCCTATAATTATAGCATATTTTTTCTATATTCTCATTGGGGGAAAACATTGGACGGGCCGAACATTTTGTTGGGGGCCACATATTTAAATAGTCCTGGCATTAACACATGGTAACACGTAGACTAATTCTCCAATAAATGAACGTTTTGTATAATACAAGCCAACAAATTAACAGTCTTGCGTATAGAATTTTAGTTGAGTAATTACTGAATTTGATACCGACAAAATTATATTGTTACAATATGTACTAAACTGTCGAAGATACAAAGGATATTAATCTTTACTGAACTGAATTTGAAAACGGGACTGAAATTATAGCCAACCGAGATGTTTGGACAAGACTGCTGAACTGTCTCAAATGTATTTTGAAATAAGAGTAAACAACTTTTAAATCGCAATTGCTACTGTGCTACGTGCATTTGTCTGCCCCTGAATGTAAGTGCTGAATGCTGATAAGCTATAAGCAAAAGGAGAGTACTAAACGAGTATGAATTGAAATTTAAAAAAAAAGATGAAAAGTTTCAACGTTACTAATTGGCTTCTGACAACGAAGAGTTAAAGAGAGATTCTCCCTGTAACTGTTCGTTTTTTTGTTTAGAAGATACGAAAAGGGATTAACAAGTATCTGTTAAGTAGCTCAGCCGTATATGTGTTAGCATGACATAAAGTAAAGGGTTCGGATAAAACCATATAAATAGGCAATACAAAAAAGGAATTATTATTCTTAGGTAGCACTAATCAGTTTTAAATACTTTTCGTGTTGATAGTAAGATATAATAGTTGACATTTTTTGTTTGTTTGAGGGTAAGGGAAGCTTGGGGCTGAAAGTAAAATGGAATGGAAAACATTTTTTTTTTAATCTTAAGGGAGATAACCACTTAAATATTTTTGTAGATTTTGAATTGCCTGGGTTATCTAATATCATGTGTTAAATTTATTGCATCGAAATAAAACTTTATTAAAGTAAAACCTACTGATCCAATTTTAAAATTGTGTAAACAAAATAAAGAAAATGATATCCAAAATCATTGAAAGTTATATTAGTAATTTTTATTTACAATTTAGTTAAAATAAAATGTGTTTTGGTTGGGGTTGGGTGTGGGGGGTGGTAGCATTGATGTTTTGATCGGATGGAGACGACAAGGAAATATATATATAAATATACATATATATATAAATATTGTTTTTATATTTAAACTCTTATTCTAAGTAGATTAATAATATTTATATTGCTAACAGTGTCACAAAACCAAGAGAAAATGTGGAGGGGCATTATACACAACTTACCGACATGTGAAGGTTCGAATGGAGCCCCAATCATAACTTTCAAATATGATGGTGTTGTTGTTGTACATGAAATATGGATGCATGATGGGGTGGCATTGGAGAGTCCTTTAAAAGGAACTCTGTTAAAATGTAAGTACACTTTATTGTTAATTTTTTAAACATATTTTTCTGTAATACAATTTGGTTAGTTCATAAGTGAATTTTCTGGAGTTATTGATGACGCCATAATATTATGTTTATGAAAGTCCACACCTTGTAACAAAATAAATTATTTGTTTCTTTATAAAAATAATATGGTTTATAAAATATATATATTTTTAATGGCATGAATGTGTGTGTGAAACATAGTATCAGTGTAAATTGTTAGTGTAAATATTTAAATTTTTATGAACAGAGAAGTTAATTTAATTTATTTTGGAATGGCAAAAATGTCATTTTTATAAAGTTTAGGTTTTGGAAATAGCTTTGACATTATCTATATTTTATAGACATGTCTGTATTTCAAATAGTATGTACTCAAGAAGACATGCAGAGACCCATCACAGCAAACAGAAATCCGCATACTCCAGAATCTAGAGGGCTGAACTCGTTAACAGATCCACGAAGTGTTGTCAGTAGGCTCCCAGCACGCACTGCTGTTCATCAAGTTACCCCACAAGCTTGTCAACGCCCCAGGCAATCAGACTCATTGATGTCGTGTGTACAACTTAGACTTACCGATATCTCGAGTTCATTTCAAGCATCTTCTTTGTTGACTTCTACAATGACTCTAGACAGAGTCCCTGAAGATAGATCATATTAAGATATATTACCCGTAGTTAGTTAATATTAGAATAGAGCATGTGGATAATGTTATCTCAACTTTTTGATCAAAACTAAAATTTTCATGAATTTCTACATGCTATTTTAATTTGCTTATTTAATATAACAATACGGAACAACTTATTTTATATTTTTGCAATGCTTGCTGCTAATATATTATCTGTTATACCGTATTACTTTTGTACACGACATGTTAGAATGTACGTCTGTATTCATAATTTCAATTTAGTATACTTTGCTACCCACTATAATTTGCTACGAGAAAATGACAAACGTATTTGCCATAATTTTAATACCAAAGGAGATAGCAATCTAGACCAGATAAGTAGGGAGATACCCATACATCAAAGTATCAACAGATCGAAGGCGGCACGGAGAGAAGTTAGACAAGATTTAACCACAGGTCAAAAAAATGGTCACTTAAATAGTGCGTACATTTTGTTTCCAATGTTAAAATGTATTTCAAACTATAAACCCACACCTCTTTTCTTTACTCTGGTTTATCTGCTTAAAACGTTATAAAATCATATATCTGTATATCATATACCCATGTACATAATCTACCCATGTCAATCTTGATCTACCAATGTACATAATCTACCCATGTCAATCTTGATTTATTAATGTACATAATCTACCCATGTCAATCTTGATTTATCAATGTACATAATATACCCATGTCAATCTTGATTTATCAATGTACATAATATACCATGTCAATCTTGATTTATCAATGTACATAATATACCATGTCAATCTTGATTTATTAATGTACATAATATACTATGTCAATCTTGATTTATTAATGTACATAATCTACCCATGTCAATCTTGATTAACAATGTACATAATATACCATGTCAATCTTGATTTATCAATGTACATAATATACCATGTCAATCTTGATTTATTAATGTACATAATATACCATGGCAATCTTGATTTATTAATGTACATAATCTACCCATGTCAATCTTGATTAACAATGTACATAATATACCATGTCAATCTTGATTTATCAATGTACATAATCTACCCATGTCAGTCTTGATATACCCATTAGACCTTGTGTCTTCAGGCTCCATTTGGATGTAGCACATTGCAGTTTGTTTAATGAAGTATTCATTATATCCGTGTTTGACAAATAGCTTAACTGTAAAATTGATATTTAATAAAGATGTGAGAGTATGTATGACTGAAGATTATTATTGTGAGTAGTGAGTGAACTTTGCGACTTGATTGGCATGTGTGGTTGTCATGTGGTGTGACTGGACTTGGTACATGTAGTTGCTTTTATTCAGGAATGTTTTAACGTAAAGGCGTGTAAAATTGGAATGAGTGATAATGAATGTGAAGTATAAAAAGAGTGTAGAATAGGGAATAAAGTTCAGTTGCTACACCGAACACAGACGAGTTGGCATCATTCATTGCTATTACAGGTGTCCTTTAAAGAAAGTAATGGTCTCTAATATAAAACTGAACACATATGTTCATCTGTAACGATATCTGCCCATTTTTGGAAAGATATACTACGCTGAAGTTTATTTTGAACAAATTATTTATTGATGTCTTTGTTACCAAGTATATTATTATTTATAACATAGAGATTTTATTTTTTTTTAAATAAATCTTTAATTTGTTCCCGAAAGAAATAGAATGTAACAATGTAGATTATAAAATATGTTTATTCATTTTTTAAATTTTTTTTTATTAATTCTAATGACATGATTTTAATACAAACCCGACCAAATAGATATAGACATTTTAGGAACAACTTAAACAAACACTAAAAAATCACGTTATTTACAACTGTAATTCGATAGGTGAAATATAGTTTTGCTCTTTCTAACGCAAATAACATGTTTGTCACTTGTCTCCACACATATTTCCCGACTATGGTGGTGCTATACCCGTGGTAACACTGATATCCTAGAAATCACTCATTCGGATAAATGACCTCGATGCAGTTATTCTATTACGACTTCAAAATAGACCGTCCAATCTGTTCCACCCCTCAATTAAATACATTTTCCTTGATGGTTTTTAGTTTACAACCCCTGGCAAAAACTTCCGCATTTCAAAAAAAAACAAACAATAATGCTTTCCTATCGTCTGTATGTTTGTTTTGAAAAGGTTAAATTAAAACGTTATGGGGGGAATTAAAAAACCAAATAACTTTATATGGTATCACATATGTAATAATGTGTGATGGTAAATTTGTATCAAATATCAGTATTTTAGATATAAACATAAAACTGTAATTACATTTAATAGTATGAATAATGACTTCCATATTCATGGCAAAGCTTATTTAAAATGTTAAAATATTGCTTTCACATTTACACGTACTTTAATTGTCCAGGCAAGTTTGGTGATTTCAGATATTATTTAAATTATATTTTCATTTTTGTGGATTGACTAGTTAGGAGGGAGCAGGACACTTTTTCCTCCAAATTGGGGTGGGGGGGCATGTTCGGCCAAGTGGAACCAAAGAACGAATTTTTAGCGATTAAATATGCGACGCGTAATTTTTTTGTTATCATCAATTACTTGTCACTATCAATACTAACATGAAGATAATGGAACTCTGAACACGTTGTTGGCCACAGTCTAATCAGTGTATTTCCATATGACCCGGTCAAAAATTTAAAAACTCTACAAAGCAAAGTTTTTCTTATAAATCCTTTATAAATGTTATATTGAGCAATTGAGGGTTTGGGGGGGGGGGGGCTAAAAAATTGACCAAACATGCAGTCAAGTAACGCATTTTGTAAGAATCCCAATTAGTGCTTTCCCCCCCCCCCCTCCTCCCAAAAGCAGGTCCACAACCGAACATTATTTTTAACGCTCCTGAACTATATTATTATTCTATAATTCCAACCACTTTAGCACCGAAAAATTTTAATCCTTAAAGACAATCATTATTAGCAATTAAAATATTTATCGAAATGTGTTTCATTTTACCATTGCCTTGTATATAATATTGTATATTGTAGCTATTTAGAGTATTTACAGACGTTGAGGGAATGTAAATTCATTATTCTTCAATTAGGGGCAAAGTTTACCAAAAGTCCTATGAAATGAAACAAAAATAACTTGACTGATTTTTACATAGTACGATACACTTGCACAAGACACACACACACGTTGGTGGTAGACTACATCTAGTTCGAAAAAGTATGTCTGCCTGCCTGTCTGTCTGTCTGCCTGCCTACCTGCCTATCTATCTATCTATCTATCTATCTATCTATCTATCTATCTATCTATCTATCTATCTATCTATCTATCTATCTATCTATATATCTATCTATCTATCTATCTATCTATCTATCAATCTATCTATCTATCTATCATCTACCTACCTACCTACCTGCCTGCCTGCCTACCTACCTACCTACCTACCAACCAACCAACCTACCTACCTGCCTACATACCTACCTACTTACCTACCCACCCACCCACTATAGCCACCCACCCACCAAACCCACCAAACCTACCCACCCACCATACGCACCCACCTACTTACCCACCATACCCACCCACCTACAAACCTACTTACATACCTACCTATTTATCTATCTATCTATCTATCTATCTATTTATCTATCTATATATCTATTTATCTATCCATCTATCTATCTATCTATCCATCCATCTATCTATCTATCTATCTATCTAATAAAATAGTAACCTCTATTTTGAAAATTTAATTTTTACTTTTAATTTTTATTAACGTCAATGATTTTCTTAATTGGTAAACACATGATTATTTGTAAAATGAAAATATAGCATCTATTTTTCACAATAGTAATGTCATTGATTTGAAAGATATTGTCATCCAATTATAAATGTACAAACCCTATTTCTTATCCCCGATATATGTGTACCTTAGAAGGTTAATTATTTATCAAATCTGTGGCGTATCTTGTGCTGCATTGTGCAAAATAAATGCATCGTATCACCCCCCCCACCCAACAGACTTTAAAAAAAAAAAAAAATCATCCACTGGATTGTAACTCCCTTACTTATGCAAAAATATTTTTGTTTGCATTTTATATGCTTTGTTCTTATTTGAATGAGTGATAAGTGCATTAATGAATGCTATTATTCTATTTAGTTTCGCTGTACTTATTAAATTAAAGTGCATTTTCTTATTAAAATTATTTTTAAAGGTTAAGTTTTTACTACTTTATAAATTTCATAACAGTTTGTTTTTGGAATGAATAAAAAGTAAAAACTTATTAAACGCTTTTTTTTATTCAATCAGAGAACTTTTAGCTTTGGCTCAATTGGCAATTAGCGCTATGACGTCATTTGCGTGATTATTTAGAACAAATTATTTGTATTTCGCAATATTAATAACGCACTAAAATACGCTCTAAAAATAACTGATATTTGGGTTTTCCCGATAAATGTGATTACTGTGTAATTCTTTTATCATAATTTTTATTTTTTATTTTTTTCCATAACTTCAAACGCATATAAAATGCTTAAGATTGTTTCTTAGTTGTTACTTTAAATTTATTTGTAATTTATAATAATAATAATAATAATTAAACTTTTACTAAAATGAAAGTGGATATATAGTATATTTTTGGGCATTTCAATTTATTCGATTTCCATAAAATAATAGACAATAACAATGATTTTTTTTAAGAATCCGAACGTATCTAAATTATTTCGGCTCTTCAGCGTTACTGTCAGCATAGATCATTCTTATAAACACTGTCGTCAAAATGTTCGATTATGTATTACGCCATCTCTGATTCTGAATTGGTTATTTTTATATGTACGTAGACATTCTGTAACACACCAAGTTCTTCACTTCTTTGTTGATTAAGGTTAAGAAAATAATTACATGGTAATATTTGTAATCATTCATTTACTCCGACCGGAATGAAAACTTTCGGTATGTAACACATATTTGGAAAACATGGAATCCACAGGGAAAAAGAAAGTGAGGAAGACCTAAGAATACATGGAGACGCGAGCTAGAGACAGACACGCAAAATATGGGATACACCTGGAAGCAATTGGAAAGGAAAGCACAGGACCGGGATGAGTGGAAAATTCTTGTGGACGGCCTATTCCCCAGACGGGGTAAAAAGGCATTAGAAGAAGAGGAATATTTGTAATCATTCATTTACTCCGACCGGAATGAAAATTTCGGTATGTAACACATATTTGTTTGTTTGCATTAATTCTGGAGGCTTAACGTAAAAGTTTTGGTTGAATCAACTTTGTATGCAAAATTTAGAACTCTTGTATTACCCACATCATTTAGTATCTTATACGGTGCTGGGTGGCCTAAAGGTCTCAACTGAAATAGTCATAAGTCTGAGGACTGTGGTTCAGTTCATAGCAAAACCATACAGTGAACAAAATGACAACAACAAACAAAACGTGAAAGTATTTCAAAATGTAAAAAAACTAAGATTAGTTTTAAATCCTTACAAAAAGTAATGAATGAATGACATGTGCAGACAGTGACAGTCAACGTAAAATGTTATATCCGCCTTCAAAGTATCTGGACCATAGTATGATTATTGCTAATGTTGTCTTGAACATTTCATATCACCACAGATAAATGGACGGTACGGATCGCCTTTACAAAGACAGATGTGAGTGCGAGTTTTTTGCGTGTGGATGCCTCCGCGTAATAATAATTTCAGGGTATTTTTTTTTCATTACTTTGTAAATAAGAAATATATGATAGGATTATATTTGATAACACTGAATGACAAATTACAACAACAAAAACATGACGCATGAAAAAATCTATTTTCAAGTCAAAAACTGACTAATCCTAGTTGTTTTAAAAATACTGAGTGTTTAAAAAAAATTAAGAAAACATTTTTAATTCCTTTAAAATTTAGATCCTTAATCACAAACATTTTTAGTATTTAAATTTAAGTTCGTATTTTTTAAATTTTCCATTGCATTGTAAATTATAGGGAATTAAATATCCTAACTATTTAATTTTTTTAACGATGTTAATTGATATTAATTTACTACTCTTTAATTCACTATACTTTGATTAGGGCCAAACATAGATACATATACTTCTTTTCGTTGCTTATACCAAAAACGTGTCTATTGACTATTATTTGAAATTCGTGCCGAAATATGATGTGAAATTAAATTCTAAGACGAAATGTTTAGTGTGAACTAGAATTAAACTAACATTTTTCGCAGCTGGTTGATGATCATTATTGTTTATTCCGTATTAATTTATTTATTTACTTTTTTTAAATAAATTTTTAGGAGCATTTCATGGTTTATACATAGTGTCGGTAAGGCCCAAACATGTCATTCTACAAAAATGGTCCATTGTTGATAAATTTTAATTAGATTACCCTAAATAGATGTTGATTCTTTAGAACAACTAAAAAAGAACAACATAAAAAAACAGAGGCCAGGGCATGGTTCTGATTTAAAAGGGCAATCCCTAGTAAACAGCGCCTATTTAGCTTAGAATGGAAGATTTTTACCTGAATCATTCTTGTAAAAAGATTTTTTTTTTGAAGAGGGCTTTGCTGGCAATCTCAGAATATATATTTTAGAAATATAATATAAAATTGGAAAGTTTTTCGTTAGCAAACTTTTTTCGTTTATATACGCTATCAAGTCATTGTTACTTTTGTGCATTGAAGGAATAATTGTACACTATTTTAGGATTGCGTTTAGGTGCAACGGGTACATGGCGTCACAACGAAGTATGAATAATGTGCAATTTCGAGGTAAAGTTTTGTTTCTTTTCCCATGATTTATGTATGTATTTTTATTTTAATGGTGTTAATTTGACATCTCAATTATTTCGAGACATTAGTGTTGATTAAAAGTATTTCTCAGACCCCCCCCCCACCCACCCCAATCCCCGTTATTCAACTATGAGTTAGGGGAATGGAATAAAAACACATATCCTGCCAGCGTTTTTCTTTCTTTTTTTTTCCAGGTGACAATTTGTAAATGAAAAATAAATAATCGTATTGTTTTTTTTTTAAATTTCGGATGTAAAAGAAAGGGGAAGGAAGGCATCTTTGGGAAGAAAAATAAAAAATTAGATTTGACTTTCTTAGGCTTGGAATTTAACTCCAGTTTTCTGGTATGGAACTACACCTGATTTTACAAAACAGCCACCCCAAATTCATACAAAAGTTTGAAATTGATCAGTTTTAACAACAGCCAAAAATATATAGGCCTTCAAAAACAGGTGTTTTAGAAAGTTCACTTGATTTGATAATTTTATTAGCTAAAAAATGCGATCACTTATAGTGTTACTGGCGTAAGCGTCTGACAGAAGTTATCAAGTTCAAGGTGTTTGAAGTGGTCTAGGGGGTGGGAGTGGTTTTGATTCTACCACAATGTGTTGGGATGGACGCCCCTGATCCTGTCATGTAGTTGTTCTATAATTTAATGCAATTATAAATATTTAATTTAATATTATATATATATATATATATGTATATGTATGTAAATTATAGATATTAGCACAAGAGGAATGTATTCATGGAAACAAGACATTCAATGAGGAGACAATATATCAATGAAACAAACATGTATAAACAAGAAATAAACCAGAATTTAACCACTGATGATAACAGCGGTGACTTAAATCGTAAGTAACCATCAAATTGTGAAATTATCTTATTGACTCAACATATACTCTTTATTGTTTCAAAATCCTATAAAAAAGAAAATCTCTATTTTAAACGGACCTTAACATTTTATTGTCAAAATTCAAAAAAAAAATTAAAATGTTGGCAGTTTCAAATATAATTTTGACTCTCGTGTCGTAATAATAATTTTAATGCTACCTTGCTATTTAGATATGTCTTTAAAAACCCGATGTCAAATTGACATGTTTGAGATTTAGCAAGTCAAAAGGAGGTTTTAGTGTATGAAGTGTGTTTAAATATTAAAATACAAAGAACGAATTCTTTTTTTTTTATTTACAAAAAAAATGAACCTAAAAAAGAATATTTGTAACTCCATTTATTCTTACATTAAAGGCTTTTTTGGGCGCACGCTGCCATTTATAATTTCCAATTTCACACAGGTTAAGTCACAAATTATTTAATCCTTTACGCTGAGTTAAACCCATTTAGTTAACTATACGTAGGTCAAGCTGCCTTAAATGGACACCAACAGGAAGGAGCTTACAATATCCAACGACCACACACTATTTCACAAGCTACAAGTCAGGGCTATGGGGGAACGCATGAAATAGTTACATCAGCATCCCCCACAAGATGACTATTTAAACTCATATATAGCCACACTGAGGAAATAGTGGTACTTAGCAAGTGGTATTGATTTTAAACAGTGCAATGTGGGCCTGCATGTATGTCTTAACTCAGTCATGTCTCGTAGATATATAAACTATCTTTCAAGTCACCATAAACTAAAGCATTTAAAAAATATTTCGGTTTCACATAGCCATCTCGTATCATTACCATCTTTAAAATTCATTTTAAAATATTTTTTTTTAATATTTAAAACGTGTTTTATCACAAAATAGCATTTATTAAATTGTTTCTTTTATGGCAACAAATATTTTTAAGTTATTTTTTTTTTTTTTTTTTCTAAACATCCATTTCATATTAATGAGAGTGCACAATTAGATATTGTTTGTTTTAACAATATCTTTTAATTTTTTTTATTTTATTTTTAGTGTTAATCATAATATAGATTTTAGGGGGATTATATTAAATATTTAAATTTTTAGTTGCATACTTATGTATAATATAAAATTTAATTTCAATTATTATATTAAAATTAGGTAGATAATATATTGGTCATCTGTTTTCATTGATTTGCTTATTTCAAAATTGTCAAGTATCCTGTATTTTGTCTTTAATTCTAGTTTATTAGAGGGCGTAAACAAATTTACAATCCATGAGATGTAAAAGTTTTGAAAAGAAATTGTATCATTCACTGAATGTAATAAACTAGTAGAAATCATTGTCTTTAAGGTATTCATTACAGTATAATATCTATTATTGGGGACTGAGATGTTTTAATTGATTTGGGTCCTTAATAAAGTCAATACATTGTAAGAAACTTAGTTTACTGAGTTATCTCCCGTGGCGTGGTGGACTCGAATATCTCATTAGGAAATGGCGTCAGCGGGCCGTCGAGCTTACGCTCCCAATGCCCTCCCCGGCGCCCACCCGCACCTGCCAGCCGCCCCGGCGGCAGGCCGTGCGGAAGGGCGTCAGAGACCCCCGCGGACGTGGAGCGTACCCGCCCGCAACCGCTCGATCAGGTTCGCCGACGGAGACCCTCCCCGCCCGGAGACATCTGGTCGACCGAAGACGCTGTGTTTCAAGCGTCCGTGGTCCACTCTCCTAGGGGCCGGGACGGTAAATTAACGTCCTAATATCTCCCCCCACCCGTCCCGGGGAAGCATCGGACGCCCTCTAAGAGGGATTCTACAGTGGGTTTCCACCTCGCAACTAATTTGCGAGATAGCTGGGACGAAACGGTTGCCTAGGAGCAGCTTTCTCAGGGCTGCATATTTAGAATCACCGGCTATTGGCTTCCACCACAGCCTATAGCCTCATATCCCTTAACGGCAACTTGTAATCATGATCCCTACCATGTGTTTGCCTTTTCTTCCACCTGCGAAGCATCACAGGTGGCAGCCCTGTAGGAGCCGTTTATTCCAGCAACTACCATGCATGGCCGTGTCTGCCACGCGGGACACGCAATGGTGCTAGTGTGCCCCGGGTTAACGCCGAGGGGGTCGGTGGCCAGCGCTTCCAAATCGGCAAGCCACTACAGACTTGTCAACCGGAATCCCGGTGGTGGACTAATAGGGTGGACCCGTCTTCCCGAAACCAAAAAACCCCGGCCGACCGCATGTATCCCAACGCAACGGGAGTAGCAGTGTCTACATGATTACTTGTTGCCGTTGATGGATATGAGGCTTGGGTTGCGGTTAAAGCCCATGCCGATGTTATTAGCTACGCGGCCGTGAGAAAGCCTCTCCTAGGCAACCGTTTCGTCCCAACTTTCCGTCTTAAATGAAAGAATCCTTGGGCGGTGGGGGGTGGTAACGCAACACCTTCCCTCCTGAGTGGAAGCAAACCCGCCCAGTCTCTTGGGAGAGTGGACTGCGAACGCTTTAAACGCAGCGTTCTCGGTCAACCGGATGTCCCACAAGGCAGAGGGGAGGTTCCTGGAGTGCCGCAGCACGGTCTGTCGGCGGGGAGACCCGGCACCGGGCCCGTGTGGAGGGGTTCCGGGGGAGCATTAAGGGCTCGCGCTTTACGGCCCACCGATGCGATCTCCTCTGTGACGTATATAGTTCCGTACGGATCGCAAAGGCCTGAGCCGGGAGGCTTTAGACCAGTGGCTCTCAACCTGTGGGTCCTGACCCTTTTCGGGTTCGAACAACCCTTACACAGGGGTCGCCTAAGACTATCGGGAAAAAACATTGAAATATTTATGAAGTAGCAACGAACATAATTTTATGTTTGTGGGCGTCACCACAACACAAGGAACTGTATTAAAGTGTCGCGGCATTAGGAACGTTGAGAACCACTGCTTTAGACCTTTGTTCCCCTCACGTTCTAAGTATAAAGTGCTCTTAGGAGTCTTGCAGCTGAACCCCAGTTGGTGAAAGCGAGTTTTTTCATCAGGTTTAATTTGCTTTTGGCTTTGGCACACAGTTCGTTTACATATTTATGCCATTTAAGTTTCTAATCCAGCTTCACCGCCAGGTTCATTGGAGTCTCGTCCCATTTCAGGTATTTTCCGCTGATCGTTAATCGAATGTTATGCTTTAGTGCGTTAAGTTAATTTGAAAGTCTTTTCCATGTTTTCGACCAATTTTTATCTAGCCACGTAGGCTTCTTTCCTGTTTGGGTTGTTTTAAGTCTTTGCCTTAGCTCCACATGAATAGGTCATCCCTGAACATTACGTTATGGGATTCCAAATCTTGTCAGGTCATGTTCGTAGGCGAGAAATAGTGTGCAGCTATTTTCCCACACACGATGTTATTGTTACCGGTCGGTATCTGGATGGTAAGTCTTTGAATTTCCATGTTTGGGTATGGGAAAATCTTTGGAATTCTTCCACTTCTTTAAAAACTTTTACTGATAGAGCCATCTCTTTTTAAGACAGGAAATTTATTTCTGAAAAATAAAAATATATTAACACTTTGGTTTTCATAAAATTTGAAAATATTTCTGAAATAGCTTTAAAAAAAGATAATGTAACAAATGGATGATCAATTTTTAATAGGATTCATGATGTTTGTGGAGAGATGGGACACTATCTTAAATTTCCCACACATTAGCCTTATGATAATTAATTTTAAGCAACCGTGTAAGCTTTAAAAAGTCATAATATAATGGGACAAAATTATGGTCAGTAAAATTATATTTTAACATATAAAATTGCCGCGAGTGGACATGGATTAATGCCAAGGTATGGAGATTGAAAGGACTCCGCCGAAATTGAGTATGTAGGGATATATTATAATACTAAGTAAGCTATAAGAGCACAAAGTTCAGAATTACTTTCGAGGTCTTCCGCGACAAGCTGCGACGGGAAACACACTAGCAGAGAATAAGAATATATTACATTTATTGTCGAAAGTAAAGGTAATAAAGTTAGAGTAAAAGAGAAATCAGGAACTGACTTTCGATTTCAATGTGTTTACAAATCAATAGATAAGAGTACCAGCACGATACGGTGAATGATTGTCAGTGAATTTTATAAGTAATCAGAAGTAATCAACATCAGGTGTGTATATTTGTGTGCATATTTTTTCAATTAAACTGAGTAAGGGAAAATATAAATATAAAACAGCAAACTGTAGCATGGAAAGTGTGTACATGGGGAGGTTTGATGGGTTTATTGGAATCTAGAGTAATCTCTAATGTTGTTTTAATTGATACAACAAAGTGTTTCGTCTTCTATGGCGCTATTGACAGGTTACCATTATGGAACATTTGTTTGTTTGTTGTTGTTGTTTTTTTTTGTTTTTTTGTGACGCAACTTATTCTATAGAATGTGTTATCTTTCCACGCGTTATCTTTTATTGACTACTGTTTCGAAGCTAATGACTATAGATTTTTCAATCCACCAATTAAATCCACCATGACAACCTTAAGACAGCTCTCTCAAAGCATCAAAATTTTCTTCCTAAAAGCAATTGAAAAATAAAATGTACTTCTTTCCTCCGATTTTCCACCCTCCACTAAACATTTAAGTCATTCCTCATAAACTGTTTGTTAATTTGTTGATCATATTTCTTCTTCCATTCCATCTTTAATTTCCTCCACGTCGTTCAAAAACAGCCCATTACGATCCACCTGTTTTTCTATTTATTCTAAACTCGTCTTGACATGTAAACCTTATCCGTCTCATGATCGTGTCTCGTTGTAGAACGATATAATTACCTTTTTATGAATACTATAATAAAGTTTAATCTGGTCAACAGGGACACCTGTAAAAATATAAAATATGCACAAAATCAAAAAGAAAAAAATATTAAATCTTCCTCTCTGCGCGTCTGTAAGTTGAGGATAAGTATAGTTGAAGGGTGCCTCAAGGTGTGAGGTCAATTGGAGCTCAATCGTGTGGATTTTTACAGTCCTTCACACAGTAAATCCAATGAGGGCATGGTCTTCCTCTTGTCCTTTTACCAGAGTGCTTGCCATTGTTAACTTGCAATGCGGGTGATTGTTAGGAAATTAGTAAAACACAGTAAGGTTAAACCTGATCAAAGGAACGCAACAAAACAACGAACGTGTCGGCAGGAAGCCTTCATCAGCGAACAAACAGAAACACGAATAAAATTAAAAAATGTATCAAAAAATATATAATATAGCACTTAGCTCAGAAATAGTATCCAAGAGGGCAGCAAAAGATAAGTGACAGAGAGTAAGTGGGAGAAAGGTTAAATAGGGAAGAGGGAAAGAAAAGAGGAGAAATAAGTCAACTGCGATAGGTCGTGACGTGGAGGGGCGGGGCCAGGTTCAAACAGTGAATAGAGACATGACATTCAAACCATGTGGGTACAAGGTGTTATAGGTCAGAATAAGCTTGTGCTCCAAATTCACCCGGCTGGGTGTGTTCGTGCTGGCCACAATCGCGCAAATTGAAAAGTCCGCCTTGCCCTGGTGGTCGGCCCTATTGAAGTGTTTGG
Source organism: Omphiscola glabra (assembly GCA_964017045.1). Lineage (NCBI taxonomy): Eukaryota > Metazoa > Mollusca > Gastropoda > Lymnaeidae > Omphiscola > Omphiscola glabra. Next base: position 13,734,209 of record OZ024798.1, on the reverse strand, counting down.
AGACAGGACACTGTTTATCTTGTGTAATATTACGGAGGTGTTCAGTACATCGGTCAGAGAGTCTGCGTCCTGTCTCCCCAATGTATGACATCTGGCAGCGGGTGCAAACAATAGCGTAGATAACATTGCGGCTAGTACAAAGGAAGCCGCCGCGTATCTGAAAACTACCCTTAGGGAAATGTATGTTTTGAGCCTGGAAGACAAAAGGGCAAGTATTGCATCGGCTGCGGCCACATGGCTTGGTCCCGAAGTGGGAGGGGGCAGCATTGATACGACTGTGTACAAGGAGGTCTCTCAGATTTTTGTCCCGTCTAAAAAACAATGAGAGGCGGGGAGGAGAAGATGTCACGTGTCTCATTGTCTGCGAGTAATATAGAACGGTTTTTAAGGAAAACACGTTTAGCTATCAGATTGTGTGGGTGATAAGTGATGATAAGTTTGGTCCTGTCAACATTGTCGCTCAGACGAGGCCTGAATGCATCAGCACGGGTTATCTTCTTAACCCTTTGAAGGGCTGATGAAAGTACTGTCTCCGGGTAAGACCTACACCGGAAATAGTCTATCATCTCAAGTGCTTTGTCCCAAAAGTCCTCCTCCGACTGACAAAGTCGACGAAGACGAAGTAATTGAGAAAAAGGAATAGAGTCTTTACAGGATTTAGGGTGGGAGGAGGAGTAGAGTAGATAGCTGTGGCTGTCAGTTGGCTTAAAGTAGGCGGAGGTGAGTAGGCTGTCAGTGTGAAGGGTGACTGTGATGTCCAAGAAGTTGACTGAGGTTTCAGAGATAAGAGATGTGAATTTAATGGAGGGGTGAAAGGAGCCTACAAAGTCAATGAAAAGGTCAAGTTCGCTCCTCTCCATGGTGGTGACCCCTATACCGTCATCTATGTACCTTTTATAGAATTCGGGAAGACGTCCAGTATAGCTGCTTTCGACCATGTGTTCGAAATGTCCCATAAACAAGCATGCATAGCTGGGTCCCATTTTGGTCCCCATAGCAACACCACTGATTTGGTCGAAGAACTGGTCTCCAAACTCAAACGAATTGAGGGTAAGGACCAGTTCAGCCAATCGGAGGAGAGTGTTGGTGGGTATTGAGGGATGGGGTTTAGTCTCGAGAAAGAATTTGAGAGCTAAAAGACCGTCAGTATGGGGGATAGAAGTGTATAAAGAACATACATCAAGAAGAAATAGATGATGTTTCTTTTCAGGAGGGATCATGAAAGATTCGAAGGTTTGTAGAGCATGGTTGGTGTCCTTGATATAAGTAGGCAGTGAGGATACGATTGGTTGAAAGACTCCATCAAGGAATTCCGAGATATGTTCAGTGGGGCAAGAGCATGCTGAGACAATAGGTCTGCCAGGGTTACCGTACTTGTGTATTTTGGGAAGTAGGTAAAAGCATGGCTTGCCGAGGTCACTATCAAAGATGTGTAAGGCAGAGGCCGATTTAGGGAGTGCCGATTCTGCAATCATTTTCTTGATAGTCTCTTTTACCATGTTGTTATGTTTGGTAAGAGGGTTGTTGGTCCTCGGTTGGTAGAACTGGCTGTCTTCTAGTTGCCTATGGGCCTCCTTGATGTACAAATCTTTGTCCCACACAACAACAGCACCCCCTTTGTCAGCTGGTTTGATGACGATATCTTTACGGCTTCGTAGCTTGGAGAGTGCATGTGATTCTTTTTTAGAGAGATTAGATTTACGGAGTGGATGCAAAGAGAGGTTCTTGATTTCTTGTTCCGTGCTCCTTATATATAGGTCTAAAGCTTTGGATTGGTTAGATGGTGGTGTCCAAGTGGATTTGCGTTCTCTGTGAAACGGGAATAACTCATCCTCAGGGAGGTCAGTACTTTTCCCAGGTGATTGTTAGGCAGTCTAACCAGTTGGACAAACCAATCGGTTAGTTATTTGCCCATAAATTTCCTTACTGGTATGGCATTAAATATGTATCTTATTTTGTTTTGGCCATATACTTTCTTACTTGTATGGCATCAAACATTTTTTTTGTTTTTTGGCCATATAATTTCTTACTTGTATGGCATCAAACATGTATTTTATTGTGTTGCTTGGCCATATACACTATTACTGGTATGGCATCAAAAATGTATCTAATTTTATTGTTTCCAAATGTGGTTCTTCATGATTTACAAGAAGCACATCTTAAACATCTCGCTGGTGAATATTGTAGAGAGCTTTCGTGCTCTGATTTCTGCCTCTGCTCTCTGTGTTTGTACGATAACACCAGCTTTATTGTCACTTGTATTGCTACAATCAGGAAACAAAAAAACCATTTGATCTTTATTTGTCTAGTATACTATGATTCCCTTTAAGCTCTGACTGTCACGACTTGTTCCCTCTCCAATCTCCAAGTCGGCACCTTACATTCTCCATCCTCTGAAGGTATTCTCGTTCTGTGTTTTTCTTCTTTTTCTTTTTTTTTTTTCTTTCGTCCTTTACGTTGTTAATGGTGTTGACATCTTAGGCTGAAATCACAAGGCTGGTTATTTTTTTCATTTGAAAGATAACCTGGACCCCTGAAAATCAAATCGCCTGTCTCCTACGCCCCTGGGTAACACTAAGGAACATAATGTCTTGATGATTCAGTTGGGCATCAGTGGAGTCGCAGAGGTTGCCGGAATTTTTATTGTGTCAAAGTTATCCGCTAAAGGGACTCCATCCTGGAATTTTATTCTCAGTTTGTCCTTCTCTTAGAGAAGTTGCCGTCAAAGGATAACAAGTCCCATCCACCCGTGGTGCTGTTGATGTTTTTCTTTTTCTAGGTTTTGGTGGGTATGGGAAAACAAGTGTGGGATTGCCTCATTTTAGACCGCTCGACCGCCAAACACCATATCTGCATATATTTCAAGGAGATTATATTACCGTTACAAGAAAAAGATGAGAAAGATCATTATCTTTTCATGTGTGATTTATAAAAACATATCATTGAAATGTAAAACATTACAAGAAAATCAAAGAAAAATTTATCTAAAACTGTAATCAGACCAGATACGCAAGTGTAACTTGGACCCTAACAACAAATGTAGAAATATATTACACATTCATGGGTGAGAAAAGTTCTCTGGAAAATATAAGGACCATCAAAGGATGAATATAAATAGAGAATACAAACCAACTAGGAATTATATAGTCTCTATCAGGATCCCACGCTAGTAGCATAAATAAAAAAGGTAGTTTACGCTTTGTCGGAGACTTAGAAAGAATGCCAAATGACAGGGGTGTGAAAAGGGTGCAACATCAAAACCCAAGAGTAAAACGACTAAAAGGCAGACCTGGGCTTAGATGGATGGATGACGTGGAAATAGATCTACAGCAGCTGGGAATCCAAGCATGGAAAAGAAAAGCATCGTGTAAGTCTGAGAGGAAGGCAGTGATGAGGCAGGCCGAAGTCGTAAATGGGATGGAGTGCCAAAAGATTGATGTAAAATCTGCGTTGAAGGAAGTGGGGAGGCAGGCCAAAGCCCTAAATGAGCTGTAGTGCCACAGCGATGGATAGATCCCTGAAAATAATGAGATTCTCGATCTTTCCATGGGTTTTTATTAGCCGTACAACCAAAAGACTTTTTTCTCTTTAACCTATTCCTCCTTGTTGCTTTAAGTCTGTCGCTAGGAAGAGAAAATATTTTAACAAAACATCAATGGTCCCGCCCAGTAGATCATCGCGTCATGTCTCGGGGTGCCTACGGCGCCCCGACCGTCATGCCCCATGGCGCCAATGGACAAATTACCTAGAAATCGGCAAAAGGGCAAATTAGACTTTAAACTGATTAATTGCAGATTAAGAGGAGCAAACATAATATTCGATATGAACAAAACAATTTATAAAATTCCGAAAATAGGAGCTGCACTGGAGCTATCATAAATTTGTCAGGAGCTGAACTTGTGAACACTTCAGTTTATCTGTTTCATTTCCTTTCTTTATTTAATTTCAAATTCAAAATAGCGCAGCAAATTTTCTTCTGACTTTGATCGAAATGGTTAAAATTGCTTGCCCGTTAGAAAGACAATACAAAAAATAACTAAATATAGGCAATGTGTGGAAAGACATAATAAAGCTTAAAATCTAGACAACAATACAGAAGGAGAAAAATGGATAGATTCTAAATAAATGCATGGTAACACCAGGTAGTAAATTTTACGAAAGCCATTAGAGTAGCACAACTTAGATTGCAGTCGTGCGTCTGTTTCGTGACCCCTGGGTTCAAACACTACAAGTTTACACTTATGACGTCATCGCCAATAAAAATCGGGAAATTCCTTAATGACAAACTATTCAAGCTTCAAAAAGGGGGGGGGGGGGGTGAAGCAGGTGGGAAAATAGGGCCCCATTCAGGTTGAAGCAGCAAGAACATACGCGGGGTAGAGAAAAACCATAAGGGAGGCGAACTAAAGGCAGACACAGTGTGGGATATAACTTTAAGCAACGATATGAATTCACAGAAACAAGATAATAGGAAAATTCTATTGACAGTCTGAGACACGGACGGGGTAAAATAAATAAGTGGTAGCAGTGGTGGAGGGAAACATCAAAGATGGACCATATAAAAATAAAAGGAGGGCGTTTCCGCCGAAACCCTTTGACAGACAAAAAGAGATTGTTGTAGATATGTAGATGACAGTAAATTGTAGGCATATTCAATTACGGAGCTGACATATCAAAGAATTTGCGAATACGATGAACATGAAACTTTAAAGATTCGAAATAGACACAATGAAATAGCATAAGAGGTAAATGGAAGATGACTATAAATCAGCGAGGACTTGGTAAAGCAAAAATAGTGGATAAGATGCATGTATCACGAAGAAAAAAAAACACAAGGGTATCAAATGGGCTCTTGTTTTACCTGCAGATAATTGTAACTGGCACCACCAAAGACTGAAATATTAAACACGTAGTACGCTGAGAACAATAAATAAGACAGCATTAAACGTGGAACTCCTTCCAAAGCCGAATAGTTTCATGTGCTAAATATTTCCTTCTACCTAGATATCCCGATGTTTTCAAAATCTGACGACAGGGCTCTTGTATGAAACATATTGATCTAGTTCACCAGTGATCACAGTGTTAACTTCCCCACAATTAAACTAGATAGATTAAAATCTTTTGGAGACGATTTCATCACAAGTTTTGTAAGTTATGTTATTCATTATAAGCCGCTAAATGTTAATACTGAAGGATGTTAGTAATATTTTCTTTTTTAAAACAAATTTAACGATTGAGAAATGTCCAAAGTGATTATTACATATTTTGTACGTCAATACGTAAATAAAGTAGATCTACTTTAATACGTAAGTATTAATGTATATTAGTTTGTGCATTTGTGTGAGTTTGACTAGTTGTGTTATATTTGTTTTTCAATCAACCGTGGAAGGGCAAGCAACCGTGGAAGGGAAAGCAACTGTGGAAAAGCAACCGTGGATGTGAAATGTGAAAGTCATGGGCTCAACGTGTGCTTAATTTCCTCTTAATTGGTACAACTCTGTACGGATCGCCTTTACAGCATACATCACACACAAAAAGTGAGTGTTTGTGAGTTTGAGGATGCCTCAGCGTCATAATTTCTTAATTTAAATGGCTGACGGCATTTGTTTCATTTGTTTGTAAATATAACATATATGATAGGATTATATTTCAAAACACTGAACGAAAAGTTACAACAACCAAAAAACATGACGCCCTTAAGAAATATGTTTGAACAAATCAATAGCTCCATGATCTTGGTTGTTTTAAATACACTGACATATTATAATACTGAGTATTTTTTTAAAAGGTTTAAAAACATATTCTGAATTCCTTTCAAATTTAAATCCTTAATTGCATTCATTATTTCCATTTAAATTTTAGTTCATATTTGTTTAAATTTTCCATTGCATTGTGAATTAGAGCGAATTAAATAACCTAACTATTTAGATTGAATAACGACATTAAATGATATTAACTTACTACTCTTTAATTCACTATACATTGGTTAGGGCAGAACCTTAAACAAAAGTCAAGGCTTTCTGAGAAATAAAAATAAAATATATTAAGGCCTTCAAAAATCAAATACTTTAAAATTAAAAAGGGCACCATGAAACTAGTATTCCGTATTAATTTATTTTATTTACATTTTTTTTTTCCTTTGAACATTTCATGATTTACACATAGTGTCGGTCGGTACCAAACGTGTCATTCTCCACAAATGTGCCCTTGTTGGTAAATTTTAAAAAGATTGCCTTAATTGATGTTAATTCTTTAGAACAACTAAAGCAACCAAAAAAAAACAGTGGGCATGGCATGGGTCTGAGCAAAAAAGGGGAATCCACATGAACTATGGCCTGTTTCCCTTTTGAATGAGGAAACGGTTTCATTGAACCGTTTTTGTGTACAGTTGTATTTTTGAGGGGCTGTGCTGGTAATCTCAGAATATATGTATAAAAAATATAAAACAAAATGTATATACATTATTCAAGTCATTGTCAGTTTTGTGCATTGCAGGAATCATTGTCCAAGATTTTATGATTGCGCTCATGGATAACGGTTACATGGAGTCACAATGAAGTATGAGTAATGTGCAGTTTCGAGGTAAAGTTTTGTTTCTTTTCTCATCTTTGTTTTGGCCATCTTCACACGTATAGTATAAATGTTTACCTATGTATTTGTATTTTAATGGTGTTAAATTGACATCTCAGTTATTTCGAGAAATCAGTGTTAATTAGTATTCCCCTCCCCACACGCCACTCGGTGCGGCATTATATTTTAGAAAATGTACAAAGTTAAAATTCCTATTTTCTGTATGCCATCTGTGACCTTGAATATTCCACTATGAGTTAGGAGAATGGAATAAAAACACATATATTGCCAGCGTTTTCCTTTTTTTCCCCCCATATAACAAATTGTTATAAATGAAAAACAAATAATCTTATTATTCTTTAATAAATTGATGTAAAAGAAAGTGGATGGTAAGTATCTCTAAAAGGAACAAAAAATAATTGGATTTGACTGTTCAAGCTTGGAATTGATCTCCTGTCCTCTGGTATGGAGCTACACATGATTTTACAGAGCAGCCATCCCGAAGTCAAACAAAAGTTTGAAAATTATAATTTTTAACAACAAAAAATATATACACCTTCAAAAATATGTGTTTTAGACGATTCACATTATTGGAATTTTTTTTTTTTTAGAATTTTAAGAATTATATAGTTACTGGCGTAATCGTGTGAAAGAAATTATCAATCTCAAGGTTTTGGTGGAAAGGGTCTAGTAGGGAAGGGGATTTTGATTCAACCACAATAGGGTGCGATGGACGCCCCTGATCCTGTCATGTAGTTGTTATATGATTTAATGCCTTTGTAAATATTTTAAAAATATATATATATATATATATGTTTATATAAGGACATGTATATGTATATTATAGATATCAGCACAAGAGAAAATTATGTATCGATGGATATAAGGGATTCAATGAGGGGACAATATAACAATGAAATGAATGTGTATAAACAAGAAATAAAACAAGATTTAACCACCGATAACAATGATGACTTAAATCGTAAGTAACAATCAAATTATGAAATTATCATACTAAATCCACACATAGTATCAATTGTTTTTACAATGTAACAATAAGTAATTTCTATTTTAAACGGATCTTATTTTAAATGTTAAAATTCAATAGTTCCCATGACTCAGCATTTGCATAACTGTTAAAACATTGGAGGTTTCACAATAAATTTATTTTTGATTCTTTTGTCATAATAATACTTTTTAATGCAACCATACTATTTAGACATGTCTTTAAAAACCTGATGTCTTATTGACATGTTTGACAATTAGCAAGTTTCAAAGTAGGTTTTAGTGTATGAAGTGCAATTATATATTAAAATAAATAGAACACATTCTTTTGTAAAGTTAAGCGATTAAAAAAATGAAATTAAATAATAATATTTAGTTTACGATGTCTAACTCCATTTATTCTTACATTAAACGTTTTTGGGGCGCACGCTGCCATTTATAATTCCCAATCTCACACAGGTTAAGTCACAAATTATGTAATCCTTTACGCTAAGTTAAACCCATTTAGATCACTATACATAGGTCAAGCAGCCTTAAATGAACACCGACAGGAAGAAGATTACAATATCCAAGGACCACACACTATTTCACAAGCTACAAATCAGGGCTATGGGGGAACGCATGAAATAGTTACATCAGCATCCCCCACAAGCTATGTATTTAAACTCATATATCGCCACACTGAGGAAACAGTGGTACTTAGTAAGTGGTATTAATTTTTAAAAATGCAATAGGGGCCTGCATGGATGTCCTTCCTTAGTCATATCTAGTATATATATAAACTATCCTTCAAATAACAAATATATATATATATATATATATATATATATATATATATATATATATATATATATATATATATATATATAGGTCTCGGCCTTCTCCACTTTATCTTCATTATTACGAGAAGATGGGGAATATGGTCACATAAAAATAAATTATCTTTGTAAATATTGCACAGCTTCAGATTTATTAAATCCCCTAGACTTAACCTTTGTTTGTGTTTTTCTGTGTTTAAGACATAATTTTAGGGCGACTAATTGACCCACTGCCTGTAATCCTATCGAAGTGAAACTTTGCGCATGACAACACATTTTCATATTGTCAGCGCACCCCTAATCTCCAACCCACAAAAATCAATTTTAACACTACCAGATGCCGCTAACGGCCCTAATGAGATGGTTGTAAATATCTCAATCGCGTTTGATGTGTAATATTTTCATTTGTTTTTTTCTGAAGTAGTTGGTCTAATAAATATGCGGTGTAAAAGCGGGTGGGTCATTAGAATATTAATAGAGCTATGGGGCGTTAACAAAATATGCAATTGTGAGCCCTGAGGGTTCTTGCGTTACTTGTATGCATGTTTTATTACATTTTCGTCCCCCACCCCCCCCCCACCCCCAAAATATAAAAAAATTGCTAAGTATTACAATTTATAAAGAATTTATACGAAAAACTTTGTTTTTAAAGGGTCGTTTAATTTTATTTTTATTTTAAAATATTAGACTTAAAAACATCATAAAATATTAACTTATTATTGTAATGTTTTCAGATCCAGGTGTATCGAAAGAAGAAGTTTATATTATGACAGTTGACCCAGCATTAATATCTTCAACGGGAGAAGTGTAAGAAGGATGAAATCTCATGTCAAATAGCACAAGTACAGTTGTTTTGTTGTTGTTGTTTTGTTGGGTTTTTTTTTTTTTGGTGTGTTTTATTTATTTTTATTTTTTTCAAATAAACTATTTGATCATTTAAGGAAAGAGTGGCAAAGGTAATCTCAAAGCAAAAAGACTTTTTTTCTCAAATTTAAAAACCTTTATCGTTTGGAATAGTTTTAAAAAAAAAGATACTCTTTGTACTATAAAGTGCTGAATGATAAACTTTTTTTAAATAAACATAAATATTTTTAATTTAAAACCTTTAAAATATAGATCAAACATTTATTTTAAATTTAAAAATACAATGTCAAATAATATAAAGGATAAAATAAATTCAGTCCTTACATAAAATAATATACATATATATTTTTTTATAAAATTCAAATGTTTAAAATCAGTCCTACAAAATTAAATATCATTGACCAATCGTAACATAATTTAGAGCTCCCTGGTATCTTGACAGTACCTTTTTTTAGTCACATTGCTGACATAACTTTTTATTTTTTAAATTATTGAGATTACCTTCATTTATATTTATTTTAAAAAAATATAAAATTATTATATCAAATAAATGCTTATGGTTTTATTAAACTTAATTGTCTCTGATGGTAGCTTTTTTATTAAATTCTCCTTCTGCTATTTATTAAGGTGCCACGATCAATTTATTGATAATTATGGCTCCTATGAATGTAGATGGGATTTGCAATGTTTCTGTGCCTGGTGTTGATGGATATTTCACTATGTATAATGATTAAAATTGTAATTATATTATTTTTCATGTTATTTGTCACAGAGCATAATATCAAACATATTGTGTCATTTATAGCAATATACATTCCAAAACATAAAAAGACTAAAAAAATTAATTTCTTTGAATGTACCATTAATCACAAATTGTAAAAGAAAACAATATTATTATTTGTTAAAAAGTGCCTCTTCCACGAAGCATTCTCCTCTCATCACTATCTTTATAATTCATTACATACATATTTTTAAAAAAATATTTTTAAAAATTGGTGTGTACTTTATATCCCATTAGAACATTTATTAAATGATTCTTTTATGTCAACAAAATATTTTTTTTAAATATCAATATTATATATATCACAATGCCCAATTACATGTTGATACCTTTAAATTTTTTATTTTTTTATTTTAATGATTGATCATAATATAGATTTAGTTGGGAATTTACATAAATTTTTAGTTGCCAACTTATTGTGTATACCTTTAAATTAAATGTTTTACTAATATATTAAAATTAGTTAAATAATCTATTGACCAACTTGTTTTATTAATTAAAAGAAATCAACACAAGTATCCTTTATTATATGTTTTAATTCTAGTGTTTGTTTAAATCTTTACAAGCCATGAGATGTAAAAGTCTTGAAAAAAGAAACCTTTTTCATATTGTTATTTTTCTTATCGATGATACTAAATCAACAGTAGCTTCTTAAAAGTCAATGTCTTTAAGATATTCATTACAGTATATTAATCTATTATTGAAAATTGAAATATCTTAATTAATTAGGGACATTAATAAAGTAAATAAATATCTATAATTTACTGAGTTTTCTCCCGTGAAAATGTTAAAAATGAGTCACATATTTCCCTATCTCTTTTCAAATTTAAATATATATTTCAAAATAAAATTATGTTATTAATTCTATTTATGTCCCTTGAAACTTCAGGGGACATCACTCAATTTGTGTCTGTAATATTAATTATGAAAAAAAACTGAGTTTAGCACGATTAAATTTAGCATAACATTTATGGCTACACAAGTTTTTTTTCTGCGACGTCGGAGTGAGGATTTCTTTTTCTTATTTAAAATAAAGCCAATAAATATATAAATATTATTGTATTTAAATATTGTATGTTTCTTATATAAAATTAAACTGTTGTGGTATTTTGTTGATTGTGTGTGAATGTGAGTGTAGAGTGATAAAATAAACGTATTATTGTGCTTCGCCAACTCCAAAACAGGGTTATAATTAAGGATGTTAAGGTTATCCATAATAAGAAGGATTGGATAAGTCGCTGCATGTCTGTCATATTTAAGCACGTGTTTAATCACTATAACAAAATTGTCACGTGTGTGAGTCACAAAGACTTCCGCTCTCCCTTGTGCCTTGAAATGTTTTAAGTGTTTTCTTTGTAAATTGTTTCCCAATGCTTGCACAATACAAGACATAGAGATGACGCAAAAGCATCCATCACTTGTAGTGATTTGGTATATTTGTTTCGGAATATGGGATTAGATATATTAAGAAAATTTTTGAACGGTCTCCTAACAATCTTTATCTAGCTTATAAATCTGAAACCCTCTCACATAAAGATCTTATAACAAATATTTAATACGTTAAAAATGCAGCTAAGAAACATATGTATGATTAATTACGATTATTATTAATAGGACCGACGATGTTCCTGAAGAAATGAGACATTGGAGTTAAAATTCCACCATATATTAGAATCATAATTTTATTATTGTTAAAACTGTGTTAATTATTTTATTTTTGAAGAGGCGGCGTAGGTATTCTCATATTAGTAAATTTTTAATTAACATAGAAACAAGCCTCAAGTAATTATTGATATGTGCCAGAGTATTGAGATTTCAACGACTCCACCAAAGTTGAACAGATGATGTGAACTTGTAAACAAGACTAAGAGAGCTACAAACAATGGTCCACGAAGTAAACACGAGATAAACTACTTATACTCAGTGCAGGGTCAGGAAAAATGGAGAAGGCGGCGCTGCGAACTGTACCAACCAATCTCATGGCGGGCAGATATCTTTGGCGGGTGTAACTTTCACGTCCACGTACGTGGGGGGGGGGGGGGTTTGGTTTGGGGGCGTGATGCAAAGCAAGGAGCCAATGGGTGTCCTTTTCATTCAACGCACCAGAGGTCAAGCTTAAGGTTGTGTTCATTTATACTTCAAAGCTGTTTTACTGTATCACAAATTTTCGAAACCCCATCTCACACTTTCTTGATGGCACACCGCGCTACAACACTTGGAATCACCGTCTTAAATTCCAGCAGAAGTTGCGTACAGGATAATTTTTTTATTTTAATTTTTTTTTTTTTAAAAACACTAAGAAATAAACGCTAAAACACATTAAAATTTCATTTGAAAATTTGACAAACTCCGTAAAAGTAGCAGTTAAATGGTATTTTTTTTTGTTGACATGTTGTAACTTGAGTCAAATGCTTTTTTTTTTTAATTTACAAAATAATTGTTTTCTTTTAAATAGAGCAAATAAAATACTTTTAAAAAAAAATCTTTGACCTAGGATTATAATTATATGAGTTTGTTTTTTTATTCCTTTTCTATAATTTCTCATTTGTTTTCTAAATATTTTTGTAAAGAGCAGTGATTCTCATCCAAGTCTAAGTCTAAGAGTCCTACAAAATAGAATTTAATATAAGAGTGTCTTTTTTTATATAATATATATCATAAAATGCAATCTATTTAAACCTGAAGATTAGATAACCATGGCTTGGCAAAATATACTAATATATTTCTATGGCTACCTTCCTTAAGATGAAGATCTTTTGAACAATAATGTTGACCCCCCCCCCCCCCACACACACACAACTCAAAACACACATACACACACACACAGTAGTTCATTCATAAGGGGCCCAAATAAAGTCGGTCTTGGAACGAATATTCCGTTTCATTCAAGTTCGCCCTACATGTGACGGATGAGCGCATGATTCTGATTGGCTGGCGTGCATCATTATTCAAGCGACACAAAGCTAAAGTAAGCCCTATTTTTAACTTACTACAGCCTAAACCAGCGGTTCTCATTCTGTGGGTCGCGACCCCTTTAGAGGTCGAACGACGCTTTCACAGGGGTCGCCTGAGACCATCGGAAAACACATCTACTCTATAGTTTTGAAGTAGAACGAAAACAATTTGTGGTAGGGGTTGCTAAGACATAAGACATAAGAAACTGTAAAAAAGGGTCGCGGAGTCAGGAAGGTTGAGAACCACTGGCCTAAACTAACTCTCTTGCCTCGGCGTTGGCAAAGGGACATAACTCCGTATTAAATGTATCTGTGTTTTAATGTTTAAAAAAAAGAAAATGAACTATTAAAAAATAACAACACGTTATTGTTATTTAATTTTTTTCTTATTATATTTTTTAAAAATGAATGAAATACTAAGACTCAGATTTTAAAAAATATTTGGATTTGACAAAAAGATTTCAATTATATCTGAAGTTGAATATTGCCGCATAAAAAAAAAAATACTGAAGGTCACGAAGATCTCACGTAGCCCGTGAAGGTTGTCTTTTTTAAGTAGCTATCGGCCTGACTCATCACCGCCTGGCGACATAGCTATATCAAGTCGGTGGTGGGAATTTAGGAGTTGACAGCTTGCACTAAAGACAGTGAGGGGCATACTACTCACTCACAAGGGAGGGGGTGTAGAGGTTAAGCAGGGACGCCTTATGTTTAAACCATGGTTGGCGGTGCGAGATAAGTTACAAGTAATGAGCTCCTGGAATATATTTGATATTAAACCTGTAACCTGTAAATTATATAATAATAAAGTCTCAATTATAAGTGGCTTTCAATCCCGGGTTCTAGGGTACAAACCACGGTGGAATACTCGACGAAATAAAACAACAACCACGCACTGCGTGCACAATGTTGGTAACAATAACTAAGTGGTGGGGTACTTCTCCTGCGGCGCGTGGTTATTTTTTTCGTCCAGACATTTGTTCACAGTGTTTTTGTTTGTTGTAGGATATAAACCACGGTGAAAGATTCGCGACGGAAAAAAACGCACCGGCACCGTACACAATGTTGGTAAGGGAGACCAGCCGACCACATAGTTGGAAATAAAGAATTAACTTTCTAAAGTCAGAAATTATATTTTTGTGGGGTCACCGGATGAAAAAGTAAAATACACAGATAATGATTTAATTTTTTAATATATATTTAAATGTGCGTTTTAAATGTTCAATAACACCATACTTTTAACATTTCCTTCAACACATCACGCATAAATAAAATATTGATAATGATATGACTTAGCATTAACGACAATTCAAAAGTCAACAAATGGAGCTTGGGGTAAGGTAAATACAATTTTGAAACTAGCAGCGCAATTCTCGTCAGTTACAATTTTATTTAATTCCATTACAATGAAAAAATAATCTACGCATAGAAAGGTTAGTTAAGAAAATTACAGCTGAAAGAGATATGTTTTACGTATTTGTACGTTTGATTGACATTCAAAGTTATAATACGTAAGAGACATAGTTTATTGTTGTCATGGCGTTTGCGTGAATGTTTGAGCGCCCCCCCCCTTACCCCCGGGGCGACCTTTCATAATGTTATGTTATAGCAAAATAAATCCATAATTCCAATCATATAAATTTTTATTTTTGTGTTTAACAAATAGTAACGTAATAAACGAGTCAGTGTCTAATTCTGACGTAGACTGCTACGTAATTAATTAAGAACAATTCTTACAAAAACAAATACAATTGTGTGCATCATTACAAGATATATGAATATTGAACACTTTTATGTTTCCTAAATATGTAAATTGTCAAAAATGACAAACTAGTGTTCCGTAGTTTGTTTTTCCTTTCCAGGCATATATACCGTACACATTTTCGCTTATGACCAGTTACATTCGGGGGGTTCATTTCTTCAGTTTTTAATTACAGGTCATATTGCTTTTTTAAAATGATGTTAGTTAATACGTAAGTATTTAATTAATAGACGCAGAGAGACATTTTACAGACAAAGGTAAGTTTGTTTATCTGAATGACTTATCTTTGAATACTCATTAGTTATTTACAGTGTCACAACAACAACGAAATGTATAATTAATTATATGTTTATCTTGTTGATTTAAAAATTAATTGCTAGACTACTACTTCTTACAGCAAAACGTTTGAGTTGGAAATTGTCGCGGCATTCTTTCGTTGTCCAGGGTCTATCGATGCACGTGGATTATTTATTACTGTCTATGATTATTACCATTGTTACGTAGTACGCTCGCTCGAGTATGTCCTGGTACGCCCTGCTGGGCTGACAGCTATGGATCACCAATCACACAACAAAGTCCATGAATATCAGAAGTTCCATAATATAATACTTTATTCCTCATAAACACATGCTGTACTAGCAAGAGCCACTAATCCTTTAGAAGTACATAATCAAATCCTTATTAAACAGGTATGAAGTAACCTCGCACAACCACACGTGTTCATCACGATCTCCCTCTATCACAGAGCACTCGTCCGTGAACCACTTTACAACTCTCTTGTCTCAAGTCTTATACCCACTCACTTGCTTATTAGTATTTCTCTGTAATCCAATTAGCAACAATAATCCGATTCATGGTATAAATCATAGACCAAAAAGTATTCACACTAACTACAGTGATTCTCGTACAAACTCTCACCATCCATGAACAACTGTTCATACCAAAACTTCACGCTACTAAATCTAGTTCACAATAGAAATCATTTCAGATTTAATTTGCATAATTGATTTATAGCGTACTATTGTTATTGCACATCCCTCTTTCATGGATACATAAAAATAACTAAAACACTTTCTCTCTTTTACAGTACGAGAGACAGAGTGTACAAGGTTGCAAATTAATTAGAGAACAGAGACGAGCAAGGTTCTCTACAATATACATCATCATCATCATGTCCCGTAGTCCTTCGACCGTTGGGGAGCCACAGATGACATGCAAACTATTCTACTCCATTCCTCTCGGCCTTCTGCCCTACGCATAGCCTCGCCTAGTTTTAATCTCGTCCACTCTGATGTTATCCTCCCATCTTTTTCTGTTTTCCTCTTCTTCTTCCTCCTCTAGTAGTGCCCTGCAAGCTGTCTTTGGCAAGCCCCTGTTTTCTGATCACGTGGCCATACCATTCAAGTTTGCGCTTTTTATATTACTACTATTGTTACGTAGTACGCTCGCTGGAGTATGTCCTGGTACGCCTTACTGGTATAAATATATATAGCCAATATACACGACGGGGTCAGCGTTTTAATCTAAATCGAAACAAATTTTGAGGCTTGTAAAAAAACAACATATCACTAAGAAAATAGATTGAAGTTTTGAATTTTCTCATCTAAAAATAAAGTTTTATAAAGTACTATCGCACAGGGATCCCATTTCCCGTCCTGATCCCGATCCCCATTGGATTCCTTCCCTGTTTTGATCCCATTTCATATTATGTGATCCCGATCCCGATCCCGATTACAAAAGTATCCCGATCCAAAATTATCCCGATTGCGATGGGTTTCGGTTCTTGATGAGATCCTTTTCCCGATTCCAATGGGATCACGATTTTAAATAGAATTTTATACCCATTTGGGATCCTGATCCCGGTGTTATCCCAACGCAATCGGGATTCCGTTCCTTGTGACATCAAGATCCCGATGGTACACCGTTTTGAAATGAATTATACTGATGGGTTCCCGATGGTTACCGGAAATTTGATCGAAAGAAATTTCATCGACGGAAAATTGATCGACGGTAATTTGATCGAGCGGAAGTTTGGTCGAATCTTTTTTTCAGTTCAGACGTTAAAATGTTCGTCAAATTTTTTTTGGACGCACTATAGTATATAGTAAAACAAAATAATGCGTTAAAAAAGAAATTGACGAACAATTTTAACGTATAAACTAAAAAAACGATTCGATCAAATTTCCGTCGATCAATTTTCCGTCGACGAAATTTCTTTCGATCAAATTTCCGGATACGGTTCCCGATACCTGACGATCCCGGTACCGGTGGGATTCCGATGGGATCCCGTTTCCTAATGGGATCCCTTTACATATGGGATCAGGACCCCATTTGGATCCCGATGGGATCCAGGCCCCCTTTTATCCCGTATAAAAAATTACTCAGTGATATTGAGAAACCATTAAACTTTGTGACAATATACAAATGAATAGATCTAAACAAACAATTCAATAAGCTTTCAGATCCCGTTATGTATAGAAAAAATATAGAGCTTTCTGGAACTTAAGTTGAAAGTGGATAAATTATCAAAATTTCTGGAAAAATATAGACCGGCAATGAATGGATTGGATATTACTAGATTTAATACACGGATAGTTCAATACGGACTATTAAGTGTATTCATATCAAAGCTTGGCCTATATCCAAAAAGTCACATTTGATGCAATCTTTGGTTGAATCCATGTAACAGCTTTCAAATTATTATTTTTGTTTCAGCAAAATGAAAGAAACCCCGCACAAAATAGTGCATTCATACAACAATTACTTCAACTGTCTTTTTAGCTAACATTGAAAATAATGGGCCTTTCAAAAAAAGATTCCACGGCAATCCCATTTCCCGTTACGATCTCGATCCCCAGTAGATCCTTTCCTTGCTATGATCCCACTAATGAGGTGTGTGATCGAGAACTCGATGGAATCCCGATCCTGATGGAATCTCGATCCTTACGGGATCCCGATTCCAATTAGGATCCCATATGCCGAAAGGATCCCGAATTCAAGTGCTACACCATTTACCGATGGATCACGATAGAATTCCGATGGGATCCCTTTTTCGTTGGGATCCCGATCCCAATCGTACCATAATATCTCGATTGGATCCCGAAGGGATACAGATCCCAATAGGATCCCGTTACCCATATATATATATATATATATATATATATATATATATATATATATAAATATATATAAGTAAAATACACTGCTCAAAAGGAGAAAGATTTTTTTAAAATATAACTTCAAGTCATCACATACGTAATAAAGTGTGACAGTCAATTCTGATCAAATAACGGTATCTTAAATATATACATTAAAATGTATTTACATTAAAAGTATGAATAAAGACTTTTGCTTTCACATCCACATGTACTTTGTTTATATCCAGGCAAGTTTGGGGATTTCCGATATTATTTCATTATACTTTTTTTTCTGTGCCGTCGCGCAGCTAGTGGGGGACACCGGCACCATCGGCGGCACCTTTTTTTTCCTCCACTTCGGGTGGGGGGACATTTGTGGCCAAATGCAACCAAAAGAAAGAGTTTTTAGTGGTTAAATAGGCGAGGTATAATTTTGTATTATCATCAATTACTTGTCAATATTAAGAAGAACCTGGAACTCTGTAAACATTATTGGCAATATTCAATATTCTAACCAGTGTATTTAGCTTTTCATTCTGACCCAGTCAAAGATTAAACAAACCCTAAAAATAAGGTTTTTCGTATAAATCATTTATAAAATGAAATATTTAGCGATGGTGGTGACCGGGGGGGGGGGGTGCTAAAATTCGGACTAAACAATTATTCAATTAACGCACTTTATTGGATTCCCAATTAGTGCTTTCCCCCACCCCCAAGGCTCGCAAGCTCATATTTATTTCATGCCCCTGAATTTTTTTTTTATGTAGCGCCGTGTGACTTCTTGTCCAAAGAAACACGATTTCGTCTGGTCATGGCAACTGTGAGGCTTGTGTAAAATAAACACATGAGGGTATAACTATGTAGTGTCCATAGATATTTTGGTACATTTAGTATCCCCCATTGGTCTAAAGCAGCATTTCAGACATTTTACGTATGGCAGTCTAGTGGACAAGTTTCAAACGCGAACCATGACCTGTGCCATATTTATTTATGTGACTATAAATATTCAGTTGGGGACCGTTGGTCTATTTGATGTAATATTACAACGATGACAATAAATAAGAGGACGCAATAAAAACATGGTCGAAAAAAATTGTCAGAGTGCTACATTAAATTAATTTTTTTTTTTCAAGTTAGAGGCCCACTTCGCTTGTCATTCGTCCTTCATCATTTAAAATGATTTTGGTAAACTTCAGCGCCAGAACTCATTCGAGGCACCCGGAAAATTGTAAACAAATTAGTTTAATAGCTTTGGAAAAGCTTAAATAAAAATTGTAAAACACAATTAATATTTACGAAACAATAAAAAAATTTAAAGATTTGTATAAGCCCATCAGTTTATAGACACCTACATTTCAGAGCACTTCCTCTGTTAAGTTTTGATTATCTGTAGCATGATGCTAAACTTAAGTTCTGTATGAGTATGCACCAAAATGAATCCTGGTATATATTTATTTTTTTTAATTTGGCTCTGGGGCCCTTGGCGCTTTTTTGATTTTCATCTCTTGATCAATCCACCCCGTCTCCACCCGGCCATAACTCACAGCCGTCCAGGTGTCCTCACGGTACTTGTCTTTACAGGGAACACTAACATTAACCAAAACCTTTTGGTACCGAAACAACAGTGGCGGTATTTACAAGTGATCGTTTAAAAAAGTAAGATTCCATGCCGAGTTAAGTTAACTCACATACATCGCAATTTTAAGGTTGGCTGCACCTATTGGTACCCGGGTACCAGAAGAGAGAGGTTGGAATTAAAAAACGATTTAAAATATTAGTGTTGGGTTTGTAAGACCAAATGAGGTATCAAATGAAAGATAATTGAATGGACTATACGTTTGAAATCTTAATTCTTCATTTTAACTAAAATAAAATACTACAAATGACATCCGAATAGCATCGAGTCTAATGGTACCCGGGTGCGAATGGCGGCGCTGCGTGTCCGGGTCCATTTTGACTCATGCTATTCGGATGTCATTTGTAGTAGTTTATTTTAGTAAAACTAAAGAATAAAGATTACAAACGTATAGTAAATTCTATTATCGTTCATATTTGATACCTCATTTGGTCTTAATAACCCAACATTAATGTTTCAATCGTTTTTAATCCAAACCTCTCACTTCTGGTACCCGGATACCAATAGCCACTCCGTTTAAGGTTCATAATTTCAAATTTTTACTTTACAGGTCAGTAAAATAAAAGCTTAATGTAGATTGCTTTGATGAAGGCGGAATACACTACGCACACACGGCTGCACTATTATCACAATGGATATAGCAAGTTTTAAATCACATTTCATTTAAATCTCACTGAGATGATACGCCACTGACTCAATCATTGTTCTAAGATAAGTTTTATGTCAAAAGGTGTATCAAGGAACACCACGTCGTCAACAGAACTTCTGTTACATGTACGCGACAAAAATACAAACACAAAAGACAATTGGTGGAATCTATGAAATTAACGCTACGATCGATATATTTGATGATCCATATATTTCGGGCTAATTTTTGTTAGAGGTTTAAAATAGTTGATTATTTATATCGCACTGTTCCGAAAATCTGCAGCTTGTGATCATAAGCCGAAGTCCTACTTCCTTTGTTCGCATATTTCGGTATTTTTATAGAGAATTTATACAATTTTTTTTTTTTGCACCTTCCAAAGGTTCATGACTTTAATAAATTTAACACTGTATCAAATTTCGTCTACATGAATCTCAGAGCTATAATTTTAATATAATTCTGTTAGTATCAAATATATGTAATCTGTTTTCAAATTATATTTCAAAATTAAAGCATAACTTTTAAAGAAGGGATAGCTGTTAATGATAAATTGTATGATAACATCATACTTTAAAAAATTTAGTAATTAACATAATTGTACATGTACTTAATTCCATGTATGTTGTGCTGAATAATAGGAAAACATTTTTTTTAAAACATAAATTAAGACTTTGTCGGGCACTTACAAGTAGTGCACTTTTCATCAATTATTTTTAATTTGAAAACGTTGCTGTTTTCTTTAAATGTGCTGCGTTTGTAACACAGTTTCCCGAATTACCAAAGTTTTAAATATAATATTTAGCCTATGATTATAAACTGCTTTCATGATAATAAATAATGTGCTAAAACTTTATTTAATTGATGGTTATAGATGAGAATCCATTAGAAAGCTACACTCCCTTACACATACACACGCACACACACACACTCACACACACACACACACGCATACACACTCGCACACACACACACACAAAAGTTTTTGTGAACTAGCATTTTTATTATCATGCCAAATGCCAATTCCATTTTTCGTTTACATGTACGCAACAAAAAACGCATACACAAATACGGTGACAGTATGTTAATTTATAATAATTTACTTCCATTTAAAATGTAACACGCGAAGCCGGCGATTCTGATCCAGTCAAGCATAAACTTCTACAGTTAACCTTGAACATTCCGTATACTTTTCCCGTCATAGCAAACGCTGATAACCGTGATTACAGTAATACATAAATATGTATGTAATACGATTGGCTGGCTGAATAGAGGGCGCGTGACGGAGCTCAGCCGCTGGTAAGGGAGACCAGCATACCATTTACTCGGAAAATATGATGAAATCTTGAAACTTATAGCATTAAAGCAATACTTGCGAGAAATACAATTTCAAAACTAGCAGTACATTTCTTGTCACTTACAATAACTATGTTATAATGGTAAAGAAAGTTCACTTCAAAAAGCTGAATAAATAATAAAACTAGCATTTAATTTCTGTTTAATTAAATTATATTTTAGTTATTTATACATTTGTTTGACATTCAAATTGATAGTACGAAAGTAGTTTAATAATTTATTATTGTTGCGTGATTATTTGAGCTCGACCCCCTCCCCCTAAGGGTAAACTTTTCACTATTGTTATGTTATTATAGCATAATTCCATTGATATAAATTTTTATTTCGTTTTTTAACAAATAGTAACCTAAAAAAAGAATCAGTGTCTAATTCTGACGTAGACTACATTACATAATAAATTGTTAACAATTCTTACAAAAACCATTTTAAAATGTATGCATCATTACAAGATATAATAATTGACCACTTTTATTTTAATCAAATAAGCAAATTGTCGAAAATGACAAAATAGAATACCGTAGTTTTTGCTTAGTGGTAAAACCGTTTTGACAGTACATACTGTGATGCCGATATATGTTCCCAATATTTGGTGAAAAAAATTTCCCAATATTTCCCAAGATCATAAAATATATAAGAGTTGTTTTTTTTAATGTTTTTTTCTTCTATGTAATTAATGCTATAATAGCTTGAATTAATGACCCTGAAACACATGGTACAGTGATTGACTAAAATTTATTTAAAAAGACATTTTAAAAAAATGTTTATCACTTAAAATAAATAAATTGTTTTTGTTTTTTTAAATTTTATATTTCTTTAAAAAATCCAATGGGTGGAGGGGGTCGTGAATTCCCAAGATCTTGGGAAATATCCCAAGGTGTGGTAGCCCTGTTTTTACTCCAGGTAGTCGTTGGCCGTAGATACTGCGAAGTCGATAGTACATAAGGTTTTTGAAAATGATTTTCGTTAATACTTAAGTTCTAAGAGACAGCGAGAGATATTACAAAGGTAAGCTTGTTTATCTGAATTATTTATCTTTAAATATATACTCATTAGATATATACAGTCATATAAAGTGTAGTTAATTAAATGATGATCATGGTGTATTAAAATTAATTGCTAGACTTATACTTCTTAAGGCAAAACGTTGGAATTGATAATCATTTCAGATTTAATTTGTTTAATGCATTTAAAGATTTCTGTGGCTATCGCACATCCTTCTTTCATGGAAAAAATAACGCTTGCATAAAAATAACTAAAAAACATGTAAAATTTATAATATATTTTAATAAAAATGTATATATATATATATTTACTAGCCAATATATCGGCGTGGCCCGGGTTTCCCGATCCCAATAGCATACTGATGGGACCCCGCTCCCAATGGGATCCCGACCCAAGTGGGATACCGACCACTTTAAGATCATGATCCCGAAAGATCCTGATCTCGCTAGGATCTTGATCCCGATGGGATCCCGTTTTAAAATAGGTTATCAATTACTATGGGATCACGATCCCGATGGCATTCCGCTTCCAAATGGGATCCCACATCACAGTGGGATCATGACACAAGTAGGATCCATATTCCATTTATATACCGGCCCCATTAAAATTGCGACCCCTTATGGAATCCGATCCCGATGTGATCCTGATCCCGATCCCGATGGATCCCTTTTCAAAGTAGGATCCCATTTTCCGAAGGAATCGCAATGCCGGTTGGATCTTAATCCCAGTGGGATCCAAATCATTGTGGGTTCCCGATCACCTTTAAATCCGTTCTTCGTTGGGATTCAGTTCCGCTGTGGGATCCCGATCCTTGTGTGATTCCGATCACCATTGATCCCGTTTCACCTTTGGATCCCAGTCCAATATAATTCCCGATTCCACCGCGACCTCTATCCTGGTGCGATCCCGTTCCCGGTGGGAACCTGTACCGGTTGAATCCCGATCAAGGTTGGATTCCGTTTCCTTTTGGGATCCCTATCCTGTCTGATCTCAATCCCAATAGGTACCCGCTGCGAACAGAATCCTAATTGACGCCAGACACCAATGGGATCCGTGTCCCAGTGGGGTCCCGTACCCAGTTGGACTTTTTTTCGTTTGCATCCTCTTCTCCGATGGGATAGAACCTATAGTATTGTCTAAGCCTATTGATATTTATATAGCTTTTAAAAGCAAAAAATGGAACATTAAGAGTTCAGTGCCATTTGCTATTTGAGAATGGATAATCAAGTGTATGTGTACTAAGTTTAGTCAAGATCCACCTCATCATTTAGGAATATTTTGTTGGTCATTTATTTATATAGCTAATATAAGGGAGAAAAAAACGAAATCAGGGCCCCCGGCCCAAAAGGGGATGTTATAAACAGTTCATGAAACCCCGGGAGTCCCAAAGGGATCGTGTTACCGGCACCGATCTCGATCCCACAGTGGATCCTTTCCCTTTGTGATCCCATTTCCCAGTATGTTATCAGATTTCCGATGTAATCCCGATCCCAACGGAATGACGATCCTGATGAAATCCCGATCCAGATTCCAATTAGGATCCCATATGCCGATGGTATCTGGAGTCCTGAGGGATCCCAAATTCCGTTGGATCCCGATCTCGATCAGATCCTAATGGGATTCCTCTTTTATTTGGGATCCCGATCCCGATTATACCATAAATATCCCGACAGGACCCCGTTCAAGATACCGATCCCAATGGGATTCCGCTCCCCATATATATACACATATATTATATATACTTGTCTTAACAAGGAACACTAGAATTAACCAAAACGTTTGGTACCGAAACAACAGTGGCGGTATTTACAAGTGATGGTTTAAAAACAAAACAAAAAAAAAGATTCCATGCCGAGATACGTTAGCACATGTGCATCGCTATTTTAAGGTTCTTAGTTTCAATGTTTTTACTTTACAGTTCAGTACAATAAAGTTTAATGTAGATTGCTTTTTGGTATATATGATATGATATATAAACCATTTTGAAGTCCTATGGCGGTAGGTGCGCTAAGTAGAGCCATGCGTTGGGACACTAAAAACCATTGTTGCAAACCAGCACATAGGCGGCTCTGGCAATAGGGTCGTTCATCACTGTACAGCAGTATTTACATCCGGCAGCCCCGTGAGACTCTGGGCAGCCCTCTTAAGTAAAACACACTGCTCACATTTTATGGCATAGGACAGCGGCTAGAAAGGGGGCCCTAAAAGATTGTCTGCTCCACTCTTGCCTATCCAGCTTACCGCAGTTGGAGTGAAAACTATGAATGCGGTCGAAATTCAAATTCACACTAAAAAAAAATATTAAAACTTAAACCGATCAAAACTATCCAAATAAAAAGAGATGCTTGGAATGTGCGAAATCTTATCTCAAGACACGGAAAACATGGATAGAGGAGAACAGCTCGTATAGGAAAGGAGATACAAGGATATGGCAGCCCTAAGCAAGACCCGGCTTAAAGGAAAGGGCGAACTTTGCGAGAGGGGCTCTAGACATACGTTCTAGATCAGGGGTGGGCAAACTACGGCCCGGCATTTGATTTTATGCGGCCCTCTGAGGCATTTTTTTATTTTCAAAAACTCTTTGTTTTTAAGTCATATTGTTGAATTTTACAGAATTTCATGTACCGTTATAATTGTTTTTACATTTTGTATCAACATTTTTCTAACTTTCAATTTTTTAAAAACAGTCCTTGACTTTTGTCTTGTACTTGTAATGCTAAAATGCGATTTTTAATATAGATAAATGTTTATCGACACGTAAAAATTGGACATAATAGACATGCGGCCCTAAAATAGTTTTACATATGTCAATGTGGCCCTCAGCACAACAAGTTTGCCCACCCCTCTTCTAGATACAACTACTTTTGGAGTGGTCGGGAAGGCAAAGAACGTCGTGAGGCTGGTGTTGGTTTGGCTTCAAATCTGCAGTAATTAGCACTATGGCTGGACTGCCACGAGATGTAAAAAAAAATATTGCATTGAAAATCCTTCCCTTAATAGGAAGAAAACACATCAACTTTAACAGTTGCTATGTTCCAAAAATGACAAACACATAGATAAAGTTAAGACCAGGTTCTATTAAGTTCTGTACACTTTCATAGCTGATTTTGAGGCAGGACAAACTTATAACTCTTGGTGACTTCAATGATAGAGTTGTCCTTGATCACATCACCTGCGCTGCGGTACATGGGAAAGCATGGAGTGGGCCATATCAAACCCATTGTCATCTCATCGACTATGTAATCAACATTAGAAGAAAAGTCGGGACGTGCGTGTAACAAAGTGTGTGTGTGTGGTCAAATTAGCGTCATATCATCACAAACTTAATCCAATAGACGTCCACTGGGGAGGAAGATCCCCACACGTCTGAATACAACAAGTTTGAAGAGCTAGAATATCACAAATCTGTTATGGATGCTCTGAAAGAACGTCTGAAATCTAAATCTCTAGCTAATCACAATATCCGGAATGGTATTCAATGGACCTTGTGGGACCAGCTTGATGACCTCGATTTTGCTGACGATCTTGCCCTTCTCTCCCATACCCAACAACAGATGCAGGAGAAGACCATAAATATTGCAGACACTTCTGCACGTATTGGTCTTAATATTCACAAGGGGAAGAGCAAGGTCCTCAAGGTCAATGCCGCTACCAATACAGAACCCATCAGGCTCAAAGAGGAAGCCCTCGAAGAGGTAGAGAGCTTTGTCTACCTTGGCAGCATCGTGGACAAGCAAGGTGGGACAGATGCTGACATCAAAATAAGGGTAGGAAAGGCACGGGCAGCCTTCCAACAACTAAAAAATATCTGGGCCTCCAAACACCTAAATACCAAACTGAAGATCAGAGCCTTCAACACAATGGTGAAACCGGTTCTACTGTATGGTGCAGAAACACGGAGAACCACTGCTGGGAATATGAAGAGAATCCAGTCCTTCATCAATAACTGCTTAAGAAGGATTCTCGGGATTCATTGGCCCGACACAATCAGCAACCAGAAACTGTGGCAGCGGACAAAGCAAGAACCGGTAGAACAAGAGATCCTCCAGAGAAGATGGAGATGGATTGGCCATACGCTCAGGAAACCTGCCTCCAGCATAACTAGACAAGCCTTGAATTGGAACCCTCAAGGAAAACGGAAAAGAGGCAGGCCTAGGAACACTTGGCGCCGTGAAGTGGAGGCGGATACCAAGAAACTTGGCCACACTTGGTGGGAGGCTGGAGAGATTGGCTCAGGATCGTGATGCCTGGAGGGCTCTTGTAGGCGGCCTATGTCCTAATCACAGACGTCGATGAAGATCGGCTGCTGTTCCTCGAAGACGAAAATGCGAAAGAGAAGAGAATCACAATATCAAAGCAGATTGGGCATCTCTTAAGAAAGTGGCGTGTAACACCGCAATTTAGTTCTTGAAAAAGCTAAAAAAAACAACAAAAAAACACCAGGACCGGTTCCTTTGAAACTATATTATGATAATTTAGCAAATGATCAAAGAAAGACACCTTATATACAATATCAAACTTGACAACCAAATTTAGATCCCGGGAAAGATGCATACATCAAAATAAGAACAGTGTAGTAACAATTAAGTCAAATGTGTTAGAAAATAACCTGATCAGCCATCTGCAAACCCACATACAGACTCAGCCCCAACAACAGACAGGTGTTTAGAATGGTCATGATTGACCCTCGACAAACGAAATATCAAATATATATATATATATATATATATAAATTCAAATGTAAGTTCGATCAATGACTGGCGTTAGGATAGGTATACAGCCAAAATTTTATTTTTTCACAAAAAAAAAGCAGTTGAATGAAAGTGGCACCATTCAAAAGTAGAACGTATGGCGCCCCGGGTCTGGTCCTCCCCTCGTCCAAAATCTTCTTAAGCCTGTTGTTTATGTTTTAAACATAGTAGCTGAAAATAGGACGAAATTTTTGGCAATTCAGCAGTTCAATAATGCAAATATAATACTCTAATATGACAAAGGAGAATATGGAAACATGGAAATGTCTCTCATCAAATAAAGGATACAAATATAATGCGCAAATATACACTGGAAAAGGGAGCCGCCAAACCTGTAATAACAACATTCAAAAAATGTTTCTACTTTCCAAAGCTGGGAAGATCTTTGCCAGATTTTAATTGTCTTCAGATCACCTCAAAGAGGGACTACTTTCTGAAAGTTAATGGTAATTCCATTCTGAAAGTCTGGCATATTTGCTGCACTACAGGTCCACTAAAAATTCCAAGAGCAACGACGAATCCTGTTAATTTCTTTGTTGAAATTAATAATATATTTGTCTCGGTCCAGAGATGACCAGTGGAAGATAATAGAGAAATGTGCCTGGCTGCCCTATTAGAGCTATTAAAATAATGATATATCGCCTCACTTCATTATGATTTGACGGTCAGGGTGATGGAATCTGGAGATGAGTCTTTTGTTTTTGTCGTAACTTAAAGGGCTGCTTTCTAGACATAATACGTGTTAGCAAGATATTCTAAGCCATGCTGACTGCTGCTTTTCTCAAATATACTGAAGACATTCTTTAAAAAATATATATTTCATTCATCGAAATCGGCCATGACCATTTCAATCATCGTCTTTGTGATTTTTCGGCAATTGGCTGTAGGTACGCAAATGGCTGATGAGACCAATTCTGGCACAAAATATGACTGTGCAGTAAGCAGTAAGTGATGGAGATGGTCGAGGCAACGCCAGGATCAGAAAAAAAACGTATTTTTTATAAAATCTGACGAGACAGACTCATTGCTGGAACATAGTATTTATTATCTTCACATGGGAAGGACGAGCATTGAAATATTTGTGGAAGTCGGGTGCAACAATCAGTATGATTTTATATTGTAAGAATCATTCCAGTGTTCTCAAGAAGTTTGTTACAGAAATGCGGAGAAGGACTGATTTCAAAATTAAATGTAATATGAAATATAGAAAAGTGAGAGCCATGTCCTATCAACCAACTGACTTCACAAGCCTTTTGTTTTTGTCTCTATTTTCTTTGCTGTCGAAGGCGTTTTTGGGATTACAAGATTAAAAATAATAAATAAGAAGTTGTTTTTATTTTGAATTATTATTACTGCGGAAATGTTTTAATTATGCAGTTTTTTTTTTTGTTGTTTTTTTCGTTTGGTTTATAATATTAAAATGCTTGAAAACTTTATTTGTAAAATTCTAGTGATCCTTAGCAGTTTAAATTAAACGTTCTTTCATGTAGCAATGAGGTAGATGATCTATGGAACAATGTATAAATTTATGTAGTGAATTATGGAAGGGGAAGAAATGACGGCATCACAGTTAATTTTAAAAATTATTATCTTTATAAACACCGTGTGTTTTTTTTTTTTTTTGCTACTGCTTTTTTTTTTTTTTTTGTGGTTTTTGTGTTTTTTGGTCTGTTTTTGTGTTTTTTGGTCTGTTTTTGTGTTTTTTGGTCTGTTTTTGTGTTTTTTGGTCTGTTTTTGTGTTTTTTGGTCTGTTTTTGTGTTTTTTGGTCTGTTTTTGTGTGTTTCTTTTAAATGTTCTTAATTTTTAAATTTTCCTTTGTATTTTTTTATTTATTTATTAAATTTTTTGTGAAGAATTCTAGGATTATAGAGTATGCTTAAAAATATTGCACACTAGTGATGTAACAGATTCGAACATAATTTTTGTTATTGATTGAAAGTAATAAAGAAGTGTTGCTAATGTTAATTTAACTTTAGATGTTACCAAAATAGCAGTGTTTTGTCCCCTGGGCTTCGTAGCAGTCTCTTTCTTACAACATTTCATAGATGTACGTCCATTTTGGGGCATCTTGATTCGAAGGGGACTTTAATTCAGTTCATGAAATTGAGCAAACATTTTCTGAATGATCCCCCTTGAGATTTCATTCTGTAACTGTACAGAACCGTTTGAAGGAAAACAGATCAATAATTCTTTCCTGACGTTTAACCTTCTAGGTGCTTGTGATATACAGGTAGCTTGTATTAACACTTAATTTCGTCTATACAACCAATTAAGGTAAGCTTGTTCACCTTAACGAATAGTTCTTTAATTACTCTCTAGTTATTTACAGCCATACGAAGAAAAATAAACTGTAATTAATTATATGTTGACCATTTTCTTTAATTTTTTTATTTTCATTAAAATGTTTCTAATGTTTCTCACATCAAAACAGTTTAATGTGATATTAGTTTAAATTTACTTTGCAATTCTGCTTTCATATGTTAACTATGGTTCGTTACGTTTGAATAAATATATCTAAACTATGGTTAATTGGAACATATGATAAAACACACATGAATAGAAATGTATATTTTATATATATTCACGGGATGTGCCATGAATTTGCCGATTTTCATATCAGCAGTTCTACGAAAATGGCACCTACAGTACATATAATACCTCCTGCCAACAATACTTAGAATAAGTGCCGTCTCAATTCGTAGCATAAGTCCTGCCTACAATACATTAAATAAGTGGTGCCCCAATACATAGAAAAATTTCTTCCCACAATGCATAGAATAATTTCTTCCCACATAACATATAATAATTTATTCCCACAATACATAGTGCTTCAAAATATATAAAGAATAAGTGTTGTCCACAATACATATAGTAAGTGCCCCCCCCCCCCCTCAATATATAGAATAAGTGCCACGCAAGTACATCAAATAAGTTCAACTTACAATACGTATAACAAAATCCACCCCCCCCCCCCCAAATACATAATAAGTACGGACACAACATGTAGAATGAATTTACCCGTGTCTGACTTTAACGTTGCTAAGGAAGCCCTGTTGCCCTGTTGGCCTGTGCTTGCCCGCCGTCTACCATCGCCGCCTATGTCCTATGTCTTATTTTTAGCCCTTCTGTTATTATCGTTTGAACTTGGCTTCAAAGTAATTATGTTGGTTGTTTCCCCTAGGTTGGACATAAGCCTTCCACGTCCACGTTTCTTATATTTTCATATTTTAAAATAAAATGTAATTTTGTACCGTGACACGGTAATGCCTTGGAAGTTTCGTTCTGTTCAAGTTAACCTAGCGACAAATTGAGGGGTGAGTCAAGTTCGCAATTATTTTTTATTAAAGTAATTAATTATTTTAATTTAGTTTTATTAGCTTTTAATTGTTACATAGACTTTCAAACAGAAGAAAACTATGTCTTAATGTCAACTATGTGTCCGATTATAATGAAAATTAAAATAATCCGTCTATTGTCTAAGTGTTAGACTAACTTTTCACTAAGCTTGGCCTACTTGTTTTCCGCTTTACGGTAAGCCTAATAATAATAAAATAATTATTCGAATAATATCTTACGGTATGTGTTCCAGTTTTAATATAATATGCTATAACCAAAGAGAGGAACATGATTTCAAATTTAACATACGATACGCGATAGCAGCACTTTGTTAACTTTAATATTATACCTTTTTAAAATAATACATTTACAATTTAATATATAAGTTGTTTAAATATTAAGGGCCTATGCCTAATATATTTGCTAAAATTTATTTTTTTCCGTGGTCCAATATCATTGTACAAAATTAACATTAAATGCAACCATTTAAATTTTGATAGGTGAAAATATTCTTGGTACTCATTCTTCCGAACTTCATTGGCGTAGTCTCAGTCCTACGTCATGTCATAGGTATGTTTTAGTATTTATGCTATATTAATACTGATATAAAAGTATGACATATGAGCCACTATGAGTCTAAAATGATAATAATAATATATACTTTTTTCGTTAATATATTTTTAGGTTCTAGGATTAATATAATAAGGCCTAATATAACAGCAACCAAACTTTAAATACTGATGATGGTTATGATAGAGAAACAACTTTTAAATACTGATGATGGCTAGGAGACTAACAAACCTTAAAATACTGATGATGGTAAGGAGACTAACCAACCTTAAAATACTGATGATGGTTAGGAGAGCAACCAACTTTAAAATACTGATGATGGTTAGGAGAGTAACCAACCTAAAAATACTGATGATGGTTAGGAGACTAACCAACCTTAAAATACTGATGATGGTTAGGAGAGTAACCAACCTAAAAATACTGATGATGGTTAGGAGAGCAACCAACCTTAAAATACTGACGATGGTTAGGAGACTAACCAACCTTAAAATACTGATGATGGTTAGGAGACTAACCAACCTTAAAATACTGATGATGTTTAGGAGACTAACCAACCTAAAAATACTGATGATGGTTAGGAGAGCAACCAATCTTAAAATACTGATGATGGTTAGGAGACTAACCAACCTTAAAATACTGATGATGGTTAGGAGAGTAACCAACCTAAAAATACTGATGATGGTTAGGAGAGTAGCCAACTTTTAAATACTGATGATGGTTAGGAGAGTAGCCAACTTTTAAATACTGATGATGGTTAGAAGAGCAACCAAGGTTGAACAAGTCATCAGTGCCACACTTTACTAGATTTATTGTTGTCAAGTACATTTAGGTGACACAGCTCGTGTGCCATCTGGAGTCAAAAAAGTTTAAGAAAAAATCAACCATTTGTATCACCTACTTCAGGTTTCCACTTCTGGATCTTCTAAGTCAAGCTGTCAATTTATTCGTCCAATCATGAAACCCTGTTTTTCTACCCGTGTCAGCGAAATACAAGTTCTATAATGAAAAGAGACCAAGACACATTAGGAAACTTTTTTTTCTGGACTCTGTAAAACAAGGCAAAAAGAATCGAAAAATCGTCGGCTAAAAATGTGCGCTCTTTGCTAGGAAATGTATTAAATATATACGTGTATCAACCTTATTGTTTAATTTTATTCTTGTGTTTTGTATTTCAATATTGGTTTTTATTTTAAAATTTCATGCTGGATTTTATGTCATCAACCATAAACATTGTTGAGTTGCAACAGTCATGAACTTTAGCCAAGCAAGTCTGTGTAATCATGGCCTTTTTGGGCTTGTCCAGGTCCTTTTCTCATCGTGAAGAAACAAAAAGATGACTATATCCTGTATATCTACGTGTGTTAATATATACAGAAGCAGTTGAGCGGATTTCTCAACTCAACTTGTATTTTGATTGCACAAAAGATGCGTGGTGCGCAAATGAACTCAATTTTAATTGTTTCGATTCAATGGTAAATATCTCCTTAATTTGTTCTTCCATATTTTTTCAAACACGGCAATCCATTACGTCCACTAACGTAAGAGCGAAAGTATTGCTAAACTATGAATACATTTTTCTCCGTGGAGAGACTCGTTTACAATAGTTACAACCAAACATATGATCCTTTTAACATTGTAGTTACTTGACAGGTGGAGGTAAGTGCCGTTGAAAAACGCAGGGAAGCGTTCAAAACATCAGATTATCAGTACAGCAGAGAGCTGCCACCTTGGAATCTGCAGCGTCCATTACAGCATTAATACTAGTGCGAGTATCTACCCATAGCGTCGAGATAAACGGTCACGACTAATAAATAGCCTCAACCACACTGTGGGTGGGTCACATTCTGATAGATCATCCCAACATTCTGGATATAACATTATTAATATTAAACACTGTATCGGATACAATTTACGGATATCTGCCTTAGCACACACACACAGTGAACAGTATGTTACAGCACTAAGCACACCCACAGTGAACAGTGTGTCACAGCTCTTGCATGTTTTAAACGAGTTGCATCTGTTTACATGCTCAATGTTTGTACTAAAGACACTTTGGAATTGTTTCTAAATATATTGTGCTTGCGTTTCAATTTATGTTTCCATATTGATCGCAGTCCCTCTGTTCCCCAAATATTGTCTTGTAATGTGTTGAAGATTTTTAGAAGAATGTATTTTTTCTTGATGCTGGTGCATGTATTGTTCAATGTCACTATTGTACATTGCAGAAATCGTTGCTCCGGGTCTTTGCGATGGCAATAACTCCA
The DNA here is from genome assembly GCA_964017045.1 of Omphiscola glabra. Lineage (NCBI taxonomy): Eukaryota > Metazoa > Mollusca > Gastropoda > Lymnaeidae > Omphiscola > Omphiscola glabra. The sequence continues at coordinate 13,700,756 of OZ024798.1, read as the reverse complement.
AGGACATCTAATGTTAGAAGTAATAATCTATTTATCCATAGTGTGAATTTTTAAAGTGATTTGTATATTTTTTTCATTAATTCTCATTAGTCGTTGAGAACATTTCTTGGCAAAAAACTATATATGTTGGAGATAACTTGTATACATTATTATTAATGTACTTGTGTATTTTGTGTAATAAAAAATGTTTATTTAACTTCAGGATGATTTCAAGCAATCGGATAGAATTAAAATAATTCATCCAATGATAGCACTATATTTTATAAATACAATTGGCAAACGTGGAAAGATGTCCTGGTTATTTGGAGATTTAAAGCATCCATTGATATTTAATTCTGATTACAGTAAAAAAAAAATAATTGCTTCTATATTTTTAAAACCTATTTAGCTGGCGAAACAAGAAACTTGTTAGGGGTACAAAACAACGAAATGACGCTGACTCGGCAAGAAATAACACAAGATTTAACCTCAGATCAGAGTTGCTTAAATTGTGAGTAAAACAAGTGATTAAAATAATCATATGTTGCATTTAATTAATCTTATAAATTGTGAAGAAATTTCAAAAGGACGAGTCTAAATTTTAAATAACATTTAACAAAATGTAAAAAAAGAAAGTTGATTTTGCATATAATTTTTTTTTAAATATAAGTTTAACACAATTCCCCGCCCCCCCCCCCCCCCCCAAAAAAAAAAAAAACAACAACCTACCCCGCCATTTGAAATTCGTTCAAGATTTAAATGTTTTCATGGAAGTAAATATGACATTAAATATCGTTAACAACATGACGTTTTGTGGATTATCATTTAGCGGGTTACGAATTATTTCGGGAATTTTGACAGTTCTTTTTTTTTTCTTAATCTCGTTCTCATTGAAACCAAAAGACCAACAAGCAACACATCAAGGTGGTATAGAAAGTCATGAAGTCGTTACGTCAGCGACTTCCCCAAACATGCGATTCTATTATAAAGATCGCCAAACTCTGGAAACAGTCACACTCCGTAAGTGGTCTTTATTTAAACAATGCAAGCGACGCATGTATTCAAGAAGTATTGATTACATTTAGGAAATGTATCTGGTTTTTTATCATTGACATCAAGATTATTTGTTACTTTAAATAACCCTAGAGAAAGACTTAACTAAAATTGTTTTATTAAAACGATATCTCCGTGTATTCCTCTTTATTCTCATCATTTCGGGAAAAGGAGGGAATGTTAATGTAGTGTGGAAAATAAAAAAAATGTAATCTCTAAATTGTTAGCCTTATTACTATAAAAGTGAAAGTTACCTCAAATGTGTGCCAAAGAGACTTGTTCGAAGTAAATTGTTTTACGAAAATTTGTTCAACAACGAATAATGGTATAGAACCAATAATAAAAAAAGTTATTGAAACGTTTAAATATGATCCATTTCTCAATCGCTACCTCCCTTAAAACCATAGCTAAAGCTAGAAATATCCGATTCATATCTCATTTTGAAAAAGAATTTGTTCTTAAAAAAGAATTAATTTGAATAACATTTCCTTCGAACTAACTTCCTTCGAACAATCATCCATAAAACAATTATTATCTGTAAAATTCCCAGATATGAGAAATGCGATCATCAATATTTAAGTAATTATAAATGAAATACATAAATGTTAAGAAAACAAAACGTTCACACATTTTGGTCATGTTTTCAGATCCAGTGGCTTACAAAGAAAAAGTCTCTGTGATGAATTTGTTTTTCAAAATCGTGTGAACAACAAGAGAAATGTAAAACTAAAAAAATATACAAAAATGCTACACTATTTTAATTTAATTATCTGAATTTATATCAACAATCCACACATAGTATTGCAAAAATAGTGGATGGACATTTCGAATTATGTTATATAATTTTTGTTTTGTTAAATAAATGTCCGTAATTATTTGAACTAGATGCCAAATAGAAAAGAACTCTCTTAAAAGTAACATCGTTAAAATAAAATCATTTTTTTTATAAATTTTATTCTTAAATAACATGAACTATTACTTTCTTTTATTTAGCCACTTCATTGTTTAAAAGAGACCGAAATATTATTTCTAAGAATCGAAATCTAAAAAAAAAATGTTACATATACATTTACAAAATATTCGAAATAGTAGAATTAGGGAAATCAAAGTGTGTTTAATAATATAATGAATTTTGACAAATTTATTTAAACACAAACAATACATAATGAAATAAATAGGTTTATAAACAATGGTAGGATTATATTGACACACTTTCTGTGTCTCCCATCAATGCTTAGAGAGGGTTACAAGATAAAATGCAAAAAAAAAAAAAGTGCATTTTTTAACTACTGTGTAAAATGTTTTAAATTGTAATTTATGTTTATTATTAAAGTTATATTCTTCAAACATATTAAACATATTTTTAACAATTTACATTCCTAAAGGTTAAATGACAAAATATTTTTCCATATTTACCTTTGAATTGATAAACATAAACTTTTAAGAGTATTTTTAAAGTAACATTTTTTATAGCTTAAATAATGCCAGCTCTTTGTCTTTTAACTGTATTCATCATATGTTTAAAAATAAAAATACATCAAAATGTTTTAAATTTTAATACATGGTGGGCCAATAAAAGTGAGAACATCTCGTAAAATGTGATTTAATCACATAAAAGTAGTTAAACTATACCCATACTAGATTAAATAGTTTACTGATTTACTTACTTACACATTGAACATGATTTCTGATTAGCTAAATATTTCGCAAAAAAATGTATGAAGATATATAATTAATTAAATTATATTTTGAAATAACTCATATGCTACGATATGTTCTCACTTTTATTGGCCCACCCTGTATATGTTATTCTTAAATGTATATTCTTCAAACATATTAAAGATATGCGCTCTTTTCTTCTAAAGTGCCCTTTACAAAACGTTTTTGTTGTATGTTAACAAATATATATTTTTTATTTACATTTGTACTTTACATAAATCAGAATGCTAAAAAATATATTGTTTTTTTAGCAAAATTATTGGTTATTTTTACTTATATAATACGTTTTTTTTTAAAAATAAAGCTTAAATATTTAATTTTGTTTGCAATATTATTGTGAACTACGTAAACGTTAAATTAAAGTTAAATTAAAAAGGAATTTAATATAAAAATTAGGTAGATTATCTACTGACAAATTTATTCACGTGTGCAAGGGATTATCGAAAGGAACACAAGAATTCATTACATTCCAGTTGTACACTTTTTACATAATTTCCATTTTTTATATGATAATATTTTCACTTAAATTAAGCGTTTCTACGGATGTACGGTAGTTGAGAATATTAAAAATCAATAAAATTTCTTCCCCTTTTTTAACCCACGTCTAAAACATGTATTATAAAACATAAGATTGTTTCCCTTTACCCAGGTCAACTTTTTTTTTAGCTGTGCTGGCTATTCTAAGTATTTTTTTTATTTAAAGTAATAAGAAACGAAACAATTTTTGAAGCCTAAATAAAATATTAAAAGCTTTTTTTTTAAAAAATTGAAAGAGAAATTACATATTTACAAGTTTCAGCTGATTCCCACATTAGATATTTAAGAAAATAAATATATGCATGTCCTTTCACAAAATATATTTATTTCCTATCATTTTAACAACTAAAATGAAGTAAAAAGAAAAAGGCTGTCAAAAGTCCGGAGATAGGAACGTTTCACACTATGCTTCCACCAACTCCCTTTCTTCAGCTTATAAGCCGCGTGTGTTTAATACCAAAAGATACAACTACATCAGAAGTCACTTCATTTAATTCTATGCAAGAAATTTCGCAACTGATTTACTTATAAATTTGGAGAGAAAGAGGTATTGCTTTCTTTGGCCTTTCGGTTTTTTTTTCGGATTAAGTTTTAACAGAAACATTTTGTTGAAATTTTCATTTGGTTTATTTTTTACTTAAAACAATATATTAATTATCAATAATTGTATAAAGGTTTGAGTGGACTGTCCGAGATACGTGAGCGATTGCATGTATATTATTTTAAAGTGAGCACTTAAAATTTCTCGTATAAATAATTTTAATAAATTGATAATCTTTAAGTAGAAAATTAATTGTAGATATATTTCTAAAAGAATTAAATTTTAAATTGAATGTCAATTATACTAGAGTATAATACCATTCCACAGAAAGCATTCCCAAAATTTGACGTGATAAACATATTTTTTATACTTTTGTAAAGAAAAAAAAACATATTGTTACATTATATATTTAATTATTATTGTCTAGATTTTTTTGTAATGCAAAATTGTTTTATTTTACTTTTTCCTTTCATCAACAAAATATTTTTTAAACTTTCAAATGTAAAAAAAATTATGTTTAATTGTATGTATATGGTTATTGGAGAATGGAGAAAAAATTTCCAATATTTCAGTCCCAACAGCTCTTGATATTATTTTTTTGTTTGTCCTCATGCATTGCTGAATTTACGCCAGGCTTAACAAAAAAAAAAAAAAAGATGATGGCAAGTCTAATACGCTGCTCGAATCGAAAGTCAGTCAAGCGGCAAAGTTTTGCACAAATCAGAGAAGGAACGGGAAGAATCAAGAACCAAATTTATGCATTGTTCATAGAGAACCATAACTTTGTTAAGGGCTGAGTATTGAGTATTTCTTATTTATTTGTATATACATAGATCATACTATTTTTGAACATGTAGTTTTGTAAAATTATGTATTGGGTGATGCTCAATTTTACTTTTATCATTGTAAATAAAATAAAGAAAATATGGGAAAAGTAGTTGTATATTTCTATTTTTAAAAATTAGATCTCTTTACAGCCAAATACTTGTTTATCCTTGAAAAGGAATATATTAAAGAAACACACTTCGTACACAAAATATAAATGTCACGTTGGCATCCAATGCATTTTTTAAAACTGTTTTATTTTATTTGTTTAAAGGCATAACATACCTTCACTTATTTAGTACACTCTTATTATACTTCACTTATTTCAAAACCAACATAAAGGACACCACATCCAGTCTTAGTTTCAAGCTCTTATAATTATGTAGTTTTATAAACATTTTAAGAGATACCAGCTTTAACATGGCACTCCATCTGACTTACAAATGCCTTTTACCCCATCTGGGTCATAGGCCGTCTAGAAGAATGTTCCATTCATCTCGGTCCTGTGCTTTCCTTTCCAGTTGCTTCCATGTGTATCCCATACTTTGTGTGTCGCCTCTAGCTTGCGTCTTAGGCCTTCATTTTTTTTTTCTTTTTTGCCATGTGGATTCCATGTTAGGGATTGTCTGGAATGTTATCTTCCCTTTTGCGGAAAGTTTTGGCTCCATAGAATGGGACAGTTTTGACATTTTTTTGAAAATGTTGACTTTGGTTTTAAAGACACAACTTGTTGATCTCGTCGCTTCGTGTTGACCTGTTCCTTCATTCTATTTTTTAAAATTCTGATAAAGACATTTCTTGGTAAAGACAGCAGTGTAATTTCCATGAGTCCCTTATACATCTCACATCTAAGATATTCCTACTCATAATTAATAGCGTCCTGGTGGTGGAGAAGAGGGTTTAAGAGTATAATGTATTTTCACTTTGTATAGTAGGAAATTAGTAAGACACAGTAAGGTTAAACCTGAAAGAAGGAACGCAACAAAACAACGAACGTGTCGGCAGGAAGCGTTCATCAGCTAACAAACAGAAAAACGAATAAAATAAAAAATATATATAAAAAAATTATAATATAGCACTTAGCTGAGAAGTAGTGTCCACGATTTTACTACTTCGATGGTAAACAAGTCAGCAATAATCAAGAAAATCTAGATGCAATAATTTAAAATGTAAAATGAAAAGATATAATGTATATCAGCCAGGAGGTCTACCCATTTGTGGAGATGTAGTATTCTAAACAAAATATTTATTTTTAAATTGTATCAAAAAACGTCTCGTGTCCTATGCGTCCTATCAAGGAAATTCAAGTACCTTCGATTGTACGGATGAACTGACGTCGCAGGTCGAATACGGCCCGCGGGCCGCAGTCTAGTAACTCGTGGTCTAGAACATTGAAAACTTAAAATAGATAATTCCTTTATGGGCTATTTATCATTGTGAAATCATTTTGTGCAACCACTCTGCTCGAAAATTTCATAAAATTTTTTGAAGTACTAAAATACTGGAGTAGGTGAATTCATTTTCATTGAGGAGTCGTGAATGCTTAAGAAAATAAGTCAAGTGCTCAATGTCGTACGTTGAAGAAAATACTTTCTGAGCATTAGTTTTATTTAAAAAAAACTTCCAAATAGACTACATTTTTTGTTCACTCTTTGGGCTGTAGAATTACCAGGCTATCACTATAGCGTGCACGTGACAAATATACATATACACACAAATTAAGAATGAGTACTTTGCATCAATTATTATTAAATAGAAAAGGCAATTTTAAAACAAGGCTTATAAATTGCTTTCAATGTATATTTAATTGTAATAAAACACATTTTGAAGTAATAATTAAAAAAATATTAATTTAGGACAAAAAAAAACAGTTTGAAAATAATATTTGTTCAAAAACTATTAACATAATTCCATAGCTTCACGTATGTTAAAGTTCTTGTTAAAATAAACAAATCACTTAAAACGAATCTTTTTTTAAAACTAGTTACATTAACTTTTCCTTTGTTCAGGGTTAACGAACAAAATTTTCGGACTGTTCATAGACCCTCTGCCCTTCAACCTAGCTTGTGGAAAATTATCAAATTGTCTCTTCGCTGATGATAAACATATTCTATTGATATTCAGACCCACCCCCAACCATCAAAAATCAGTTTTTCCTGTTTTTCAAGTTAAATATGAAGGAAATATAATGATAGTGATTTCAGGAAATAAAATTCCCGATGGCAACGCTAAATGAGATTCTTTAAAAGGAAATAAAGTGTTTTTTTAGAAAATCTACGATGTAAAAGCGAGTTTGGCATTCGAATATTTATATAGTTAATGGGACGTGAAAATTTTCGTTTCGAGCTTTGAGGGAGGGAGCACAAATTGGGATTCTAATATTTAGTACCTTAATTATATGCATGTATTGTTAAAATTTAAAAACAATTTCGCCCACCCTTCCCCAGTGGTTGATTACATTTTATAAAGGTTTTATACGAAAATATTTGCTTTTTTAAGTTTAAGTAAATAATTTCAATTTTTTCGCACAATGGACATATTTCTGCATGTAATGATATAGTTCCCATAACAGTTTGAAACGTAATAGCAGATAATAATAACACACGCATACATTATGTATGACATACACTAAGTATTATCTAATTACTGCTTATGGGCCATTTCCGGATCGTCAGGAGTCTATTACGAGGTTGGCCAATGTCCCTTACGGTTTTCCTAGTAGTGGGTATAAATGGTGAATATGACAATGACCATCTATTTAGCCCAAAGAAGACTCATAAATCCCATTTAAGACTCATATATTTATTTTGATTAAAATTGTTCTTCTTCTTTTTTTTCATTAAGATATCTGATGTGTCCATAGAAATTTAATAATTTGTTTTTCAATTTATTGTCCGGATCCCAAAAGTATGGGATGTACAGTAAACCAGCTGCCAACAGTGTCTTATGTACAGTGAACCGACCGCCAACAATGTCTGAGGTACAGTTAACCAACTGCCAACAGTGTCTGATGTACAGTGAACCGACCGCCAACAGTGTCTGAGGTACAGTAAACCGACCGCCAACAGTGTCTGAGGTACAGTAAACCGACCGCCAACAGTGTCTGAGGTACAGTAAACCGACCGCCAACAGTGTCTGAGGTACTGTAAACCGACTTCCAACAGTGTCTGAGGTACAGTGAACTGACTTCCAACAGAGTCTGATGTACAGTAAACCGACTGCCAACAGTGTCTGAGGTACAGTGAACCGACCGCCAACAGTGTCTGAGGTACAGTGAACCGACTCCCCTACTCGATTAAAATTTAGTGTACCCATGTCATAGACCAATACTTACAAAGTGAATCACCGTTGTAAATTAAGTTGCAGCATTGTTAAGATATGTTATATCGTTTCTTGAAAGATATACAATAACATTTTCACAATTCATTTAGTTTTAACAGAAACCAGTTAAAATGCAGCACCAAACAATCATAGAAAATGTATCAAAATTTGATTTAAACGTGCAGAGAAAATGCACCCATCGCCTCAAAATACTCAAAGTGTCAAAGATGTATCTCTGCCGATAAGACTGTAATAAAGGCCAAATCCAACTTGAACAAATATTGAATAAGGCACAGTACATTAGACTTTAATTGTGGTCAAGGGAATATATTGTTTAAATACATCTAATTATGTCCTTTTGAATCGCTCTTGTTCAAAAATTGAATCAATTTACCCTAGGAAATATATATATGCTGTCTTCAAAACACAGAACAAGTAATTATATTTATAATTGGTATCAGGTTTGCACATTGTAACAAAAATATATATGTACAAATCATATCTACATGGCAACTTGCATTTGTTTATATATATTGTTAAATTGTATTTAATAGAGATGATGGTCATAAAATACATTCGTATTGGCAAAGCTGTAAGATTGAACAAAAAAGATCTTATTCCAATTATAGGTGCACGAACCAACCCCAACTCACAATTTACATTTAATGTTTACCTTCAATAAATATTTAATAACTCGCTGTTTAGAAGAATTAAAATCACTTTTGTTTTCTTTAAATAAAAATAAATATATATATATATATAAATGTTTGTGTTCTTTTTTTTTTTTATTTAAGCCCATAGAAATGTATTTTCCCTTTAAAAATGAAAATCAATTGTGGATTAGAAGACAAGAACATTGATTTCCGTTTCAAACAAAAATTGTAATAAATAACACATAAATATACAACGCTATAAACAATGCAATATCGTTCCACCTCGACTAGAATCAGAGGGTAGACATCACGTCCCGTATAACACCGGAAGTCAGGTTGCATTGGTAACGTCCAAATTCATGACGTACATTTCCTCTGTCTTAACCAAGGGATCTGTGGAAAATTTCAAGACCACTTATTTTGTTTACCACTGTACATTTGTGTTGTTGGATAAACTAATTTTGTATATGGATTATATTAGAAACAATACTGTACAACTGCACATGGATGACATTAGATAAAATATCATAATCGTACCTTGTATGTTCTAAGAAATTTACCAATGTCTTCATATCAGTTGAGTTTGTATTTATTTAAAACCAAATCAAACTGATTTGAAAGCCAATATTTTAGATTAATGATTTAGTCTATTAATTATATTTAAAATAAAACATAATGTTGTCCTAAAAATTATATATTTAAATATTCGAAACACATTATTTTTAATACATTTGACATATAAACCAATTCGAGCTATTGTTAAGATACTCACTGAGCTGAACTGTTAACAGAGTTTCTTGATATCTCAAATAGAATCTCTTCTTCAATGAAGAACCCGTAGTAACAATTTCATGCGTTTCTCTGTAGTCTTGCTGTGTATCTTGACACACTGCACTTTGTCGACCCACAATACCATTGGCAGTAGGGGAATTTTCATGTCTTTCCGTAGACACTGGGTATAAAGGGAAGTGAGTTAACAGGGAAGAGTTTACAAACATAAATTGTTTAAATACCACGGCCCTGGCGTGACATTTAGAATCAAACACACACCCCCCCCCCCTTACCATTTTTTCAGCCATTTTTGGGGTTTTGTGTCGCTTATATTTGAAGTTAATATTTCAAACTCATTTTGCCTTAACTTTTGGACCTTTAAATAACCGAGACATCTTCAGTCGAGGGGACTGCAGGATCCTTGAGACGGATCTATTAATCAATTAATTTATAGATAATACAGATAATATTTTGACTTCAGAAATTGTTTCAAATTTAATGGGTCTGACCCAGTGCAAAGATCATCAACTTAGGGTTTAGACGACAGAGATACTTAACATTAAAAAAAAGACTAAGGAAGAGGCTAATTATTATAAAGTAATTGGGATACCTGCTTGAATTTTTTCTACATGCCATCAAACTTACACTAGAATATCGACTACTGCTATAAAACGTACACTATAATATGGGCTACGTGCTATCAAACTTACACTATAATATGGCCTATGTGCTATCAAACTTACTCTAGAATATTGACTACTGCTATAAAACTTACACTTTAATATGGCCTACGTGCAATCAAACTTACACTATAATATGGACTACGTACGATCAAACTTACACTAGAATATGGACTACCTGCTATAAAACTTACATTAGAAAATGGACTACGTGCTAACACAATTACACTAGAATATTTGCTACGGATTATCAAAGAGAAAACTAACAGTCGGCAGTATCATTTGATATAATTGAAATCTAAGATAACTCAACAGTTTGATTATCTAATAGTTGTTTTAGAAAAACTTTTTATTCAAACGTTTCATTTAAATTTTTTTTTTTTTTGCATTTCTTTATTTGTTAACTTAACATAACGTTTGGATACGTTCAGCTTTTTAAATAAATCGTATACTTCAATATTAACTTTTTTTTTTATTAAAGGTGCTTTCTTTAGGTTATTCATGACTTAGCTTATCTTTGCTTATACCACTTAAATGTGCACATTTTGATAGCGGTGAACTTAAATACCTGGCATTGGCCGTGATGTCATTCTTGATGGTGGTAATCGACTTAGGCCCTGTAAGCAGGTAAAATCAAATATTTCAGTGTGTGTGAAGCATTTGTTATGAGCTTATATAAATATTTAACATATATTTTCGACATTGAGAACCTGTAGAAGACATCTAATGTCAGCGCTGAAAGTCTACTCGAAACAGAGTGATGCAAATGTGCGAAAAGAGAAGGAACGGGAAGGGGGGAGAACTATGGTGTCGCAGGTGTCGCATGTTAAGAACGAGCTCTTGATATTAGGAGCAAATATTGCAACAAGTTTTGTTTCAGTTTGAAATAGACAGACAAGACAATAAAAGAAGAACGTTTCGCTTAAGAGAAACCTTACACAGAATGAACCTTTTTTTTTTTCATTGTTGTAGCTTTACTTTTATCAACTCTTATCTGAACCAAATGTTAAATCTTTTTTTTTTAGGCAAATTGTTTAAATAAACTGCTGAAAAAGGGTTTTTGTATTGAAATATTTAATGCAACCATAGATATTGGAGACAATAAATAAAGAACTCGTTTAGTGACCTTCATTGTCTGATGTATAACATTATAATAGATACGTATCCAGTGATAATAGGAAAAACACTTGTCAAGAATGCGATACATCTCAAGAAGTGCCACTTATTATTCGAAATAATATTCATGGGTGAAGTTGTATGTCTAGTCTAGCATTCCTTTGAAAACCAAACTCTGATAAGATCTTCATATATCAGATCTGATTTTGTAACGTAAATGATGAGATGAGCCAACTTATTCCAGAGGATGAAGAATATTTTATCTGGTAAGTATTAGAATTTATCTTTGATAAGATTAGTATTATTGAATTGTCCTCTGGTAACCATTATTATTTGTTGCTTTCAAAGGGATACTATAACGTAAATTTTAATTAAATCCAAATAAAAAGGGGATGAGTCTCAAATAATTATTTTTAAAAATCCCCATTATTATAAACAGCTCCGAATTTACAATCCCTTCAATGTAGTTGGATTATACTAATCCTGTTATTACTATCAACTTCATAATCTCTACAACGGACTGACGAGTGGATTTCTAGATCATAGTAAATCTTCTACGCATGGCATACTTTGGTCTACTTTAACACATCCGAAACCAGCTCTTTTCAAATTTTCTTTTGCCGTAACAGTTAAACCTTGATAAGATTGTGCAACGTAGCTGTACTGTGTGACCCACAAAATGTTTATTCCTTGAAATTATAAAGAGGGTATTTACAACTGTAAGGGAAAGGGGGTTGTCAATATTTTAGGATTTATTTATATATATTATTTGTTTATATGTATCATTTATTTGTATTTAATAAACTATAATATAAATGTATCCCAAAATGAAGATTATTTTATTGTTCGGAATTGCTGGTTATTTTTATGTTTATTGTGTTATAATTATTATTTTGTAAAAGCAAATTTTAAATTTGTTTTGATAGTGCCACAAATTATTTTAAAAATAAATAAACATTTAAACTAAGGAGGGGCTTTACCTGCGATGAGTGTGTAGAGTTTTTCCTTGAATAAATCTATATTAAAACATTAAATAAACTACACTTTTTCCTTTTCCTCTCATACCTTAGTAACAAACTCCACATGGATATTTCTAACATATTTACGTAAAATCTTTAAAAAGAAAATAGAATTTAGCGAAACGTTTTAAGCTTAAAAGATCAATATATAAATAAAAACGATTTAGTAGGATTACATTAATAGATCTAAATTTAACATCTTCATATTCAATATTTCTTAAACTTATATTTCATTTTGCATTTACGTAGGCTTTGAAAAGCTTAAATTAATATGCTAAAGATGTTTGTTTAGTGGAATTGATTCCAGATACAGTTAAAGAGCTACATGAATGACCCTCAGATGTTTTGAGTGTTCGTAAAATATATAAGTAAATCTTTAAAAATATTTTTTAAAGAAATCAGTTGAACTACTTTCCCTGACCAAAAAAAAAATTGACATTTCAGCTAACTGTTTTACAAATTTAATAAAATAATAATAATGATTTTGGGTCACTTTGCGAATAACGTTCCCACGAATGCTTTACTTGAAAGACGATTAGAAAAAAAATGAAACAAATAATTGTTTATATTTATTTAAATATGTATATATAAATTTATATATGAAAACTATTTACCTTTTTTCCACTGGGTAAATGAATCATAACATTTGAAGACCCTAGTGCTAAAAGTACTTAAGTCACATTCTTGTCAAAATCAATGTAAACTGTGGCCTTTTCTTATCAGATTTAGCCAAGTGTACTGCAGAAATTTGAACACATTAAAATGTGCTTATGTCCCAAAATGAAACAAGTCAAAATATGAAATTGATTACATGTTTTAGAGGAAAAAAATATTTGAGCTTGATTATCTCAAAATGTGTATTTTGTGACTTAAGTACTTTTAGCACTAAGGTCTTCATTTAGGTTTAATGTTTAAATATATAAAAAATTTAATTTGACAACGTATGTCATGGATGCTTTCATTGACATCTACATCATATGTTAATTAGTCTGATACATTCTTCTTTCCTCTTTTGCTCTAAATATAAAAATGTAATAATCTGTTGACTCTTATAATTATACCAATACTTTATGCACGAGACAACCAAAATGGCGCATGAGAACCTGGATTTTTATCAACAAGTACCTGTATTTTATCTAGACGTACCTGTATTTTATCTAGACGTATCTGTATTTCATCTAAACGTACCTGTATTTTATCTAGACGTACGTGTATTTTATCTAGACATGCCAGTATTTTATCTACACGTACCTGTATTTTGTAAAGACTTACTTGTATTTTTCTAGACGTAAATGTATTATATCTATACGTACCTGTATTTTATCTAGACGTACGTACATTTTATCTAGACGTATCTGTATTTTATCTCGACGTAACTGTATTTTATCTAAACGTACCTGTATTTTATCTAGACGTACTTGTATTTCATCAAGACGTACCTGTAATTTATCTAGACGTACTTGCATCTTATCTAGACGTACCTGTATTTTATCTACACGAACCTGTATTTTATCTAGACATATTTGTATTTTATCTAGACGTAAATGTATTTATCTAGAAGAATCTTTATTTTATCTAGACAAATCTTTATTTTATCTAGTCGTATCCGTATTTTATCTAGACGCACCTGTATTTTATTTAGACGTATCTGTATTTTATCTAGACGTACCTGCATTTTTATCTAGACGTACCTGTATTTTTTCTTTAGATTTACCTGTATTTTATTTAGACGTACCTGTAATTTATTTAGACTTACCTGAATATTTTCTAGACGACCCTGTATTTTGTATAGACTTACCTGTATTTTATCTAGAAGTTATTGTATTTTATCTTGACGAACATGTATTTTTTCTAGAAGAAACTGTATTTTTCAAGAAGTACCGGTATTTTATTTAGACCTACCTGCATTTTTTCTAGACTAAACTTATTTAATCTAGACGTACCTTTATTGTATATAGACGTAACTGTATTTTATCTGGACGTAACTGTATTTATCTAGACGTATCTGTATTTTATCTAGACGTACCTGTATTTTCTCTAGAAGTATCTATATTTTATCTAGACGTGCCTGTATTTTATCTAGACTTAATTGTATTTTATTTAGACGTTCCTATATTTTATCTAGACGTACCTGTATTTTTTAGACGTACGTGTATTTTATTTAGACGAACATGTATTTTAGCTAGACGCACCTGTATTTTATCTAGACGTATCTGTATTTCATCTACACGTACCTGTATTTTATCTAGACGTACCTGTATTTTATCTAGACGTACTAGTATTTTATCTTTACGTACCTGCATTTTCTAACGACGTACCTGTATTTTATCTAGACGTATCTGTACTTCATATGGACGTACCTGTAATTTAACTAGATGTATTTGCATTTTATCTAGACGTACCTGTATTTTCTAACGACGTACGTATATTTTATCTAGACGTACATGTATTTAAACTAGACGTACCGGTATTTTATCTCCACGTATTTGTATTTTATCTAGACGTATCTGTATATTATCTAGACGCACCTTTAATTTATCTAGACGTACCTGTATTTTATCTAGACGTACCTGTATTTTGTATAGACTTACCTTTATTTGATCTAGACGTTATTGTATTTTAAATAGACGTAAATGTAATTTATCATGACGAATCTCCATTTTATATAGACTTACCTGCATTTTACCTAGAAGGACCTGTATATTATCTAGACGTACCTGTATTTTATCTAGACGTAAATGTAGCATATCTAGACTAATCTGTATTTTATCTACAGGTACCTGTATTTGTTCTAGATGTACCTGTATTTATTCTAGACGTACATGCATTTTTTCTATACGTACCCCTTCTTTAACTAGAGGAATCTGTATTGTTTCTAGACGTACCTATATTTTTTCAAGACGTACCTGTATTTTATCAAGACGTACCTGTATTTTATCTAGACGTAACTGTATTTTATCTAGAAGTACCTGTATTTTATCTAAACGTGAACGTAAAATTTCTAGACGAAAATGTATTTTATCTATACGTACCTGTATTTTATCTAGACGTACCTTTATTTTATCTAGACATATCTGTATTTCCTCTCGACGTACCTGTATTTTATCTAGACGTTCCTGTATTTAATCTAGACGTACCTGTATTTTATCTAAACGAACCTGTATTTTTTCTAATCGTACCTGTATCCTACCTACCTTTATTTTATCTTGACGTACCTGTATTTACATGGACATACCCGTTATTTAACTAGACGAACCTGCATCTTATCTAGATGTACCTGTATTTTATCTAGACGTATCTGTATTTTATCTAGAAGTACTTGTATTTTATCTAGAAGTACCTGTATTTTATCTAGACGTACCTATATTTTATCTAGACGTATCTATATTTTATCTAGACGTACCTGTATTTTATGTAGACGTAATTGTATTTTATTTAGATGTACCTGTATTTTATCTAGACGTTTTTGTATTTTATCTAGACATACCTGTATTTTATCTAGAAGTACCTTTATTTTATCAAGATGTACCTGTATTTTATCTAGACGTATCTGTACTTCATATTGACGAACCTGTAATTTAACTAGACGTACCTGCATCTTATCTAGACGTGCCTGTCTTTTGTCTAGACGTAACTATATTTTATCTAGACGTATCTGTATTGTGTCTAGACGTACCTTTAATTTATCTAGACGTACCTGTATCCTAACTAGACGTATCTTTATTTTATCTAGAATTATCTGTATATTATCTAGACGTATCTGTATTTCATCTAGACGCACCTGTAATTTATCTAGATGTACCTGGATTTTATCTAGACTTACCTTTATTTTATCTAGACGTACCTGTATTTTTACGAGGCATCTAGTAATTATAATGCTATCCCATATACAATTGTTTAAAAATATCAACTCACCTGTTCACTATAATGTCTCCTTTATCTGAAACTTCAATGTGGGTGACAGAATCTAGCCTATTCTATAAATAACTGTACTTGGTCACAAAATATTTAAGGATATTCCCATTATATTCCCATTTGATTTTGTTTTTCATTTTTCTACTAGTGTTACATATATCACTAGATTCTTGGGAATAATTTCGAAAAAACGAAAAGATTTCGTGATATTTAAAGTTTATAAAACTACTATTCTTTATAGCCCCAGTGATATCAAATCCTAAAAAAAAAACAATAGACCATGTCTGAATATATCAACATTATTTGTTTACATTAAAGTTACAAATAAATAACTAAAGTTATCGAAAATAAACAAAAGTAAATTAATTCAAGATAGAAAAACGAGTCTGAACCTTCATCCATGATATTGTAGAGAAACTTGGCTCGTTTAAGTTCCATATTCGTACTCGATTTCGTTGTTGGGATGATAATAATAGCTTCAACTGTCACTGTGGTCTCCTTACTGTCCTCTATTACTGTCCGGCTCAGCTCTACCTGCCGACTGTCCTCTTTCCTCTCCGACTGAGTTTTCCACAGTACCATCTAACGTTCGCCTTTTATAAGTCCCCGAATCGGTCGTGGCGTCTCTAGGGATTCCTATGCAGGGCTAATCTATCTCTACATCTCTGGTAATAATATTTTCCTAACGCTCCCCGCTGTTTAACTGCACATCAACTAGCCACTACTGTCCCCGTAATGGTTGTACTGGCCTCGTAATCTGGTCAGTTTATCCATCTCGGTACTGTTGGATTCTCCCTCACCCCTGTACCTCCCAGATTGACTAACAAATCTGAACTCTTCACAATACCCCCTTCATACAAAAAAAAATGTCGTCTTGACATTACATAACACTCTCACTACAATTACTTATGGACGTTCTCTAAATTGCTTCAAGGGACTTGGATTTTAAGCATTCATTTTAAAACAGCCCTCTCTAATGCAAGCGACGTAACCCCCTTTGATTCTATTGCGTCTCACTTCATAAAATCATACGCGTGAGATTTTACAAATTTAATAAAGTATGCATAATATCCAATAAATGAAGGAAAAAGTTAATCTGTGAAAAGTTAATAAATAGTAAAACAAAAATAAATGTTAAGTCTTGAAAAAATTACAATTTAGCGGACCTTTCTTCTATATGCCTTCTATAAATTTTAAGCGTCTTTTTTTCTAATATAGGCCTACAGAATTTGAAAGGAGAGAAAGGCGATGGAGATGAGATGCTTCAGAAGCATTCTTGGCATCTGCTATAGGGACCATATCTCTAGTAAACAAGTGAAAGAACTGATTCGTCAAGCAATTGGGCAGTACGATGACCTCCTGGTGTCTGTAAAAAAAGAGCAAACATGGAATGGTATGGCCACGTGACAAGAAAACAAGGGCTCACAAAAGAAATCATGCAAGGCACAAAGAGAGGAGGGAGAAGAAGAGGAAGACAGAGAAAAAGATGGAAAGATAACATCAAAGAGTGGATTTGACTAAAACTAGGCGATGTTGTACGAAGTGCAGAAGACCGAGAGGAATGGAGAAGGATAGTTTGCATGTCATCTGTGGCGCCCCAACGGTCCAAGGACTAAGGGACATGATGATGATGGTGATGAGGTCTACATATTTATTGATATGTAAAATCATGTTAAGCATCAATGAGATAAATCTATTTATATAAATCAGCATTTATGGCGACTTACATTCTAAATAGTTATCAGAATAGCCAGACGATTTTGAAGAAGATGATAATAAAGACGAAGATGAATATGCCGAAAAAACATTTTTGTTCCGTTAAGATTTTCACTTTATTTTTCACAGTACTAATATATATATACTTGTGATCCTGTTTCCGGCAACAAAAAAAGTGTTGTTTTTTTCTGGGATATGTCTTTTCGTCTTGTTTTCTGATGAAAGCTCTAAGCCGAAACTTCAAAATCGTTTGTCCTGTCTATGAATTCAAATTTACCATACTTTGTTCTTATATTTCATTTATAAAACTTGAATGCTGTCCATCGATTATCTTTTGGAGATTAGATTAAGTTCCAATGCAAATAGATGATATGATTGTTCGTCTGGCGCATCTGATGTGTCAAAAGAGAACTGTTGTGACCTCGGACTGAGTTAAGCACATCCATCAACCTCTATGTTGTTGGAGGTGAAATTATTTCCCATCAATTCATTTATACAATTTTTTTAATCATTATTCAATGTTGTTGATTCAGAGACATCTTCAGTTGTTAGCAGTAGTGTATTATTTAAGACTGTTGATTCAGTGGCATCTTAAGTTGTTAGAAATAGTGGGTTATTCAGTGCTGTTGATTCAGTGACATCTTCAGTTGTTAGAAGCAGTGGGCTATTCAGGGCTGTTGATTAAGTAACATCTTCAGCTGATAGAAGCAGTTGGCTATTCAGGGCTTTTGATAAATTTCATCCTTAATTCTTAGAAGTAATGGACTATTCAGGACATCTTTGCTCATATTGTTGACTCTGCGAGATGTATTTGTGTAACTAGTGGATTGTTAAGTATACAGAAATAAATACAGAATTTACTTTGGACGATGTTGTTTTGATCTCTATTAAATGTTGCGGCCTTCTTTCGTCGTCTTCTCTTTATGTTAACGATTTTAACCTGTCACACCAGATTCACAATAAAGATCAAATCAACACTCACAAAACACTCGCACGGTCAACAACTCGCCCAACCAAACATTCATAACAATCCAGTTCATAACATATATGCTTTAGCCTTATTTAACGCAAAAACAAAGTTTTAATTTATTAAGTGTTAATATTAGTCATATTAGTGTTGTTTTGTTTTTGTTGTTTTTTAAACAAAAATTAGGAAAACAACGTTCAGAAGTTACGACCCGGAAAGGGCGTGCATTTTTTCATAAAGATTAATTTTAAAAGCACCCGCTGTGATTCGATGCATACGATTGCAAGTACGGCATATCATTAGCAAAGTTCAATACATCTCTTTAATATTTAAATTAAAATTTCAGTTTTTCCTTATATATCTCTGGGAGATTTGCTGCCGACCGGACCTTGTTTGTCACTTCCCATGTGACAGTGAATAGTTATAATATATTTATATTCTAATTTTTCTTTGCTATGATGACGAGGTTATTTTAAGACCTTGGAGCAGTGGCTCTCAACTTTTCTAATGCCGCGACCTTTTAATACAGTTCCTGATGTTGTGGCGACACCCACTCACACAATTATTTTCGGTGCTACTTCTTAACTACAGAACATGTTTTTTTTCCAGATAGCCTTAGGGGACCCATGAGAAAGGGTTGCGCACCGCTGCCTTTGAGGCTCTGGATTCAGTCAATATAGTATGGAGAAATAAATCATGCATTGTCCATAGATAGTTTTTGTTTCTTTTTAGTATCCCCATGATCTAAAGCGGCGTTTCAGACATTTCAAGTGCGGACCAGGATCTGTGCCATATTGATTTATTAGACCGGAATTAGTCATTTGAAGATCTCTGGTCTCAAAGATTCAACATTAGCGCGATGAAATTATTAAAGACGACAATATAAAATTTGTAAGAAAAACACTTTCAAAACACTTAAGCATTGACTTAATTTTTCTTTCCAAGTCAGAGACCGCTTCTCCTGTCAGTCGGCGCTAATCCTTTAATACATTTTTAGGAAAGTTCAGCGCCAGAACTCACTTGAAGCACCCGGACAATCTTTAAAAACAATTTAGTTAAAAGCTTTAACATAGTTTTAACAATATTACAAAATAAAATTTCAATTTAGGAACAGTGTTTTATAAACCCAACTATTACGGACTGCTATTAATGGAGAATTGTATCTCTTAGTTTAGTATATTGGCTCTTTTCAAAACAGTCCATAATAAACGACGATATCAAAGTTTTAAAAACAATAACCACTAAAACGACACAAAGTCAGGGCTAATTACAATTAATTAAGTTTTTAATGTGTGAATTTCAATGAAATACAAACACAAGTGAATATGATTAAAATTATTAAATTACAGTATGGCTGGTACCGGTACTGTATGTAAAAATACATTGAGTTCAAGTTGTACAAGGAAAGAAAATCTACACACAACAAAACACTGTCTAGTATTAAATGATGACACACGGCACGTCTCGTGATAAAGGAAAGGAATCACCTCTCATTCAGTCGTTCAGCCTTTTATCATTCTCGAAATAGATTACACATTGTAACTGCTTCTCGCATTCTCGATATCATTCTACAATGTTCAACTGCAACGGACAATACTTAAGCGTTGTAGTAAACAAGGGGAAAGTTTTGCTAGCCACACCCCAAAACGGCCTCGACTGTAAGAGGTCATGCACGTGGAAAGTGGGTAAAGCGTGCATCAAAACACGTCATCCTTCATAACACAACCAATCCAAGGGACTCCTACATGAAAAAAGTATTTAATCTGTTGCAATTCAATTAATTGTAGAATAATGCAAAACTTTATGCCTTGGTGCTTTTGAATTTCGTCTCCTCGTCACTGTCTCTACACCCCACACCCCTACCAAAAAAAAACCACCAAAAAAAAAAAAAAATTAGCAATCAAAGTGTCCTCCCGGAACTTGTCCTAACATTGAACATAAGAATTAACTCATATCTTTGGGACAGAAGCTATAGTGGCGGTATTTACATGTGACTGTTATAAATTATTCCATGCCCTGGCAAGTTACACATATGCGTCGCTATTTTAAGGTTCACAATTTCCAGGTTCTACTGTACTGAAAAACACAGAAAATATATATGTAATTTTTTGTGGGGTGTGGGGAATTTAACAAAGACACACGCTGCACAATGGACGACGGCAGTATTTAAATCACAGAGAGTTATGCCACTGCATTAACATGGTTTTAAGAAAAGATTTAAGTCAAAAGATATAACACATGAAACCCTGCAGTCAACAGAACTCTTGTTTTCTTTAACGCAATAAAAACACTCAGACATAAGCGATGTAGAGATCAGCCACAAAGCTACTACCGACAACCATTAGGAAAAACTATGAAATAACGCTACGGTCGATATATTTGATGATCCGTATGTTTAAGGCTAATTTTGTGAGAGACTAACTGTTTGATTACAAATATCGCACTGTTCCGAAAATTGTATATATATTTTTTTTGTTGCAAATTCATAAGGATCAGGACTTCAATGACACTGTACAAAACTAAGTTTACATCAATAGCAAGGTATACAGTTTTAAATTAGTTATTTTAAATATCAAACATGTGCAATCTATTTTCAAATTATATTTCATTATAAAATCATGGCTTTTAAGTGGAGATAGGTGTTAATAATAAATATTATGATGGCATCATACTGTAAAAAATATAGTCGTTATCATAATGTTAATGTACTTATTTCATGCATGTTAAACGAGATACACAAAAAGTGACCTTTTCATCAATTTTTATTGAAGCGAGAGTTTTAAACCTAATGCTTGGTCAACTATTATTAAAATCCCAACTCCTTTTCTCTTTTATATTAAAATAATATATAATCTGCACAAACTATTTTTAATTGATTTTTTAAAGATGAAAATGCAAACACGCACACAGACGTATTTGTGAACTAGCATTTCGATGATCATGCATTTCAATTTTGTGTTGTTGATTTAGTTATAGAAAACAATTCCTCTTTCCAAAAAAAAAAAAATTAAAAAAACTGAAATAAATTCTATGGATTTGATTTTTAAAAAGTTTGATAAAGTATATTTAAGAGACAATATGCAATTTTGAAAGTTTTAGTATTTTGAAATTGCTAATAAACATTTAATCAATTGAATATTGGCAAATGTATTCTTTGATTTTTATACGATAGAATAATACATTATTAAATACTTATAGGCTTAACCGGTTATTTTGAGAAAGTGTTTCATAAAAGTGTTGACTTCTAATTTTCTATAACATATGACATCCATTAAACAATAGGCCAACATAGAGTCATATACCTGACATGCCAGCCCTTAACCATTAGGCCAACATACAGTCATATACCTATTGACTGGAGCTCAACTCACAGCGAAAGCCTAGTAACAAAAAACATTACCCTGGATGGCAACTTATCTAAGAGAGTAAGAACTATTAATTCAAACCCGGAGATGGACTCGCGTATTCGGCACTGACATTAACAGTAATGTAGGGTAAACGCTTGTAGGTGAACGAATGAATGGCATACGCGTGTACGGCGAGCGTGTGTAGTCATGGAGGACATTATGCCCCTTTAAAAAAGACAATAGTAGTTTCCCGGCGTTTAGCCGTTACAGGGTTTCCCAAAGTATGGTTCGCATACCCCCTGGGGTTGGGGAGGGGGGTTACGGGAAGAGTTTTGTTAGGATACACACTGTAAAGACATTTTTTTAAATTTAAATATATGCAATTTTTTTTAAAGTAGGTACTCATTTTTACGTAAATTATAGACAGGGGTACACAGATGTCGAACATTTAGGAAACACTGCCATATCGACTACGAGAGTCCATCTCAGGGCGTACTTAGCATGGGAAAAATCTGACACCTCATCAGCGGTAGTCTGTGTCTTCAAGGAAGGGCTTTTCTGTAAGTTACCATTTAAATTTTAACTTACATTTTTTAAAAATATATTTGTGTTTGCCTGATTGCTTCTCTTTTTGTTTGTTTTTTATTTAGTGCGTTTGTGCGATTTTTTGTTCACGTGTGTGTTTGTTTATGTGTGTTTGGCGTAAAATACAACAAGACCCGAAATTATTGAAATGAGTAAAAGATAGTGCCGTAGTGCCGTAGTGTCGTAGTGTCGTAGTGTCGTAGTGTCGTAGTGCCGTAGTGCCGTAGTGCCGTAGTGCCGTAGTGCCGTAGTGCCGTAGTGTCGTAGTGCCGTAGTGCCGTAGTGCCGTAGTGTCGTAGTGCCGTAGTGCCGTAGTGCCGTAGTGTCGTAGTGTCGTAGTGCCGTAGTGCCGTAGTGTCGTAGTGTCGTAGTGTCGTAGTGTCGTAGTGTCGTAGTGCCGTAGTGCCGTAGTGCCGTAGTGACGTATTGCCTTAGTGCCGTAGTGCCGTAGTGTCGTAGTGCCGTAGTGCCGTAGTGTCGTAGTGCCGTAGTGCCGTAGTGCCGTAGTGCCGTAGTGTTGTAGTGCCGTAGTGTCGTAGTGCCGTAGTGCCGTAGTGCCGTAGTGTCGTAGTGCCGTAGTGCCGTAGTGCCGTAGTGTCGTAGTGCCGTAGTGCCGTAGTGCCGTAGTGCCGTAGTGCCGTAGTGCCGTAGTGCCGTAGTGCCGTAGTGCCGTAGTGCCGTAGTGCCGTAGTGCCGTAGTGCCGTAGGGCCGTAGCTAGCTCAAGCGCTTTAATGGGATAGCCCAACTTTAGTCGCGCTACATTCAACTGTACAAAATCTGCAGTTGTGCTAAAGTGCCACCCCTCCATGTAATGAACATTGACACATGTGAGGCCCACCCCATCGTACCCGTTTTCTACGCCAATTGTGTAGAGATAACCAATATGTTTGGAGTAATGGTAAAAGATTCAATTTTAAACCAGTAAACCCCCTTCCCCCTCTTTCAACCACATTATTTTCACCCATTAAATATCATCAAAGCCCATTTGGAAGGTTCCGCCGGTAGTTTTGCCCTCGGTGACATCTGTTCCCTCTGATCACGCCGCATATACACGCCATGGCTACTAGCACTCCCAATCTAAAATTATCAAATCAACCTCCCCCGAAAGAAATTGTCTGAAAGAACATTGCTCACGTGACTATAGTTAGACACAATAAGTGTAGTATTATAAAAGTATTTAATGTGCTGTCAGTATTGGAAGTTGTTTATTTTCATTTCATCATCTCTCTAAATTGTTTAGACTTTTTTTTTTAAAACATATATTCCGATTTTGGGATATAGTCTTTAGTGCGTTTGCCAATTAATTTCTGTTTCTAATTAATTATTCCGCCATCTGTGATTTAAAAGACATTATCTTTGTATGAACATTAATATTCTAAGACACGTCTACCTCGTCACTTCTTTTGATTAAGGCTAATAAAATAATATCACGGAACTATTTGTAATCACCATGTTTCTCCAGGTGCAATGGAAAGTATTCAGTACAGATCACACAATGACTTGTTTGAATGAACTCTTTAAGCTGTCACGTAAATTGTATCTCGTTTATTATTTCAACTATTTATAATTAATATTCAACGGGTACTCGGCGAGACTTTAGTAATTCCCTATCCTGTAGGTCGAGTGGTCTAAAATTAGTTCGAAATAGCCTAGCAAGAAAATATTACTCTGGATGGCAACTCATTAAAAAAAAGTTACTAT
Source organism: Omphiscola glabra (assembly GCA_964017045.1). NCBI lineage: Eukaryota > Metazoa > Mollusca > Gastropoda > Lymnaeidae > Omphiscola > Omphiscola glabra. The sequence goes on along the minus strand of OZ024798.1, from coordinate 13,676,310 downwards.
TTAACTTTAACCCGATGATGGAGTCTCGTATTCGGAATGACAATGAAAATATAGGGCGGACGAGTGTACGGCGAACGAGTATAAGGTAACGAATGCGTCTAAGGTGTTCTTCCCAGTTATTGGGTATTCCCGTTGCTGAAAAAAGAAAAAAAAAAACCATTTCGTCCATTGGGACAACCGTGCGTATGTGTTTAAATATTATTTCGTTTATCGATAATTGTTCAACAATAGTCTGATACTTCAAGGAAGGGCTGCTCTGTAAGTACTCCTTTTAATTTAACTTTATTTTATTATATTGTATTTGTGTGCGCTTGAATGCATTGGCGTAGCGAGGTGGGGGCAAGGGGGCATCATGCCCCGGGCGCTACTCACAAATGGGCGCCAAATGGTATATTTTACATATAATATTGTAAGGTTTTCGAATAGGGGGGGGGGCACTAAAAATGTATTGTGCTCCGGGTGCGAGTTAAGCTCGCTACGCCACTGCTTGAATGCATTTGTTTTGTTTATTTGTTGTTGTATTTTATTTACTTTTTTAAATTTTGTGAGTTTGTTCGTTTTTTGTTCATTAACAGTAATGTAGGGTAAACGCTTGTAGGTGAACGAATGAATGGCATACGCGTGTACGGCGAGCGTGTGTAGTCATGGAGGACATTATGCCCCTTTAAAAAAGACAATAGTAGTTTCCCGGCGTTTAGCCGTTACAGGGTTTCCCAAAGTATGGTTCGCATACCCCCTGGGGTTGGGGAGGGGGGTTACGGGAAGAGTTTTGTTAGGATACACACTGTAAAGACATTTTTTTAAATTTAAATATATGCAATTTTTTTTAAAGTAGGTACTCATTTTTACGTAAATTATAGACAGGGGTACACAGATGTCGAACATTTAGGAAACACTGCCATATCGACTACGAGAGTCCATCTCAGGGCGTACTTAGCATGGGAAAAATCTGACACCTCATCAGCGGTAGTCTGTGTCTTCAAGGAAGGGCTTTTCTGTAAGTATCATTTAAATTTTAACTTACATTTTTTAAAAATATATTTGTGTTTGCCTGATTGCTTCTCTTTTTGTTTGTTTTTTATTTAGTGCGTTTGTGCGATTTTTTGTTCACGTGTGTGTTTGTTTATGTGTGTTTGGCGTAAAATACAACAAGACCCGAAATTATTGAAATGAGTAAAAGATAGTGCCGTAGTGCCGTAGTGTCGTAGTGTCGTAGTGTCGTAGTGTCGTAGTGCCGTAGTGCCGTAGTGCCGTAGTGCCGTAGTGTCGTAGTGCCGTATTGCCTTAGTGCCGTAGTGTCGTAGTGCCGTAGTGCCGTAGTGTCGTAGTGTCGTAGTGCCGTAGTGCCGTAGTGCCGTAGTGCCATAGTGCCGTAGTGCCGTAGTGTCGTAGTGCCGTAGTGCCGTAGTGACGTAGTGTTGTAGTGCCGTAGTGTCGTAGTGCCGTAGTGCCGTAGTGCCGTATGGCCGTAGTGCCGTAGTGCCGTAGTGCCGTAGTGCCGTAGTGCCGTAGTGTCGTAGTGCCGTAGTGTCGTAGTGTCGTAGTGCCGTAGTGTCGTAGTGTCGTAGTGTCGTAGTGTCGTAGTGCCGTAGTGCCGTAGTGCCGTATGGCCGTAGTGCCGTAGTGCCGTAGTGCCGTAGCTAGCTCAAGCGCTTTAATTGATTAGCCCAACTTTAGTCGCGCTACATTCAACTGTACAAAATCTGCAGTTGTGCTAAAGTGCCACCCCTCCATGTAATGAACATTGACACATGGGAGGCCCACCCCATCGTACCCGTTTTCTACGCCAATTGTGTAGAGATAACCAATATGTTTGGAGTAATGGTAAAAGATTCAATTTTAAACCAGTAAACCCCCTTCCCCCTCTTTCAACCACATTATTTTCACCCATTAAATATCATCAAAGCCCATTTGGAAGGTTCCGCCGGTAGTTTTGCCCTCGGTGACATCTGTTCCCTCTGATCACGCCGCATATACACGCCATGGCTACTAGCACTCCCAATCTAAAATTATCAAATCAACCTCCCCCGAAAGAAATTGTCTGAAAGAACATTGCTCACGTGACTATAGTTAGACACAATAAGTGTAGTATTATAAAAGTATTTAATGTGCTGTCAGTATTGGAAGTTGTTTATTTTCATTTCATCATCTCTCTAAATTGTTTAGACTTTTTTTTTTAAAACATATATTCCGATTTTGGGATATAGTCTTTAGTGCGTTTGCCAAATAATTTCTGTTTCTAATTAATTATTCCGCCATCTGTGATTTAAACGACATTATCTTTGTATGAACATTAATATTCTAAGACACGTCTACCTCGTCACTTCTTTTGATTAAGGCTAATAAAATAATATCACGGAACTATTTGTAATCACCATGTTTCTCCAGGTGCAATGGAAAGTATTCAGTACAGATCACACAATGACTTGTTTGAATGAACTCTTTAAGCTGTCACGTAAATTGTATCTCGTTTATTATTTCAACTATTTATAATTAATATTCAACGGGTACTCGGCGAGACTTTAGTAATTCCCTATCCTGTAGGTCGAGTGGTCTAAAATTAGTTCGAAATAGCCTAGCAAGAAAATATTACTCTGGATGGCAACTCATTAAAAAAAAGTTACTATTTAACTTTAACCCGATGATGGAGTCTCGTATTCGGAATGACAATGAAAATATAGGGCGGACGAGTGTACGGCGAACGAGTATAAGGTAACGAATGCGTCTAAGGTGTTCTTCCCAGTTATTGGGTATTCCCGTTGCTGAAAAAAGAAAAAAAAAACCCATTTCGTCCATTGGGACAACCGTGCGTATGTGTTTAAATATTATTTCGTTTATGGATAATTGTTCAACAATAGTCTGATACTTCAAGGAAGGGCTGCTCTGTAAGTACTCCTTTTAATTTAACTTTATTTTATTATATTGTATTTGTGTGCGCTTGAATGCATTGGCGTAGCGAGGTGGGGGCAAGGGGGCATCATGCCCCGGACGCTACTCACAAATGGGCGCCAAATGGTATATTTTACATATAATATTGTATGGTTTTCGAATAGGGGGGGGGGCACTAAAAATGTATTGTGCTCCGGGTGCGAGTTAAGCTCGCTACGCCACTGCTTGAATGCATTTGTTTTGTTTATTTGTTGTTGTATTTTATTTACTTTTTTAAATTTTGTGAGTTTGTGCGTTTTTTGTTCATGTGTCAGTTGTTCTTCTGTGTGTTTGGCGTGAACTAGAACAAGATCAGAAATTATCGAAATGAGTCGTAGCTAGCCCAAGTGCTTTATTGGAAGATCCAAGCTTTTTGTCGCGTTACATTTAAAGGTAAAAAAAAATCTGCAATTGTGCGACCACAATGCCACACCTCTAAAAAAAGAAAAACAATTAACACATGGGCGGCCCACCCGTTTTCTACGTCACTGGTCGAGCGGTAACCAATATGTTTGGAGTAAGGGCAAAGCCGCTTCCCCCCCCCCTCTCAAACACATTATTTTCACCTATTTAATACCATCAAAGCCGATTTAGACGTGTTCGCCGGTAGTTTTTGGTCCCTGGATATCTGTTCTCTCTGACTCCACCTCGGCTACACCTCTGGCTGCTAGCACAGCCACACACAAAATTGTGAAATCACCCTCCCCTGAAAGATATTGTCTGAAAGAACACTGCTCACATTACTATAGTTAGGCACAATAGTTGTAGTAATATAAAACTATTTCATGTTATGTCGGTATTGGAAGCTGTTTATTTTCATTTCATCTACTCTCTAAATTGATTAAACTTTTTTTTTTAAAACATATATTCTGATTTCGGATATAGTCGACAGACATTAGGTGGGCTTAAATAATTTATGTTTGTCAAGTAATTTGATATGTTGTCGATATAATCAGCTATTAACTTTAATATGATAGTCTCTTTAAATTAATTAAATGTATTCCCAATCATATTGTCTAATTTCGGATATGGTCTTTGATGTTTGTGCCACATATTTGTTTCTTTTTTTGGAGTACCAAAAAATTAACTATTGTCGTAATTTAAGATTTTGTATTACGCCATCTATGATTCTGAAGTGATATTTCTTTGTACGAACATCAACATCCAGTAACAACCTCATATCTTCACCTTTTTTGTTATTAAGGTTAAGAAAATAATGCAACAGTAATAATTATAATCCTAAAGTTACTCCAGCCGTAATGGGTTTTTTTTTCGGTAAAGAGAGCAAAGTCACTTGTTTATATCAACTCTGAAAGCTGCCACGTAAATTATGGACTTTTTAGTTGAATCAACTCGGGAGGCTCAACGGTAATCACAACTCCTTGATTACCCAAACTATTTAGAATTAATGCCGAACGGTGACAAGGTGAGACTTTTCTAATTCCCTCCCCTGCTCTGTAGGGTGCTGAATGGTCGAGATAATATGTCCTTGTGGTCTGGAGTTCAATTTCTGGCCAAGGCGTAGACCCTGGAAATGACTAGAACTGTAGATTTACCTTCCGTAACCTTGAATTCATAAGTAGAAAATCAGTTACCCTTTTGCCGCCAAAACACTTCCCCCCGATTGCCGCCAATACGCCGCTTCTGCTGACGGCACAGGTGCTAGGCGCAGGTACTCCTGGCAAGAAAGACCGGCTAGGAATTGGGTTCACCGGCTGAAAAAAGGTGAAATACACAGATAGTGATTTGATCAATGTTCAATAACATCATAATATTCACATTTGCTGCAACACATCACACAAATGAAATCTTGATAATGATATGACTTAGCATTACCGACTACCCAAACGGGAGTATCACGATGGCATTCCGTTTCCAAACGGGATATGGGATCCTGGCCCAATTTAGATACCGACCCCATTAGAAATTCTACCCCATTGGGTTACCTATACCGATGTGACCCTGATCCCAAGGGATCCCATTTCAAAGTAGGATATCATTTTACAATGAGATCCCGATCCCGGTTGCATCCCGATACCGGTTGGATCTTAATCCCAGTGGGACCCAAATCCTCTGCGGGTTCCGTTTTCAATTGGGTTCACGTTTCCTGGTGTGATCCCGATCCCTTTGATATCCCGTTTCCTGTTGGGATCCAAATGCCGGTTTGATCCCATTCGCGGTAGGAAAGCCAGCACGTAAATTATGGACTTTTTAGTTGAATCAACTCTTGAGGCTCAACATGAGTTAGTACTCCTTCATTATCAAAACGATTTAGAATCAATACCGAACTGTGACACTGTGAGATTTATTTATTACATCTCCTGTACATGACAATGACAAAAATGTAGAACGAACGAGTTTATCGCGAAAGAGTGTATGACAAAACCAGTGTATCGTCTTGGCCTTACGTGTCTTGGTCATAAATACACTAGTGACGTAATGTTCGCAATGGGAGAAAAACGGCGGTTTTCAACCTGTGGGTTGCAAACCCCTTGGGTGTCGAGCGATCCTTTCCCAGGGGTCGCCTAAGACCATTGGAAAACACATATTCTCTACAAATATAAAGTAGCAACCAAAATAATTTTATTGTTGAGGTCGCCATAATATGAGGAACTGTATTAAAGCGTCGCGGCATAAGGAATATTGAGAACCACTATCTTTTCTTATTGTTGTGTTCGCTGGGGAATGAATGCAGGCGATTATATTACTGGTAAGGAATACCAGCCTACCATTTACTTGGAAAAAAGGAATTAACTTTCCCCCCAAGTCAATTTTTTTGTGGGACCACCGGCTGAAAAAGTGAAATACAAAGATAATGATATGATAAATTTTCAATAACATCATAATATTTACATTTGCTTCGACACATCACAGAAATGGAGTGTTGATGATGATATGAATTAGCAATACTACTACTCAAAAGCCAATATTGAAGCTAGCAAGAAGTACAATTTAAAAACTAGCAATTCATTTATCTTTAGTTACAATTATATTTAACTATATTATGATGAACAAGAAATCTACGAATAGAAAGGTCAGTTAAGAAAATAACAGCTTGAAGAGATTATAAAATAAAAATACAATTTAATTTTTTAAAATCATATTATATTTAGTTATTTATACATTTTATTCACATTAAAAGTGATACTACGAAAGGTACGTATGTCAAGGCAGTTGTGTGAATATTTGATCTCCCCTACCCTAGGGCAACTTTTCAGCATTGTTATAAAAAAAGTAATCCATAATTTAAATCATATACATTTTAATTTTGTGTTTCACAAATAGTAACCCAATAAAGGTGTCAGTGTCAATTTGTTTCACAAATAGTAACCCAATAAAGGTGTCAGTGTCAAATTCTGATGTCGCATATTACTTAATTAATTATTGATAACTCTTTCGAAAACCAATAAAAATGGGTGTATCATTACAAAATATATGAAAATTGACAACCTTTATTTTAACTAAATATACAAATTGTGGAATATGACAAAATAGGGTTCCGTAGTTTATGCATGTCTGCCTTTTAACAAGGTATCCTGCTCCATAAATCACATTTTGATTATGCCAGTTCCTATAGCTTTTTAATAATGATTTTTGTTAATACCTAAGTTTTAAGAGACAGGCAGAGATTTTACAAAGGTAAACTTTTTTATCTGATTGACTTATCTTTAAATACTCATTAGTTATTTTTAGTCATATAAAGAACGTAATGTGTAGTTAATTTTATGTGTATCATTAAAATAAAGTGTTAGACTAATACTTCTTACAGCAAAACTTTGTCTTAGAAGTCATTTGAGATTTAACTTGCATTATGCATATAAAGCTTACTGTGGCTATTGCACATCCTTTTTTCATATAAAAATTAATGAATACATAAAAATATCTAAAACACTTGTAAAATTATAATATATTTATAAACATTTTTGAATAAAATGTATATAATACTCAAAGTATATAAAAACATAAAGTGACATATTATATATATTGTAGAGATCCTTTGCTCGTCTCTGCTCTCTGATTAGTTTGCAACCTTGTACACTCCGTCTCTCGTACTGCACAAATCCGACAACTCAAGATGGTTATAGTCTTGACTCTTTTATTTGTCTCCTTCTTTAACCTCACTCTCTCTCTCTCTCTATGATACTCGACTTCGACTGTCCCGGTTTGTCTCTATCTCGAGTCTCTCACGTCTATTCACTACTCCTGTCCGTCGGAGCCTCCGCAACAGTCGTCCCGGGGCAATGGGACTGACACTAAAATGTTGTAAAGCCCACCTTCCGTTTAAATGGACTTAACCGTTGGTCCGTTACCTTGACCCCCCCCTACCCATGTAGGAAACAGGTCGACTACCAAGGTCTGAACCCTCCACAATATATATATATATATATATATTATATCGAGCGCCTCCCCAGTTGGCGGATTGGAGAAAGCCCGCCAGATATGAAGGGTACCGGGGAAACCCTAAGTTAACATCAATAGCAACTGCCTTGTAGAAAGTGGAGGGATCCACATAGGCTAGGGACCCAACCCAATACATGTCATCTACCCTGAGAGCTGCAAGGGACATCCCCCCCCCCAGACGGTTGTGCGCAGGGCTGACGACCCTGTCATGTAAAGAAGCAAGTGCTACTAAGTTGATTTTGGATTTCGACCTATGTCTGAAAAAAACAACATGATAAACGGATAGCGACCTGGAATGTACTTAGTTTATACAGAGCAGGAGCAATGACCAGCCTCGGTGGTGAATTGCTTAGATATATAATAGTGGTTGAGGCACTGCAGGAGATCAGATGGAAAGACTCGGATATCTTAAGTACTAAGGAGTATACAATATTCTACAGTGGAAACAACACTACACCTTAGGAACGGGGTTTGCTGTCACAAGAGAGACAGTAAATGCAGTCAATGGGTTTAAACCAGTGAGTGTATCCATAAGGATAAGAGGAAAAATGTGTAGCTTGACGTTAATCTTCATACATGATCCAACGGAAGATACAGATGAAAGGATGAATGAAACTTTTTACGAAACACTGGAAAGATTATGCGATGAGGAACCACGCCATGACCCAAAATAATTCTAGGTGATTTCAAGGCAAAATCGGGAACAAATTGCTTACAGACCAATTATAAAAGTGTTGGACTGCGATAAAGCTTTAAAATAGATTAAATAGACACGAACAATCTGTGTCGATATAACAATATATATTGAGCTTTAATAATAATTTTACATTACAAATAATTAAACGTTTCGGCACTTGCCTTCATCAGTACAAGACATACAAATAAGTATTAATACAATTTACATAATATATATATAGAGAGAGATAAATCCTACCTAAAAAATAGAAAACCAGACAGAAACAAGGTCAAGAAAAAAGAAGAATGAAAAAGAAGTGACTTGAAGTAAAATTTAAAAGCCCAATCAGGAAAACTGTATACTAGTAACACAACGGATAGGATCCATGTGAAGAATAAATTAAAATCAAGATTTGGCACGTTAACTCCATACGGGATAAACCAAATCCACAATTTTACGTAACTGCGATGTCTTTTTTTAAAAAGCAAATCTTTAAAATACAATTATTATAATCTTAAAATATCAAGTTTTATCATATGTTGTCTGTATTTTAAATTAAGTGTTACAAAAATTAAATAAGCAGTTAAAAAGATATGCACACATATACCTATAGATACTTTATCTTGTTGTTTAGATCATAAACGTGTCTATTGACTATTACTTGGAAATAAAAAATTTGTGCCGAATTGTAGATGTGAAATTAAACTCTAATAATAGGGTTGTCAGTGTCAGAATTAAACAAACATTTTTTGCAGCTTGTCGATGAAAATTAATGCCAAATTCCGTTATCATTTATTTTAATTACTTGTTTATCTTGGGTGGGGGTGGGGGGGGGGGGGCGGGTGAGGAGTATTTTTTTATTTATACCGTGTCGGTCGGGATCAAACATGTCATTCTCCCAACGGTGCCCTTGCTGGTAAACTTTAATAAGATTGTCCTAAATATATTTTGATTCTTTACAACTGAAAAGAGAAACAGTGGTCATGGCATGGGTCTGATCTGCAAGGGGAATCCCATAGGAACTATGGCCTATTTAGCTTAGAATGGAAGATTTTTCACTGAACCGTTCTTGTATAAATAATTATTTTTGAGGGGCTTTGCTTTGGTAATCTCAGATTATATATTTTAAAAATATAATATAAATTGGAAAGTTTGTAATTTAATGCAGTGTAATTGATCATTTTGCGTTTCTTTACGCTATCAAGTCAACGTTACTTTTGTACTTTGCAAGAATAACTGTCCAATATTTTATAATGGCATTTAGGGATAACGGGTACATTGAGTCAAAACGAAGTTTAAATGATGTGAAATTTCGAGGTAAAGGTTTGTGTCTTTTCCCATTTGTCGTTGATAACGTGCAATTTAGAAAAGAAGTTTTGTTTCTTTTCCCATGTTTGCTGTGGCCATCTCCAAAGGATATAACACAGATGTTTACCTTTTTATTTGTATTTAAATGGTGATTATTTGGCATCTCAATTATTTCGAGAAATCAGTGTTAACTAAAAGTATTTATCCCCTCCCCCCCCCCCCCTAAGGCATTATATTATTTTCTCTATGATATCTGTGACCTTGTTATATTTCTACTATGAGTTTTGGGAATGGAATAGAACACATATCCTGCCAGATTTTTTTTTTTTTTTGGTTCATGTAACAAAATATAAATGAAAAACATAATAATCTTATTATTTTGTTTATGTTTTTCGGATTTAAAAGAAAGGGGAAGTAAGGTATCTTTAGGCAAAAAAAAACTAGACATGATTTTACAGAACAGCCACCCCAAAGTCAAACAAAAGTTTGAAATTGATAATTAGACCTTCAAAAATATGTGTTTTAGAAAATTCACTGGATTTTATCATTTTATTTATTGAGAAATATGAAGAAAGTTTGAGCTACTAGCGTAATCGTCTGAAAAAAAAAGTTATATAGAGCAAGGTCTTGATGGAAGGGGTCTAGGAGGGAAAGGAGTTTGATTCTAACTCAATGGGGTGCGATGGACGCCCCTGATCCTATCATGTAGTTGTTATATGATTTAATGCATTTATAAATATTTAAGTATGTTAAATATGTATATTATAGATAACAGCACAAGAGAAAATGTATCGAGGGAAACAAGTGATTCAATGAGTAGACAAACGATAAAATGAACATGTATAAACAAGAAATAAAACAAGATTTGACCACAGATAACAACAATGGTTACTTAAATCGTAAGTAACAATCAAATTATTGAAATTATCATATTGAATTAACAAATAGTATTAATTGCTTTTTGAAATGTAACAATAAATAACCTCGTATTTGAACGGTCCTTAACATTTTATTGTCAAAATTTAAATGTTCCTGTGAGTCAGCATTTGAGAACTGTTAAAATGTCGTAAGTTTCACAACAAATATAGTTTTAATCTTCGTGTCATTATATAATGTGTTTAATGCAAACATGCTATGTAGAGATTTCTTTAAAAAACATGATGGTGTATTGACATGTTTGAGATTTGACAAGTCACAAAGTAGGATGTACTGTATGTAGTCCATTTAAATACAAACACACACACACAACATATTCTTATTTGTAGAAAACAAAATTGATTAAAAAATTAAGAAGTTATGCGATAACCCCCACCCCAAAAAAGCACATTTTTTAAAACATTATATAAGTACACGTATTTTACTGGAAAACGTTTTCAGAGGCAAGTTGTTTTTTTTTAATTCCCGCTCTCCCACATGTTAATTAACAAAATATTTCATCATATACGCCTAGTTAACCAATTTAAATCACTATACATAGGCCAGGCTACCTTAAATCTACCACACCTAGAAGATTACAACATCCAAAGACCACACATTGTTGTACAAGCTACAAGTCAGGGCTATAGAGTAAGGCACGAAATAGTTACATCGTCATCCTTCACAAACTGGCTATTTTATCTCAAATATCGCCACACTGAGGAAACAGTGGTACTTAGTAAGTGGTATTCATATATATATATATTTGGAATTCTGAGCTCTCCACTTTATCTCCATCGTGACGGGAAAATAGGGCACATGGTTTACTTAAAAATAAATTATCTTTATTAAATTGAACTTACTTTTTGTTTACTTTTATTAAATCCCTGAAATTAATTAATTGTTTTTGTGATTCTGTGTTTAAGACAAAATATTCGGACGGATAATTGACCCACTGCTCGTCATCCTATCAAAGTAAAACTATTAAGGATAGGTGTTTTTGCCGATGACAACACATTCTTTCAAACTGTCTGTCGCACTCCAAATCTCCAACCCCCAAAAATCAAATTTAACGCTTTAAAATGGATAGCTTTCAGTTCCACCCTTCCCTCTCCCCCCCCCCCCCAATTGCTAAATATGACAATTTATAATGAATTAATACGAAAGCCTTTGTTTTTAGGGGTTGTTTAATTTACTTTTATTTTAAAATATAAGACTTAAATACATCATATAAAATATTAACTTATTAGTGTAATGTTTTCAGATCCAGGTGTTTCGAAAGAAGAAGTTTCTATTATGACAGTTAACCCAGCAATAATATCTTCCACGGGAGAAGTGTAATTAAAGTATGTTAATTTTCAAGCTCATGATGTACAGCGTGGTGAGCCCAGCCCTAGGTTGGGGTACTACGCTATAAGAAACTTCTTATAATAAGAAGAAGAATAAAGAAATCTCATGTCAAATCTCATGTCAAATCTCATGTCAAATCTCATGTCAAATCTCATGTCAAATCTCATGTCAAATCTCATGTCAAATCTCATGTCAAATCTCATGTCAAATCTCATGTCAAATCTCATGTCAAATCTCATGTCAAATCTCATGTCAAATCTCATGGCAAATAGCATGGCAAATAGCATGGCAAATAGCATGGCAAATAGCATGGCAAATAGCATGGCAAATTAGTTGAAGTGCAGTTGTTTTGTTGTTTTTTTTTTTTTTTGGTTGTTTTTTTTTTTCAAATAAATTATTTGACAGTTTAAGGAATAAGTGGGAAATGTAATCTCAAAGCAAAAAGACATTTTCTCAAATTTAAAATACTTTATCGTTTGGAATAGTTTTAAAAAAAAGATACTCTTTTTAATATAAAGTGCTGAATGATAAACTTGTTTTAAATAAACATGAATATTTTTAATTTAAAACTTTAAAAAATAGATCAAACATTTATTTTAAATTTGATATACAATGTCAAATAATATAAAGGATAAAATAAATTCAATTTTTAGTTTAATATACATATATAGATTTTTTAAATTAAATCTTTTTAAATCAGTCCTACAACCTACACAATTATATATCATTGACCAAACGTAACATAATTTAGAGCTTCCTGCAATCTTGACAGAACATTTATAGTTACATTACGGTTTTTTAAAAGAAAAGCAATTTTTTTAATTATTAAGATTACTGTCATTTAGACTTATTTAAGAAAGATAAAACTGTGATATCAAATAAATTCTCATGGTTTTATTAAATTTAATTGTGTATGGTGGTACTTTAAAAAAAGGATTTTAAAAAAAAATATATTATTAAATTACTATGTATAATGATTAAAATTGTAATTATATTATTTTTCATTTGATTTGTCATAGAGCTTAATATCAAACATATTATGTAATTTATAGCAATGAACATTTCAAAACATAAAAAGACTAAAAATATAATTTTTTTTAAATGTACAATTAATCACAAATTGTAAAAGAAAACAATATTATTATTTGTTAAAAGTGTTTCTTCCACGGAGCATTCTCCTTTCATCACTATCTGTATAATTCATTTAAATTATATACGTATATTTTAAATGATGTGTACTTTATATTCCATTAGAACATTTATTAAATGATTCTTTTATGTCAACAAATATATTTTATTTTAAATATCAATGTTATATAAAACAAAATACCCAATTACAGTTGATAGTTTTAAATTTTCTTTTTATTTTCTCTTTTTAACTGATTGATCATAATATAGATTTAGCTGGGAATTTACTTATATAATTAGTTGCCAACTTATTATGCAAATCTTCAAATTAAATCTTTTACTAATATATTAAAATTAGGTAAATAATATATTGACCAACTATTGTTACTGTTTTATTAATTAAAAGAAAAAAATTCAACTACCCTTTATTGTAGTGCAATAGAGTTTGTTTAAATCTCTACAAGCCATGAGATGTAAAAGTTTTGAAAAGAAAAATTTTTTTTCAGTGAAAGTAATAAAACATATTTTCATATCGTTATAATTTTATCGATGATACTAGATCAACAGTAGCTTCTTAGAAGTCAATGTCTTTAGGGTATTCCTTAGTATATTATCTATTATTGAAAATTGAAATAGCTTAATTAATGAGGAACATTAATAAAGTAAATAAATATATATAACTTAATTTAAAATGAGCTATCTCCCCTGAAAATGTAAACAATTAGTCAGATATTTCCCTATCTCTATTCCACGTTTAAAAATATATTTCAAAATAAAATTATGTTATTATTTCCATTTACGTCCCTTGACTCTACACGGGACATCACTCAATTTGTGCCTGTATAATTAATTGAGAAAAAAACTGGCCGAGTTTAGAACGCTTAAATTTAGCAAAGCTTTTCTGGCTAAACAAGTTTTTTTTTTCTGCGACATCGGCGTGAGGATTTCTTTTTCTTTTTTTAAAATAAAGCCAGTAAATATATAAATAGTATTGTATTTAAATATTGTATGTTTCTTATATAAAATTACATTGTTTGTGGTATTTTGTTGATTGTAGGTCACTGTGAGTGTAGAGTGATAACATAAACGATTTATTATTTTTCCCCAACTCCAAGACAGGGTTATAATTAAGGATATTAGGGTTATCCATAATAAGGATGATTGGATAAGTAGCTGCATGTCTGTCATATTTAAGCACGTGTTGAATCACTTATAACAAAATCGTCATGTGTGTGAGTCACAAAGACTTCCGCTCTGCCTTGTGCCAATGTTTTAATTGTTTTCTTTGACACTTAATGACTGGTTGTAAATTGTTTCCAAGAGCTCACACAATACAAGACATAGAGATGACGCAAAAGCATCTTTCACTTGTAGTGATTTGGTATAGTTGTTTCGTAATATGGGATATATAAGAAACTTTTTGAGCGGTCTCCTAACCATTTTCATCTAGGTCATAAATTTGAATCCTTCTTACATAAAGATCTGATTTTAAAAAAAATTTAATAAGTTAAAAATGCAGCTAAATGTTTTAGGTTTAATCTTGTTGCCATTGCCAATGATGTAGCTTCTGTGCGTGGTATTTGCAGCAGTGTATGTCTTCTTATGGAAAAAAATACATTATCTTCCTTCAATTGTCTTGTCACGCTTGCTTGATGCTATTTTAAATGATTCAATTTGAAATATACATAGGCAAGAACACGAACCTTTTTTTTTATGTTTGACTCCATGAAATGTATTGAAAAATGTATCCAGATGAGTTAGAAGTTATTTGCTCAGGGTTAAAATTTAGGCTTAGCTTTTTAAAATCATTTGATTGTTAAGAGTTGTGCAAGTAATTATAATTCTATGAAATGAGACACTGGCGTTAAACTACCACCATATTGGAATCATAATTTCATTATTCTTAAAACTGTGTTATTTTTTTGTTATTTTTTAAGGCAAGGAACGTAGACGTAGGCCTATACTATAGGTATTATCATATTAATAAAATTAATTGCATCGCAAGTAGGCGTAATTATTTACATGTGCCAGAGTATGGAGATTTAAAAGACTCCACCAAAGTTGAACAGATGATGTGAACTTGTAAACAAGACTAAGAGAGCTACAAACAATGATCCACGAAGTAAACACGAGATAAACTACTATACTCAGTGCTAGGACAATCGTGGAAAATGGAGAAGGCGGCAGCACAGAGATAAACTACTATACTCAGTGCTAGGACAATCGTGGAAAATGGAGAAGGCGGCGCTGTGAACTGTACCAACCAATCTCATGGCGGGCAGATATCTTTGGCGGGTGTAACTTTCACGTCCACGTAGCTGGGGGGGGGGGGTGTGGTATGGGGGCGTGATGCAAAGCAAGGAGCCAATGGGTGTCCTTTTCATTCAACGCACCAGAGGTCAAGCTTAAGGCTGTGTTCATTTATACTTCAAAGCTGTTTTACTGTATCACAAATTTTCGAAACCCCATCTCACACTTTCTTGATGGCACACCGCGCTACAACACTTGGAATCACCGTCACAAGTTCAGCAGAAGTTGCGTACAGGATAATTTTTTTATTTTAATTTTTTTTTTTTTTTAAAACACTAAGAAATAAACGCTAAAACACATTAAAATTTCATTTGAGAATTTGACAAACTCCGTAAAAGTAACGGTTAAATGGTATTTTTTTTTGTTGACATGTTGTAACTTGCGTCAAACACACATATATACACACACACAGTAGTTCATTCATAAGGGGCCCAAATAAAGTCGGCCTTGGAACGAATATTCCGTTTCATTCAAGTTCGCCCTACATGTGACAGACGAGCGCATGATTCTGATTGGCTGGCGTGAATCATTATCCAAGCGACACAAAGCTAAGGTAAGCCCTATTTATAACTTACTACTGCCTAAACCAGCGGTTCTCATTCTGTGGGTCACGACCCCTTTAGAGGTCGAACGACGCTTTCACAGGGGTCGCCTGAGACCACCGGAAAACACATATACTCTACAGTTTTGAAGTACAACGAACA
This sequence comes from Omphiscola glabra, assembly GCA_964017045.1. Classification (NCBI taxonomy): domain Eukaryota; kingdom Metazoa; phylum Mollusca; class Gastropoda; family Lymnaeidae; genus Omphiscola; species Omphiscola glabra. The sequence goes on along the minus strand of OZ024798.1, from coordinate 13,660,590 downwards.
TAATTTGTGGTTGGGGGTCGCCAAGACACGAGGAACTGTATAAAAGGGTCGTGGCGTCAGGAATGTTGAGAACCACTGGCCTAAACTAACTCTCTTGCCTCGGCGTTGGCAAAGGGACATAACTCTGATTTAAATGTATGTGTGTTTAAAAAAAGGAAATGACTTATTAAAAAACAACAGCACGTTATTGTTATTTAATTTTTTCTTTATACTTAAAAATGAATGAAATACTAGACTCAGATTTTTTTTTAATTGTTTGATTTGACAAAAAGATTTCAATTATATCTGAAGTTGAATATTGCCGCATTAAAAACAGTGCTGACCGTCACGAAGATCTCACGTAGACCGTGAAGGTTGTCTTTGAAGTAGCAATCTGCATGACTTGTCGTAGCCTGGCGATATAACTCAACTCAGCTCAGCTCATTTTTTTTTCACGTTAGTATCACAAAGTATCTTCCAGAATCGCATGATCTAGGCAGACCGATGATCTAGGCAGACCCGAGACTGTTACAGTACAAGGTAAGTGTAGAAACGCTAAAATAGCATAGTTAAAATAACCAAACCCACTCTAACACACTATCCACTTTAAATCTACCAATATAAAGGGCACAAATTAACATTGTAATTTCCACAATAGACCACTTCCACTCTCTTAAACCAACTAATTCAAATCCCCAAATTAAACACCACAACGGATTACACCCCCCGCCCCTTTGAATATACCTTTTTAAATTACCCAAAATAAATAAAAGATATTAAAGATGGCCACCACCGTCCTTAACCTAAAAGTCCAGCCTCGGGCTTACACTAAACCCGATACCATAATAATCATTCTCTCTGGGCCTATGGCCTACGACACTAACACGGAAATAATCATGAAGGAATTCAATTCCAAATTTAAACTAAAATGGGAACACGTGGAGTTGCTGTACAACCTGGAGGCGCCCACCAGGTGGTACCTCACTCTGAAAAAAGAAGCGAAGGCGGAGCACCATGCCCGCCTCCATAATGCCCTCATTGGGGGCATTGAGACCCATGGGTTTGTAGGAGCGCTTGTCCACGAGGACAAGATGAACATGAAGATTTACCTGTCCTGGGTACCCATCATGTTGGGGGAGGAAGGAGTGAAGGAAATCGCCGAACATCTGGCGGCTCCCAACACCCCTTTCAAGGTGACCAGACACCCCCAAAACGCCTCCAAGTGGGCGTTGCATCTTACCCCGGGGAAAGAGATTCCCCATTATATTCTGGTGAACGCCGGTGTTTTCCAGAAACACAAGATATGGGTTCAGGTCCCAGGAAGGAGGGTGCAGTGCTTCCACTGCGAGGGCGTGGACCACTGGTCCAACCAGTGTGAGAAGATTAAAAAAAGAGCCCCTAATGCAGAGCCGGCAAACCCACTACCACCTGCAAAATCAACAGCAAAGAGCTACGCGTCAGCAACGACAGGTAAAGTGATCCCCCCGGCGACGAAGGTGGTAGAAGTAGCAGGAAAAGAAGATGAAAGTACACAGAAGACCCCACCAAAAGGAAAAAAACAGGAAAAGAAGAGCGAAGAAACTAGATGCAAACCAGCCCAGAAAGATGTAAAAGAACAGGATGAAAAGGAAGAAGAGAGAGGTAGAGACAACCACGAAGAAGAGGAAGAAAACACGGAGGAGGACAAATCCTTTGAAGAAGTAAGAAGAAGAAGTAGATCGTCCTCACCGACCGGAAAGCTATCCTACAAACGCCAAAACAGTCTATGTCTAAAAATTTCAACAAACAATTCCCATAAACAACTTAAAAACACCAACACTTTCCAACATTAAAAATGGCTGACAACACACTGACAATAATCTCCCTCAACATTAGGGGATGCAGAAATAAGGGAGACTGCATCATTAAAATTGTTAAAGATCATAAGCCAGATTTTCTATTTTTACAAGAAACAAACATTAAAACAGAACACGAAGCAAACACTTTCATTACCAAGATAGGCTTCAACTACAAACACTCCCACTATAGCAATAGCTCACACCAAATTGGAGGAACGGCAATCATACAAACGTCGGACCGATGGGAAACAACATCCAAAGGAAAGGACAACGAAGGACGAATAACAACAGTCAACATCACAAACAACAACCAAAACTACACCCTAGTCAACATATACGCACCACCAGACAAAACCAGGGGACAACCGTTCTACACAAAACTACCACAATTCTTAGCACACATACACCAGCGTGCAGAACTTATAATAGGAGGAGACTTCAACTATATTAATGACAGTTTAGACTCCACTAATCCCAACAGAGCCAAACTTGATAGAATAGTGGAAGAAAACAGTCAGACAGAAATTATACAATACATCACAGAGACATACAACCTAACCGACGCGTACAGGGAAAAACATCCCCAGGGCCAAGACAAAACATACACAGGCAACGTAGGGACATCCAGCGCTAGATTAGATAGAATATACGCACCAAAATCAACAACAATATATAGAGCTACACACATTGCGGACACACTTAAATACACAGACCACAAGGCGGTCAAAGTACAAATACACGGATCCAACGACCAACCAAGAGGACGCTCACCACATTGGAAGTTCAACAATACCCTCTTAGAGAATCCACACTATCTAGACACAATACAACACATCATCAAACAATATACAGCCACAATACCAACCCAAGACATAGGAAGACACTGGGAACTCTTCAAATCAACAGTCAAAGGAGTCACACAGACAATTGCGGCAACAATACAAAAGGAGAGGAAGGACCGAGAGAAAGAACTGAAACTTATCATACCGATTATGAAAGTGACCGATCCGACCGATCCCGAAATTATAGAGTTAGAAAAAGAACTAGACACAATACAACAGTACAAATACAAGGGCGCTCAAGTGAGAAGCCGAACACTTATAGACAACCTAGAAGTCCCCACAAAACACTTCCTAACCGTGGAAGAAAACATACAACGTAGCAATCACATCAAAGTTGTCGAGGACGACAAAGGAACACTCCACGATAACAACGATGGGATTGTCACCACATTCAGAGACTATTACACACAATTATATAAATACGAACAAACAAACCCGGACATGCAAGACAAATACGCCGCGTACACAAAGACCCTGGAGGACGCCCAGATGGCAGAGCTTAATAAACCCATAGATGTCACCGATGTCAAGACGGCGCTAGACTGGATGAACAATGGGAAATCCCCCGGACCAGACGGGCTGACGACAGAGTTCTACAAACACTTCGCGTCACAGCTGACCACACTCCTACACGCGGTGATAAGTGAGTCGTACGACAACAAAGAACTGCCGCCCAATATGGGAGAATCGTACATTAAACTAATACGCAAAAAGAAACCAGACAAGACACAAGCTAAAAATGACAGACCTATATCTCTACTAAACACAGACTACAAAATATTAACTAAAGCGATAGCAAATAAGATTAAGCCCTATCTAAAAGAATTAGTGCACCCAGACCAACAGTGTAGCATTAAAGACAGAAATATAAACAACCATAATCATTTTATTAGAGATATAATTAACTACGCCAAAGATAAAAACATACAGGCAAGTATCTTGGCACTTGATCAGGAGAAAGCCTTCGACAGAGTATCACACACATACTTACACAAAATACTTAAACAAAACAACATTGGATCCTATGTGTGCGACTGGGTTAAAATACTATACAAAAACCCCATTAGCAAACTCTTAATAAACAATACACTATCAGAAGGAATTGAGATACAGAGATCGGTCAGACAAGGATGCCCTCTATCACCTTACCTATATATCCTGGCAATAGAGCCAGTGCTGGAAAAGATTAGGAAGGACCCTCAAATAGAAGGAATACGCATACCAAATAGAGGAGAAAGGAAACTGCTCGCCTACGCTGACGACACAACACTCTTCCCTAAAAATAACAAATCTATCATAAAAATAATAGAAACATTTAACGAGTTCGGCCAGGGTAGCGGCTCTAAAATCAATATAAATAAATCAGAAATTATGGGGATAGGTAAATTAACAGACAAATTAGATTACCCTCTCAATCTAACAGGTAAAAAAGAACTTCTCATATACGGACTAACATTCACAAACAATCCGGAAGAAGTACATAATGGAACATGGGACAAAATAATTAAATACATCGATTTTATAATAGAAAGATTCCAATACTCAACAAAAACTATATTCGGACGTAGCACACTCGTAAACACACTAATCATACCAAAGTTAGTCTATGTAGGTAACGTTTTTAACATACCTCCGGATATACTAAAAACTATTAACCAGAGAATAAGGAAATTTATCTTTAAAAACACAAAATGGAACATCAAACACTCAAGACTTATGCAAACTAAATTAGAAGGGGGAATTAATCTTCAGGATATAGAAACTAAAATTAAAGCAATGAGAATTAAATATATAGGCCAGGCTATAAAAGACCACAAAGAATACGCACTAACACACTACTATTTAGGGATTAGATTGACACGCCTCACACCCATCAACAACAACACACCACACTACCTGGGAGCAAGGCTCCCCCCTTTCTACCAGGCATGCACACGAGCCATCCAAGACAACGAAGCACTGGTACATAAAACAAACAAAGAAATTTACAGCCACTTGAGAGATAAAAAGAAAACACCTCATTCTGAGAGGATCAAGTGGTTGAAACGTTTTAACACTACACAGATAGGAAACACCTTTAATAATCTACACATAAAAGAAATAGAACCTAGAGCTAGGGAAATAACTTTCCGTCTCCTATACAACATGACACCAACATCCGAAAGACTTGAACATCATAAGATTCAAAGACCAAGATGTCCACTCTGCGGATACATGTTAGTAGAAACAGAACAACATTTGTTTATAGATTGTAAAATAATACAAACAGCTAAAGCCACACTAACACTACTCTTAAAAGCAGGAACAACCCACCCGGTAAACATAGATAAATCGATTACACTAAAAACTATCCCGAAATCTATTAATAAGGCCCAACATGTAATCAGCCTCCGACTGTTGGCTGAATACAGACAACACATTTGGCAGTGCAGACAAAACGCCAATTTTCACAAACATGTGTACACAGAAACATTGCTAGAAACAATATTTAGAGCAAAAATACAAACCCTAATAGATCAAACCTAAAAAATCAAATCCTACTAAATTAAGACTTAACCTTAAACTTGAACTTTTAACTATAAGATATTAAATAGTACTATGCTATAATCCCTCCCGATACCCTCACCCTATCCCCCTCTTCCTACATCCTCCCCTCCCATCTCCTGCTCCCCACCCCCTGACACACGTGTTTTTAATAGAAATTTGTAAATAAATTTTATACCTTGTAAATAAAAAGACGTCACAGACTCTGGACAGTGTCTACGCTCAAATGTCATCTTTTTCTTACAGAAAAGAAACGACTAACAAGGACACGGAAAAGTCAAAAGGGAGGAAGCCATCATCGTGTTCATTTTCATATCAACCTTTTTGTTTGTATCTTGCTTGCCATTTCACACCATGCCACTTATCGTCCCAATCATTTCCACATTTCATTCCATGGGGCTTCACACATTCCACTATGATAAATAACATTAAATATTCGTTTGTCCTAACTTCGTCACTGTCCACATCACCAACATTTTTTTACCAAAAAAAAAAAAAAAAAAAAAAAAAAAATCTCTTCTTTCCATTTTCAATTATTTCATATGTAAAAAAAAAAAAAAAAAAAAAAAAAAATCTCTTCTTTCCACTTTCAATTATTTCATATGTAAAAAAAAAAAAAAAAAAAAAAAAAAAAATCTCTCCTTTCCATTTTCAATTATTTCATATGTAAAAAAAAAAAAAAAAAAAAAAAAAAAAAAAAAAAAAAATTGTGTTAAATGTAAAGGTAAAATAAAAATAAAATTAAACGCTACGTCAAGCAAAAGGGCGGCTGCGGAAGTCAATGAGAGAATTTCGAGGTTTCCGCCGCCACCCCCCTTTTGTTTTTAAAAAAAAAAAATTAAAAAAAACAAAACAAAAAAAAAAAAAAACTGGCGATATAGCTTTTTTCACCAAAAAAAAATAAAAAATTATCTTCTTTCCATTTTTATTTCCTATGTAAAATAAAAAAAAAAAAACTGGCGATATAGCTTTTTTCACCAAAAAAAAAAAAAAAATTACCTTCTTTCCATTTTTATTTCTTATGTAAAAAAAAAAAAAATTATCTTCTTTCCATTTTTATTTCCTATGTAAGAAATTAAAAAAAAATGTGTTAAATGTAAATGTAAAATAAAATTAAAGTAAAAATAAAATTAAACGCTACGTCAACGCAAAAGGGCGGCAGCGGAAGTCGATGAGAGAATTTCAAGGTTTCCGCTGCCACCCACTTTTTAAAAAAAAAAAAAAAAAAAAAAAAAAAAAAAAAAAAAAAAAAAAAAAAGCGATATTGCTATTGCAAGTCAGTGGCGGGAAGTTTGGAGTTGACAGCTGCCACTAAAGGCAGTGAGGGGCATACACAGAGCATACTACTCTCTCACATGGGAGGGGGTGTAGAGGTTAAGCAGGGACGCCGTATGCTATAAACAATGGTTGGCGGTGCGAGATAAGTTATAAGTACTGAGCTCATGGAATATATTTTATATTAAATTTGAAATCTGAAAATTATATAACAACAAATTCTCAGTAATATTACACCCGATAAATGGCTTTCAAACCCGGGTTCTAGTGTACAAACCACGGTGGAATTCTCCAAGAAAAGCACGTGCCGCTCTCCCTCACCAACATTGTGCAATCATTGCGCGTGTTTTTGTTGTTTTTCGTTGAGAATGTTTTTCACTGTGGGGGTTATTTTTGTACTAGGGTACAAACCACGGTGAGAAATTCTCGACGAAAATTCCCACGGCCACGGACAGCGCGCACAGTGTTGGTAAGGGAGACCAGCCTACCACTTAGTTGGAAATAAAGAATCAACTTTCTAAAGTCAGAAATTATTTTTTTGTGGGGTCACCGGCTGAAAAGGTAAAATACACAGAAGATGATTTAATTTTTTTATATTTAAATGTGCGTTTTTAATGTTCAATAACACCATAATATTAACATTTGCTTCAACACATCACGCATAAATAAAATCTTGATAATGATATGACTTAGCATTAACGACTATTCAAAAGCCACCAATGAAGCTTGCGGTAAGTGTCAAGGTCATGCAATCTGCGCGAGTTTGTGTGTTGTGATTTTGGGGACCAATGAGACTTGGAGTACCTGAGATGTTGCGGGTGTAAAAAGGAGGGGGGGGGGCGCTAAAAAAAGGGGGGGGGGACTATTTTTGATGAGAGAGCAGATCTGGTTTTTACTACGTTCACGGAAGTGAGAGTGAACTATCATGGGAGTGAGATATATATATAACTTCGGCTTGATAGGTCGTGTTGCAGTGCTCTTGTCGTGTTGTATCATAACTTGTACACATTTATCATATGTCGAAGGAATTGTGTGGTGATAGAGCCTGAATAATAAAGTACTGCTAGAGAGAGACAGAGCATTTCATTATATTCACATGAATAACTGGGGGCCCAAGCCTGGATTAAGGACCTCTGCCACGAGGAGTGGTTAAAAGAATGGGAACAGGGGAACACGGCCCTAAAACTTTACCGGAACATGCCTAAAAACAACCGCAAATGCGATCAGTGGTGGAGTCTTAAACGCCACCACCAGAGTCTCACCATCCAGATGAGAACAGAGCATTGCCCTACCCGCAGCTATTTAAATAGATTACACCCACTGCGGGACCCGAGCTGCCGCCACTGTGGCCAGGCACCGGAGACAATCGAGCACCTTCTAGCCGAGTGCTCAAAGCTGCCGACTGGCGTGACTGGGGCGCCCCCAGCCAACCATGTTGTGCGTCTGATGTACCCTACTGCCCAGCAGATGAGGCAGGCCTGTACCATACTTGCCGGGGCCATAAAAGAGCATTAGCTCGGTCCTTTTCAGTGAATGTAATATTATATTCACAATTCACGCCAATTTGTTGTGAGTGGAATTAACAACCCAGGCGAAGTAATTGGCGTAGAAGATCTTAGACAACCAAAATATTCATCTATGAGCCAGAATATTTGACAGTAAGGTAAGAACAATTTTGAAACTAGCAGTGCATTTCTCGTCAGTTACAATTATATTTAATTCTATTACAATGAAAACATAATCTACGCATAGAAAGGTTATTTAAGAAAATTACAGCAGAAAGTTACCAGTCAAGGCACTCCAACGCCTGCGCCGCGGCGCGAAGAAAAACGCGGGCTGATCACTGTGATCACTATTCGTTTTCGGTATATGTCGGAATTTAGCGTTGTTTTGCGTCATTTCTAAAAATAGAGGACTTTTCTTGTTTTCATTCAAATCCTCGATGCATGCCGGTCACGGGGGTTATAAATAAAGTGGAAATCCGACCACGCTGAGACAATCAGTTGGAAAGTGGACGTTGGGTAAGTGAGAGCTCTGTAATTATTTTTTTTTAAAGCTTTATCGGACCTGGCAAATACTTTGTTGCATAGTTTATATGTTGCTAAAAATAAATCATATATTTAAAAGAGTACTGCTTATCAAATAACTTAATGAGAGCTTTAGTTATGTGACTAAAAATGTCGGCAGCCAAGTCGCGGCCATTTTTTTCCTCTGGATCTACCGGAAGTGGTATATCGTCAATGTAAACAGTCATTTCTTATTATTAATATTAATAGAAACTTTGTTCAAACAACTTAATAAATGATTCCTGTATTATAACTTACTAGTTTTATTATAAAAATACAATTTTAACACGATTTTTAATAATATTTTTACTTTCAGGGGAATATAATTAATATATAAGAATAGGCTTTGGGTAAAAAAAATTGAATAATAATTAATACTATTACTATAACATACAAAGACTTTTGAAACAACTTAAATGACTTAATTAATAAATCCTGCATTATAACTTTAATAGATTATACACTTTTAATAACTGGTTTTTAATAATTACACTTTAGGCCTAATATAGTTCATATATAAGAGCATGTGCTTTTGGTCAATAATACAAGTAAATAAGACAACAAAGACAAAAAGAGATCAAGGTGTGCTGACATGCGATGAGCAATGAATTAGTAAGAAAGATAGACTACCCTGTAGTACTAATTTATTAAAGAACTATAAATGTACATAAACTAAAGAACATTGTGTGGCCTATCTAAAATGATTTAATTATTATTTATATGTATTCATAATAATCCTAAATAGTACTCCTGATCTGTTTTTTTTTCAGAATTACTGATTATCATTTCCTGATCAACAAACAACCCTAATTGATATTGATGATGGAGGAAGATGTTTTTAATCTACCAATCGATGAGGATGAAGTGTTGCTGGAGCTCCGGAGCAGCGAAACATGTCCACGATTTTTTGTCGATGCCCAAGTTAAAAGAGCCCCTAATGCTTCGACCGGTTTTGTTGATGCCAAGGTTAAAGCTCTGGTCAACAAAACTGGGAAGAGAAGGAATTTATTGGAGATTTAGTTGGGTATGTTAAGAAATCTGGGAAATTGTTTTGTAAGTTGGTATTTTCTGACATAGATCATGAAGAAATAACAATGTCACGTTTAATTTCTGATGTTCTTTTGGGAAATTTTCACTTTGTTTAATTGTGTTTTGGTGCAATTTATTTCAATTTTCAGTTCACTCATTTTAAAATTAAATTTTTAATATTTTGAATACTTTCAGGTGGACAACATTGTCACATTTAGTTTCTGATGTTCTTGTGGGAGATTTTTTATTTTGTTTAATTGTGTGTTTTGATGAAATATATTTGAATTTTCACTCGCTCATTTTAATATTTTGTACTGGTATACTTTCAGGTGGTCAAGGTTCTCACAATTAATTTCTGATGTTCTTATGGGATATTTTCATTTTGTTTAATTGAGTGTAATGATGAAATTCATTTGAATTTTCAGCTCACTCATTTTAAAGTTTAATTTTTAACATTATGTTTAATTTCAGGTGGTCAAGGATACGATCTGTTGCTGTGGACTAGGACACTATCTGTTCTATTAAATTTGGATTTTCACAAACTATTATTACTGAAAATTTGATTGCAGTAGCTTTATTAGTTTAAAAGTTATGTATTTAAATGTGAAAAAGTTTCGGCCGTGGTTGCTTTTCATGAAATATTTTTTCTAAAATTGCATAAATTTTTCTGATCTGTATTTCATTTATTTTAAATTTTCCTTACTTTTAGATGGACATTATCTGTTTATATTGAAAATTGTATAGCAGTAGCTTTATTGGTTTAGTAATTATGTCACTTTTTGAAAAATTAAATTTTCCGCCAATTGTCGTTATTCACGCCATATGGTCATAAAGTCATATTTAATAAAAATATAACAACTTAATTCATAATTCATGTGTTTTATTTTGTTAAACATTGTATTGTAAATGTCTCCTCCAAATTTGATAACTCTAACTTTAATAGCAAAAAAGATACAAGAAAAATAGTACAAAAAAGTAATAATGCGATCACGGCTTTAAAAATTAAATACAAAGCCGAATAGTGGGGAAAAATAAATCACTAAAAAATTCATAACTTCTCTCCTATATGTGATAGAAATAATATCTTGGCGTCATTGGAAAGCTTAAAGCCAGCTCTTTCCAATGATATGATCTTTGTCTATGTCAGATGTATTTAAGTTGGAGTACTAAAATGTAATTTTTGTCTGTTATATTATATTTTACGTATTTATACGTTTGATTGGCATTCAATGTTATAATACGTAAGAGACATAGTTTATTGTTGTCATGGCGGTTGCGTGAATATTTCAGTTCCCCCCCCCCCCCATATCCGGGGCAACCTTTCATAATGTTATGTTACAGCAAAATAAATCCATAATTCCAGTCATATAAATTTTGATTTTGTGTTTAACAAATAGTAACCTAATAAACGAGTCCGTGTCTAATTCTGACGTAGACTATTACGTAATTAATTAAGAACAATTCTTACAAAAACAAATACAATTGTGTGCATCATTACAAGATATATGAATTTTGACCACTTTTATATTTCCTGAATATGTAAATTGTCGAAAATGACAAACTAGTGTTACGTAGTTTGTTTTGCCCATCCAGCAAAATCTAGCGTAAAGAGTTTTGCTGATAAGACGTAAGACGGGGGATATTACTCAGTTTTTAGTTAGGACAGGTCATATTGCTTTTTAAAAATGATGTTCGTTAATATACCTAATTTTTAAGACACAGGGAGATATTCTACAGACAAAGGTAAGTTTGTTTATCTGAATGACTTATCTTTGAATACTCATTAGTTATTTACAGTGTCACAACAACAACGAAATGTGTAATTAATTATATGTTTATCTTGTTGATTTAAAAATTAATTGCTAGACTACTACTTCTTACAGCAAAACGTTTGAGCTCGATATTGTCGCGGCATTCTTTCGTTGTCTAGGGTCTATCGATGCACGTGGATTATTTATTACGTGTATGATTACTACTATTGTTACGTAGTACGAGTATGTCCTGGTACGCCCTACTGTGCTGACAGTTATGGATCACCAATCACACAACAAAGTAAATGAATAGCAGAAGTTTCATAATGTAGTCCTTTATTTCTCATAATCATATGCAGTACTAGCAAGAGTCACTCATCCTTTATTCCTCATAAACACATGCAGTACTAGCAAGAGACACTAATCCTTTATTCCTCATAAACACATGCAGTACTAGCAAGAGTCACTGATCCTTTAGAAACACATAAACAAATTCTTATTAAACAGGTATGAAGTTGCGTCTCACTACCACATGTGTTCATCACTATCCCCTTCTATCACACATCCCTCGTCCGTGAACCTCCTTCCAACTCTCTTGTCTCACGCCTTATATCCACTCACTTGTTAATCAGTATTTCTCTGTCATCCAATGACCAATTAGCAATTAAAGTTAAGATTTAAAAGCTGACCCATTAAAATCGGGTTTAAAATGCCATTATAGATTTAGTCTTATAAATTATCGAAATTTCTGGAAAATTCTAGACCGGCGATGAATGGATTGGACTTCACTAGATTTAATACACCGATATTTCAATACGGACTATGAAGTGTATATTCATATCAAAGCTTGGCCTATATCCATAAATTCACATTTGATGCAATCTTTGGTTGAAGCCTCGTAACAACTTTCAAATAACTATTCTTGTTTCAGCAAAATGAAAGAAACCCCGCACAAAAAAGTGCATTCATACAAAAATTACTTCACCTGCCTTTTAGCTAACATTGAAAATAATGGGCATTTAAAAAAAAACGATTCCACAGCAATCCAATTTCCTGTTACGATCTCGATCCCCAGTGGATCCCTTCCCTGTTGTGATCCCATTAATGAGATATATGATAGAGAACTCAATGAAATCCCGATCCCGATAGAATCCGGAGCACGATGGAATCTCGATCCTTCCCGATTCCAATTAGGATCCCATATGTCGATGGGATCCCGAATCCAAGTGCTATTCCATATACCGATGGATCACGATACAACCCCGATGGGATCCCCTTTTTCGTTGGGATCCCGATCCCAATCGTACTATAATATCTCGATGGGATCCCGAAGGGATACAGATCCCAATAGGATCCCGTTACTCATATATATATATATTTAAGTAAAATACACATTAAAATGTATTTACATTAAAAAGTATGAGTAATGACTTTTGCTTTCACACCCACATCAGCCACATGTACTTTGTTTATATCCAGGCAAGTTTGGGAATTTCCAATATTTTTCAATTACCCTTTTTTTTTTACCGTCGCGTAGTTAGTGGGGACACCGGCACCTTTGGCGGCACCTTTTTTTTCTCCATATAGGGTGGGGGGGGGGGACATTTTAGGGCAAGTGCAACCAAAAGAAAAAGTTTTTAGTGGTTAAATAGGCGAGGTATAATTTTATATTATCATCAATTACTTGTCAATATTAAGAAGATACTGGAACTCTGTAAACATTATTGGCAATATTCTAACCAGTGTATTTAGCTCTTCATTCTGACCCAGTCAAAGATTAAACAAACACTAAAAATAATGTTTTTCGTATAAATCCTTTATAAAATGCAATATTTAGCGATGCTAGTGAGGGGGGGGGGTGCTAAAATTTGGACAAAACATTTATTCAATTAACGCACTTGCGTAAAATAAACACATGGGGACATAAATATGTAGTGTCCATAGATCGTTTTGGTACATTTAGTATCCCCCTTGGTCTAAAGCAGCATTTCAGACATTTTACGTTTGGCGGTCTAGTGGACAAGTTTCAAACACGAACCAGGAACTGTGCCATAATATGTATTTATGTGACCATAAATATTCAGTTGGGGACCGTTGGTCTATTGGATGTATTATGACAACGATAACAAAAAATAAGAAGACGAAATAGAAACATGGTAGAAAACAAAAATTGTCAGTGTGCTACATTAATTTAATTTTTTATTTTTTTTCAAGTTAGAGACCCCTTCGCTTGTCCTTCGTCCCTCATCATTTAAAATTATTTTGTTAAATTTCAGCGCCAGAACTCACTCGACTTTTATAAACCTATCAGTTCATAGACACCTACATTTCATAGCACTTCCTCTGTTGAGCTTTGATTAACTGTAGCATGATGCAAAACTAAATTCCTGTATGAGTATGCACCAAATTGCATCCTGGTATATATTTAATTTGTTAATTTGGCTCTGGGCCGCTTGGCGCTTTTTGATTTTCTCCTCCATCCGGCCATAACTCACAGCCGCCAAGGTGTGTCCTCCCGGTGCATGCCTTTACAAGGAACACTGGAATTAACCAAAACATTTTGGACCGAAACAACAGTGGCGGTATTTACAAGTGATAGTTTAAAAAAAAGAAAGATTCCAGGCCGAGGATAAGTTAACTCATATGCATCGCCATTTTAAAGTTGGCTGCACCTATTGGTACCTGGGTACCAGAAGTGAGAGGTTGGGATTGAACAACGATTTAAAATATTATTGTTGGGTTTGTAAGACAAAATGAGGTATGAAATGAAAGATAATTGAATGGACTATACGTTTGTAAACTTAATTTTTCATTTTCACTTAAATAAAATACTACAAAGGATATCCGAATAGCATCGAGTCTAATGGTACCCGGGTGCGATTGGCGGCGCTGTGTGTCCGGGTCCATTTTGACTAATGCTATTTGGATGTCATTTACGGTAGTTTATTTTAGTAAAACCAAAGAATCAAGTTTACAAACGTATAATACGTTCAATTATCTTTCATTTGATACCTCATTTGGTCTTAATAACCCAACATTAATGTTTTAATCGTTTTTTAATCCAAACCTCTCACTTCTGGTACCCGGGTACCGATAGCCACTTCGTTTAAGGCTCATCATTTCAACTTTTTTACTTTACAATTCAATACAATAAATTTTAATGTAGATTGCTTTCAGGAAGGCGGAATACACTATATGCACACACGGCTGCACAATCATCACAATGGATATAGAAAGTTTTAAATCACATTTCATTTCAATCTCACTGAGATGATACGCTACTGACTCAATCATTTGTTCTAAGATAAGTTTTATGTCAAAAGGCGTATCAAGTGACACCCACGTCGTCAACAGAACTTCTGTTACATGTACGCGACAAAAGCACAAACACAAAAGACAATTGTTGGAATCTATGAAATTAACGCTACGATCGATATATTTGATGATCCATATATTTCGGGCTAATTTTTGTTAGAGGTTTAAAATAGTTGATTATATAAATCGCACTGTTCCGAGAATCTGCAGCTTGTGATTATAAGCCGAAGTCCTACTTCCGTTGCCATATTTCGGTATTTTTATATATATATATAGATTTATACACACTTATTTTTTTTTATTTTTGTTGCACCTTCGAAAGGTTCATGACTTTAATAAATTTAAAACTGTATCAAATTTCGTCTACAACAATCTCAGAGCTATAATTTTAATATAATTATGTTAGTATCAAATATATGTAATCTGTTTTCAAATTATATTTCAACATTAAAGCATAACTTTTAAAGAAGGGATAGCTGTTAATGATAAATTGTATGATAACATCATACTTTAAAAAATTTAGTAATTAACATAATTGTACATGTACTTAATTCCATGTATGTTGTGCTGAATAATAGTAAAACATTTTTTTAAAACATAAATTAAGACTTTGACGGGCACTTACAAGTAGTGCACTTTTCATCAATTATTTTTAAATTGAAAGCGTTGCTGTTTTCTTTAAATGTGCTGCGTTTGTAACACAGTTTCCCGAATTACCAAAGTTTTAAATATAATATTTAGCCTATGATTATAAACTGCTTTCATGATAATAAATAATGTGCTAAAACTTTATTTAATTGATGGTTATAGATGAGAATCCATTAGAAAGCTACACTCCCTTACACATACACACGCACACACACACTCACACACACACACACACACGCATACACACTCGCACACACACACACACACACAAAAGTTTTTGTGAACTAGCATTTTTATTATCATGCCAAATGCCAATTCCATTTTTCGTTTACATGTACGCAACAAAAAACGCATACACAAATACGGTGACAGTATGTTAATTTATAATAATTTACTTCCATTTAAAATGTAACACGCGAAGCCGGCGATTCTGCTCCAGTCAAGCATAAACTTCTACAGTTAACCTTGAAAATTCCGTATACTTTTCCCGTCATAGCAAACGCTGATAACCGTGATTACAGTAATACATAAATATGTATGTAATACGATTGGCTGGCTGAATAGGGGGCGCGTGACGGAGCTCAGCCGCTGGTAAGGGAGACCAGCATACCATTTACTCGAAAAATATGATGAAATCTTGAAACTTATAGCATTAAAGCAATACTTGCGAGAAATACAATTTCAAAACTAGCAGTACATTTCTTGTCACTTACAATAACTATGTTATAATGATAAAGAAAGTTCACTTCAAAAAGCTGAATAAATAATAAAACTAGCATTTAATTTTTGTTTAATTAAATTATATTTTAGTTATTTATACATTTGTTTGACATTCAAATTGATAGTACGAAAGTAGTTTAATAATTTATTATCGTTGCGTGATTATTTGAGCTCGACCCCCTCCCCCTAAGGGTAAACTTTTCACTATTGTTATGTTATTATAGCATAATTCCATTGATATAAATTTTTATTTCGTTTTTTAACAAATAGTAACCTAAAAAAAGAATCAGTGTCTAATTCTGACGTAGACTACATTACATAATAAATTGTTAACAATTCTTACAAAAACCATTTTAAAATGTATGCATCATTACAAGATATAATAATTGACCACTTTTATTTTAATCAAATAAGCAAATTGTCGAAAATGACAAAATAGAATACCGTAGTTTTTGCTTAGTGGTAAAACCGTTTTGACAGTACATACTGTGATGCCGATATATGTTCCCAATATTTGGTGAAAAAAATTTCCCAATATTTCCCAAGATCATAAAATATATAAGAGTTGTTTTTTTTAATGTGTTTTTCTTCTATGTAATTAATGCTATAATAGCTTGAATTAATGACCCTGAAACACATGGTACAGTGATTGACTAAAATTTATTTAAAAAGACATTTTAAAAAAATGTTTATCACTTAAAATAAATAAATTGTTTTTGTTTTTTTTAATTTTATATTTCTTTAAAAAATCCAAAAAATCCAATGGGTGGAGGGGGTCGTGAATTCCCAAGATCTTGGGAAATATCCCAAGGTGTGGTAGCCCTGTTTTTACTCCAGGTAGTCGTTGGCCTGCGAAGTCGATAGTACATAAGGTTTTTGAAAATGATTTTCGTTAATACTTAAGTTCTAAGAGACAGCGAGAGATATTACAAAGGTAAGCTTGTTTATCTGAATTATTTATCTTTAAATATATACTCATTAGATATATACAGTCATATAAAGTGTAGTTAATTAAATGATGATCATGGTGTATTAAAATTAATTGCTAGACTTATACTTCTTAATGCAAAACGTTGGAATTGATAATCATTTCAGATTTAATTTGTTTAATGCATTTATAGATTTCTATGGCTATCGCACATCCTTCTTTCATGGAAAAAATAACGCTTGCATAAAAATAACTAAAAAACATGTAAAAACTATAATATATTTTAATAAAAATGTATATATATATATATTTACTAGCCAATATATCGGCGTGGCCCGGGTTTCCCGATCCCAATAGCATACTGATGGGACCCCGCTCAAAATGGGATCCCGACCCAAGTGGGATACCGACCACTTTAAGATCATGATCCCGAAAGATCCTGATCTCGCTAGGATCTTGATCCCGATGGGATCCCGTTTTAAAATAGGTTATCAATTACTATGGGATCACGATCCCGATGGCATTCCGCTTCCAAATGGGATCCCACATCACAGTGGGATCATGACACAAGTAGGATCCATATTCCATTTATATACCGGCCCCATTAAAATTGCGACCCCTTATGGAATCCGATCCCGATGTGATCCTGATCCCGATCCCGATGGATCCCGTTTCAAAGTAGGATCCCATTTTCCGAAGGAATCGCAATGCCGGTTGGATCTTAATCCCAGTGGGATCCAAATCATTGTGGGTTCCCGATCACCTTTAAATCCGTTCTTCGTTGGGATTCAGTTCCGCTGTGGGATCCCGATCCTTGTGTTATTCCGATCACCATTGATCCCGTTTCACCTTTGGATCCAAGTCCAATATAATTCCCGATTCCACCGCGACCTCTATCCTGGTGCGATCCCGTTCCCGGTGGGAACCTGTACCCGTGGAATCCCGATCAAGGTTGGATTCCGTTTCCTTTTGGGATCCCTATCCTGTCTGATCTCAATCCCAATAGGTACCCGCTGCGAACAGAATCCTAATTGAAGCCAGACACCAATGGGATCCGTGTCCCAGTGGGGTCCCGTACCCAGTTGGACTTTTTTTCGTTTGCATCCTCTTCTCCGATGGGATAGAACCTATAGTATTGTCTAAGCCTATTGATATTTATATAGCTTTTAAAAGCAAAAAATGGAACATTAAGAGTTCAGTGCCATTTGCTATTTGGGAATGGATAATCAAGTGTATGTGTACTAAGTTTAGTCAAGATCCACCTCATCATTTAGGAATATTTTGTTGGTCATTTATTTATATAGCTAATATAAGGGATAAAAAAACGAAATCAGGGCCCCCGGCCCAAAAGGGGATGTTATAAACAGTTCATGAAACCCCGGGAGTCCCAAAGGGATCGTGTTACCGGCACCGATCTCGATCCCACAGTGAATCCTTTCCCTTTGTGATCCCATTTCCCAGTATGTTATCAGATTTCCGATGTAATCCCGATCCCAACGGAATGACGATCCTGATGAAATCCCGATCCAGATTCCAATTAGGATCCCATATGCCGATGGTATCTGGAGTCCTGAGGGATCCCAAATTCCGTTGGATCCCGATCTCGATCAGATCCTAATGGGATTCCTCTTTTATTTGGGATCCCGATCCCGATTATACCATAAATATCCCGACAGGACCCCGTTCAAGATACCGATCCCAATGGGATTCCGCTCCCCATATATATACACATATATTATATATACTTGTCTTAACAAGGAACACTAGAATTAACCAAAACGTTTGGTACCGAAACAACAGTGGCGGTATTTACAAGTGATGGTTTAAAAACAAAACAAAAAAAAAGATTCCATGCCGAGATACGTTAGCACATGTGCATCGCTATTTTAAGGTTCTTAGTTTCAATGTTTTTACTTTACAGTTCAGTACAATAAAGTTTAATGTAGATTGCTTTTTGGTATATATGATATGATATATAAACCATTTTGAAGTCCTATGGCGGTAGGTGCGCTAAGTAGAGCCATGCGTTGG
This sequence comes from Omphiscola glabra, assembly GCA_964017045.1. Classification (NCBI taxonomy): domain Eukaryota; kingdom Metazoa; phylum Mollusca; class Gastropoda; family Lymnaeidae; genus Omphiscola; species Omphiscola glabra. The sequence continues at coordinate 13,641,624 of OZ024798.1, read as the reverse complement.
GACACTAAAAACCATTGTTGCAAACCAGCACATAGGCGGCTCTGGCAATAGGGTCGTTCATCACTGTACAGCAGTATTTACATCCGGCAGCCCCGTGAGACTCTGGGCAGCCCTCTTAAGTAAAACACACTGCTCACATTTTATGGCATAGGACAGCGGCTAGAAAGGGGGCCCTAAAAGATTGTCTGCTCCACTCTTGCCTATCCAGCTTACCGCAGTTGGAGCGAAAACTATGAATGCGGTCGAAATTCAAATTCACACTAAAAAAAAATATTAAAACTTAAACCGATCAAAACTATCCAAATAAAAAGAGATGCTTGGAATGTGCGAAATCTTATCTCAAGACACGGAAAACATGGATAGAGGAGAACAGCTCGTATAGGAAAGGAGATACAAGGATATGGCAGCCCTAAGCAAGACCCGGCTTAAAGGAAAGTGCGAACTTTGCGAGAGGGGCTCTAGACATACGTTCTAGATCAGGGGTGGGCAAACTACGGCCCATCATTTGATTTTATGCGGCCCTCTGAGGCATTTTTTTATTTTAAAAAACTCTTTGTTTTTAAGTCATATTGTTGAATTTTACAGAATTTCATGTACCGTTATAATTGTTTTTACATTTTGTATCAACATTTTTCTAACTTTCAATTTTTTAAAAACAGTCCTTGACTTTTGTCTTGTACTTGTAATGCTAAAATGCGATTTTTAATATAGATAAATGTTTATCGACACGTAAAAATTGGACATAATAGACATGCGGCCCTAAAATAGTTTTACATATGTCAATGTGGCCCTCAGCACAACAAGTTTGCCCACCCCTCTTCTAGATACAACTACTTTTGGAGTGGTCGGGAAGGCAAAGAACGTCGTGAGGCTGGTGTTGGTTTGGCTTCAAATCTGCAGTAATTAGCACTATGGCTGGACTGCCACGAGATGTAAAAAAAAATATTGCATTGAAAATCCTTCCCTTAATAGGAAGAAAACACATCAACTTTAACAGTTGCTATGTTCCAAAAATGACAAACACATAGATAAAGTTAAGACCAGGTTCTATTAAGTTCTGTACACTTTCATAGCTGATTTTGAGGCAGGACAAACTTATAACTCTTGGTGACTTCAATGATAGAGTTGTCCTTGATCACATCACCTGCGCTGCGGTACATGGGAAAGCATGGAGTGGGCCATATCAAACCCATTGTCATCTCATCGACTATGTAATCAACATTAGAAGAAAAGTCGGGACGTGCGTGTAACAAAGTGTGTGTGTGTGGTCAAATTAGCGTCATATCATCACAAACTTAATCCAATAGACGTCCACTGGGGAGGAAGATCCCCACACGTCTGAATACAACAAGTTTGAAGAGCTAGAATATCACAAATCTGTTATGGATGCTCTGAAAGAACGTCTGAAATCTAAATCTCTAGCTAATCACAATATCCGGAATGGTATTCAATGGACCTTGTGGGACCAGCTTGATGACCTCGATTTTGCTGACGATCTTGCCCTTCTCTCCCATACCCAACAACAGATGCAGGAGAAGACCATAAATATTGCAGACACTTCTGCACGTATTGGTCTTAATATTCACAAGGGGAAGAGCAAGGTCCTCAAGGTCAATGCCGCTACCAATACAGAACCCATCAGGCTCAAAGAGGAAGCCCTCGAAGAGGTAGAGAGCTTTGTCTACCTTGGCAGCATCGTGGACAAGCAAGGTGGGACAGATGCTGACATCAAAATAAGGGTAGGAAAGGCACGGGCAGCCTTCCAACAACTAAAAAATATCTGGGCCTCCAAACACCTAAATACCAAACTGAAGATCAGAGCCTTCAACACAATGGTGAAACCGGTTCTACTGTATGGTGCAGAAACACGGAGAACCACTGCTGGGAATATGAAGAGAATCCAGTCCTTCATCAATAACTGCTTAAGAAGGATTCTCGGGATTCATTGGCCCGACACAATCAGCAAACAGAAACTGTGGCAGCGGACAAAGCAAGAACCGGTAGAACAAGAGATCCTCCAGAGAAGATGGAGATGGATTGGCCATACGCTCAGGAAACCTGCCTCCAGCATAACTAGACAAGCCTTGAATTGGAACCCTCAAGGAAAACGGAAAAGAGGCAGGCCTAGGAACACTTGGCGCCGTGAAGTGGAGGCGGATACCAAGAAACTTGGCCACACTTGGTGGGAGGCTGGAGAGATTGGCTCAGGATCGTGATGCCTGGAGGGCTCTTGTAGGCGGCCTATGTCCTAATCACAGACGTCGATGAAGATCGGCTGCTGTTCCTCGAAGACGAAAAGGCGAAAGAGAAGAGAATCACAATATCAAAGCAGATTGGGCATCTCTTAAGAAAGTGGCGTGTAACACCGCAATTTAGTTCTTGAAAAAGCTAAAAAAAACAACAAAAAAACACCAGGACCGGTTCCTTTGAAACTATATTATGATAATTTAGCAAATGATCAAAGAAAGACACCTTATATACAATATCAAACTTGACAACCAAATTTAGATCCCGGGAAAGATGCATACATCAAAATAAGAACAGTGTAGTAACAATTAAGTCAAATGTGTTAGAAAATAACCTGATCAGCCATCTGCAAACCCACATACAGACTCAGCCCCAACAACAGACAGGTGTTTAGAATGGTCATGATTGACCCTCGACAAACGAAATATCAAATATATATATATATATATATATATAAATTCAAATGTAAGTTTGATCAATGACTGGCGTTAGGATAGGTATACAGCCAAAATTTTATTTTTTCACAAAAAAAAAAAGCAGTTGAATGAAAGTGGCACCATTCAAAAGTAGAACGTATGGCGCCCCGGGTCTGGTGCTCCCCTCGTCCAAAATCTTCTTAAGCCTGTTGTTTATGTTTTAAACATAGTAGCTGAAAATAGGACGAAATTTTTGGCAATTCAGCAGTTCAATAATGCAAATATAATACTCTAATATGACAAAGGAGAATATGGAAACATGGAAATGTCTCTCATCAAATAAAGGATACAAATATAATGCGCAAATATACACTGGAAAAGGGAGCCGCCAAACCTGTAATAACAACATTCAAAAAATGTTTCTACTTTCCAAAGCTGGGAAGATCTTTGCCAGATTTTAATTGTCTTCAGATCACCTCAAAGAAAGACTACTTTCTGAAAGTTAATGGTAATTCCATTCTGAAAGTCTGGCATATTTGCTGCACTACAGGTCCACTAAAAATTCCAAGAGCAACGACGAATCCTGTTAATTTCTTTGTTGAAATTAATAATATATTTGTCTCGGTCCAGAGATGACCAGTGGAAGATAATAGAGAAATGTGCCTGGCTGCCCTATTAGAGCTATTAAAATAATAATATATCGCCTCACTTCATTATGATTTGACGGTCAGGGTGATGGAATCTGGAGATGAGTCTTTTGTTTTTGTCGTAACTTAAAGGGCTGCTTTCTAGAACTAATACGTGTTAGCAAGATATTCTAAGCCATGCTGACTGCTGCTTTTCTCAAATATACTGAAGACATTCTTTAAAAAATATATATTTCATTCATCGAAATCGGCCATGACCATTTCAATCATCGTCTTTGTGATTTTTCGGCAATTGGCTGTAGGTACGCAAATGGCTGATGAGACCAATTCTGGCACAAAATATGACTGTGCAGTAAGCAGTAAGTGATGGAGATGGTCGAGGCAACGCCAGGATCAGAAAAAAAACTTATTTTTTATAAAATCTGACGAGACAGACTCATTGCTGGAACATAGTATTTATTATCTTCACATGGGAAGGACGAGCATTGAAATATTTGTGGAAGTCGGGTGCAACAATCAGTATGATTTTATATTGTAAGAATCATTCCAGTGTTCTCAAGAAGTTTGTTACAGAAATGCGGAGAAGGACTGATTTCAAAATTAAATGTAATATGAAATGTAGAAAAGTGAGAGCCATGTCCTATCAACCAACTGACTTCACAAGCCTTTTGTTTTTGTCTCTATTTTCTTTGCTGTCGAAGGCGTTTTTGGGATTACAAGATTAAAAATAATAAATAAGAAGTTGTTTTTATTTTGAATTATTATTACTGCGGAAATGTTTTAATTATGCAGTTTTTTTTTTTGTTGTTTTTTTCGTTTGGTTTATAATATTAAAATGCTTGAAAACTTTATTTGTAAAATTCTAGTGATCCTTAGCAGTTTAAATTAAACGTTCTTTCATGTAGCAATGAGGTAGATGATCTATGGAACAATGTATAAATTTATGTAGTGAATTATGGAAGGGGAAGAAATGACGGCATCACAGTTAATTTTAAAAATTATTATCTTTATAAACACCGTGTGTTTTTTTTTTTTTTTGCTACTGCTTTTTTTTTTTTTTTTGTGGTTTTTGTGTTTTTTGGTCTGTTTTTGTGTTTTTTGGTCTGTTTTTGTGTTTTTTGGTCTGTTTTTGTGTGTTTCTTTTAAATGTTCTTAATTTTTAAATTTTCCTTTGTATTTTTTTATTTATTTATTAAATTTTTTGTGAAGAATTCTAGGATTATAGAGTATGCTTAAAAATATTGCACACTAGTGATGTAACAGATTCGAACATAATTTTTGTTATTGATTGAAAGTAATAAAGAAGTGTTGCTAATGTTAATTTAACTTTAGATGTTACCAAAATAGCAGTGTTTTGTCCCCTGGGCTTCGTAGCAGTCTCTTTCTTAAAACATTTCATAGATGTACGTCCATTTTGGGGCATCTTGATTCGAAGGGGACTTTAATTCAGTTCATGAAATTGAGCAAACATTTTCTGAATGATCCCCCTTGAGATTTCATTCTGTAACTGTACAGAACCGTTTGAAGGAAAACAGATCAATAATTCTTTCCTGACGTTTAACCTTCTAGGTGCTTGTGATATACAGATAGCTTGTATTAACACTTAATTTCGTCTATACAACCAATTAAGGTAAGCTTGTTCACCTTAACGAATAGTTCTTTAATTACTCTCTAGTTATTTACAGCCATACGAAGAAAAATAAACTGTAATTAATTATATGTTGACCATTTTCTTTAATTTTTTTATTTTCATTAAAATGTTTCTAATGTTTCTCACATCAAAACAGTTTAATGTGATATTAGTTTAAATTTACTTTGCAATTCTGCTTTCATATGTTAACTATGGTTCGTTACGTTTGAATAAATATATCTAAACTATGGTTAATTGGAACATATGATAAAACACACATGAATAGAAATGTATATTTTATATATATTCACGGGATGTGCCATGAATTTGCCGATTTTCATATCAGCAGTTCTACGAAAATGGCACCTACAGTACATATAATACCTCCTGCCAACAATACTTAGAATAGGTGCCGTCTCAATTCGTAGCATAAGTCCTGCCTACAATACATTAAATAAGTGGTGCCCCAATACATAGAAAAATTTCTTCCCACAATGCATAGAATAATTTCTTCCCACATAACATATAATAATTTATTCCCACAATACATAGTGCTTCAAAATATATAAAGAATAAGTGTTGTCCACAATATATATAGTAAGTGCCCCCCCCCTCAATATATAGAATAAAAGTGCCACGCAAGTACATCAAATAAGTTCCACTTACAATAGGTATAACAAAATCCACCCCCCCCCCCCCCAATTACATAATAAGTACGGACACAACATGTAGAATGAATTTACCCGTGTCTGACTTTAACGTTGCTAAGGAAGCCCTGTTGCCCTGTTGGCCTGTGCTTGCCCGCCGTCTACCATCGCCGCCTATGTCCTATGTCTTATTTGTAGCCCTTCTGTTATTATCGTTTGAACTTGGCTTCAAAGTAATTATGTTGGTTGTTTCCCCTAGGTTGGACATAAGCCTTCCACGTCCACGTTTCTTATATTTTCATATTTTAAAATAAAATGTAATTTTGTACCGTGACACGGTAATGCCTTGGAAGTTTCGTTCTGTTCAAGTTAACCTAGCGACAAATTGAGGGGTGAGTCAAGTTCGCAATTATTTTTTATTAAAGTAATTAATTATTTTAATTTAGTTTTATTAGCTTTTAATTGTTACATAGACTTTCAAACAGAAGAAAACTATGTCTTAATGTCAACTATGTGTCCGATTATAATGAAAATTAAAATAATCCGTCTATTGTCTAAGTGTTAGACTAACTTTTCACTAAGCTTGGCCTACTTGTTTTCCGCTTTACGGTAAGCCTAATAATAATAAAATAATTATTCGAATAATATCTTACGGTATGTGTTCCAGTTTTAATATAATATGCTATAACCAAAGAGAGGAACATGATTTCAAATTTAACACACGATACGCGATAGCAGCACTTTGTTAACTTTAATATTATACCTTTTTAAAATAATACATTTACAATTTAATATATAAGTTGTTTAAATATTAAGGGCCTATGACTAATATATTTGCTAAAATTTATTTTTTTCCGTGGTCCAATATCATTGTACAAAATTAACATTAAATGCAACCATTTAAATTTTGATAGGTGAAAATATTCTTGGTACCCATTCTTCCGAACTTCATTGGCGTAGTCTCAGTCCTACGTCATGTCATAGGCATGTTTTAGTATTTCTGCTATATTAATACTGATATAAAAAGTATGACATAAGAGCCACTATGAGTCTAAAATGATAATAATAATACTTTTTTCGTTAATATATTTTTAGGGTCTAGGATTAATATAATAAGGCCTAATATAACAGCAACCAACCTTAAAATACTGATGATGGTTAGGAGAGCAACCAACCTTAAAATACTGATGATGGTTAGGAGAGTAACCAACCTAAAAATACTGATGATGGTTAGGAGACTAACCAACCTTAAAATACTGATGATGGTTAGGAGACTAACCAACCTTAAAATACTGATGATGGTTAGGAGAGCAACCAACCTTAAAATACTGATGATGGTTAGGAGAGCAACCAACCTTAAAATACTGACGATGGTTAGGAGACTAACCAACCTTAAAATACTGATGATGGTTAGGAGAGTAACCAACCTAAAAATACTGATGATGGTTAGGAGAGCAACCAACCTTAAAATACTGACGATGGTTAGGAGACTAACCAACCTTAAAATACTAATGATGGTAAGGAGACTAACCAACCTTAAAATACTGATGATGGTTAGGAGAGCAACCAACCTTAAAATACTGATGATGGTTAGGAGAGTAACCAACCTAAAAATACTGATGATGGTTAGGAGACTAACCAACCTTAAAATACTGATGATGGTTAGGAGAGTAACCAACCTAAAAATACTGATGATGGTTAGGAGAGCAACCAACCTTAAAATACTGACGATGGTTAGGAGACTAACCAACCTTAAAATACTGATGATGGTTAAGAGACTAACCAACCTTAAAATACTAATGATGTTTAGGAGACTAACTAACCTAAAAATACTGATGATGGTTAGGAGAGCAACCAATCTTAAAATACTGATGATGGTTAGGAGACTAACCAACCTTAAAATACTGATGATGGTTAGGAGAGTAACCAACCTAAAAATACTGATGATGGTTAGGAGAGTAGCCAACCTTTAAATACTGATGATGGTTAGAAGATCAACCAAGGTTGAACAAGTCATCAGTGCCACACTTTACTAGATTTATTGTTGTCAAGTACATTTAGGTGACACAGCTCGTGTGCCATCTGGAGTCAAAAAAGTTTAAGAAAAAATCAACCATTTGTATCACCTACTTCAGGTTTCCACTTCTGGATCTTCTAAGTCAAGCTGTCAATTTATTCGTCCAATCATGAAACCCTGTTTTTCTACCCGTGTCAGCGAAATACAAGTTCTATAATGAAAAGAGACCAAGACACATTAGGAAACTTTTTTTTCTGGACTCTGTAAAACAAGGCAAAAAGAATCGAAAAATCGTCGGCTAAAAATGTGCGCTCTTTGCTAGGAAATGTATTAAATATATACGTGTATCAACCTTATTGTTTAATTTTATTCTTGTGTTTTGTATTTCAATATTGGTTTTTATTTTAAAATTTCATGCTGGATTTTATGTCATCAACCATAAACATTGTTGAGTTGCAACAGTCATGAACTTTAGCCAAGCAAGTCTGTGTAATCATGGCCTTTTTGGGCTTGTCCAGGTCCTTTTCTCATCGTGAAGAAACAAAAAGATGACTATATCCTGTATATCTACGTGTGTTAATATATACAGAAGCAGTTGAGCGGATTTCTCAACTCAACTTGTATTTTGATTGCACAAAAGATGCGTGGTACGCAAATGAACTCAATTTTAATTGTTTCGATTCAATGGTAAATATCTCCTTAATTTGTTCTTCCATAGTTTTTCAAACACGGCAATCCATTACGTCCACTAACGTAAGAGCGAAAGTATTGCTTAGCTATGAATACATTATTCTCCGTGGAGAGACACATTTACAATAGTTACAACCAAACATATAATCCTTTTAACATTGTAGTCACTTGACAGGTGGAGGTAAGTGCCGTTGAAAAACGCAGGGAAGCGTTCAAAACATCAGATTATCAGTACAGCAGAGAGCTGCCACCTTGGAATCTGCAGCGTCCATTACAGCATTAATACTAGTGCGAGTATCTACCCACAGCGTCGAGATAAACGGTCACGACTAATAAATAGCCTCAACCACACTGTGGGTGGGTCACATTCTGATAGATCATCCCAACATTCTGGATATAACATTATTAATATTAAACACTGTATCGGATACAATTTACGGATATCTGCCTTAGCACACACACAGTGAACAGTATGTTACAGCACTAAGCACACCCACAGTGAACAGTATGTTACAGCACTAAGCACACCCACAGTGAACAGTATGTTACAGCACTAAGCACACCCACAGTGAACAGTGTGTTACAGCACTAAGCACACCCACAGTGAACAGTATGTTACAGCACTAAGCACACCCACAGTGAACAGTATGTTACAGCACTAAGCACACCCACAGTGAACAGTATGTTACAGCACTAAGCACACCCACAGTGAACAGTATGTTACAGCACTAAGCACACCCACAGTGAACAGTATGTTACAGCACTAAGCACACCCACAGTGAACAGTATGTTACAGCACTAAGCACACCCACAGTGAACAGTATGTTACAGCACTAAGCACACCCACAGTGAACAGTATGTTACAGCACTAAGCACACCCACAGTGAACAGTATGTTACAGCACTAAGCACACCCACAGTGAACAGTATGTTACAGCACTAAGCACACCCACAGTGAACAGTATGTTACAGCACTAAGCACACCCACAGTGAACAGTATGTTACAGCACTAAGCACACCCACAGTGAACAGTATGTTACAGCACTAAGCACACACAGTGAACAGTATGTTACAGCACTAAGCACACCCACAGTGAACAGTATGTTACAGCCCACTAAGCACACCCACAGTGAACAGTATGTTACAGCACTAAGCACACCCACAGTGAACAGTATGTTACAGCACTAAGCACACCCACAGTGAACAGTATGTTACAGCACTAAGCACACCCACAGTGAACAGTATGTTACAGCACTAAGCACACCCACAGTGAACAGTATGTTACAGCACTAAGCACACCCACAGTGAACAGTATGTTACAGCACTAAGCACACCCACAGTGAACAGTATGTTACAGCACTAAGCACACCCACAGTGAACAGTATGTTACAGCACTAAGCACACCCACAGTGAACAGTATGTTACAGCACTAAGCACACCCACAGTGAACAGTATGTTACAGCACTAAGCACACCCACAGTGAACAGTATGTTACAGCACTAAGCACACCCACAGTGAACAGTATGTTACAGCACTAAGCACACCCACAGTGAACAGTATGTTACAGCACTAAGCACACCCACAGTGAACAGTATGTTACAGCACTAAGCACACCCACAGTGAACAGTATGTTACAGCACTAAGCACACCCACAGTGAACAGTATGTTACAGCACTAAGCACACCCACAGTGAACAGTATGTTACAGCACTAAGCACACCCACAGTGAACAGTATGTTACAGCACTAAGCACACCCACAGTGAACAGTATGTTACAGCACTAAGCACACCCACAGTGAACAGTATGTTACAGCACTAAGCACACCCACAGTGAACAGTATGTTACAGCACTAAGCACACCCACAGTGAACAGTATGTTACAGCACTAAGCACACCCACAGTGAACAGTATGTTACAGCACTAAGCACACCCACAGTGAACAGTATGTTACAGCACTAAGCACACCCACAGTGAACAGTATGTTACAGCACTAAGCACACCCACAGTGAACAGTATGTTACAGCACTAAGCACACCCACAGTGAACAGTATGTTACAGCACTAAGCACACCCACAGTGAACAGTATGTTACAGCACTAAGCACACCCACAGTGAACAGTATGTTACAGCACTAAGCACACCCACAGTGAACAGTATGTTACAGCACTAAGCACACCCACAGTGAACAGTATGTTACAGCACTAAGCACACCCACAGTGAACAGTATGTTACAGCACTAAGCACACCCACAGTGAACAGTATGTTACAGCACTAAGCACACCCACAGTGAACAGTATGTTACAGCACTAAGCACACCCACAGTGAACAGTATGTTACAGCACTAAGCACACCCACAGTGAACAGTATGTTACAGCACTAAGCACACCCACAGTGAACAGTATGTTACAGCACTAAGCACACCCACAGTGAACAGTATGTTACAGCACTAAGCACACCCACAGTGAACAGTATGTTACAGCACTAAGCACACCCACAGTGAACAGTATGTTACAGCACTAAGCACACCCACAGTGAACAGTATGTTACAGCACTAAGCACACCCACAGTGGACAGTATGTTACAGCACTAAGCACACCCACAGTGAACAGTATGTTACAGCACTAAGCACACCCACAGTGGACAGTATGTTACAGCACTAAGCACACCCACAGTGAACAGTATGTTACAGCACTAAGCACACCCACAGTGAACAGTATGTTACAGCACTAAGCACACCCACAGTGAACAGTATGTTACAGCACTAAGCACACCCACAGTGAACAGTATGTTACAGCACTAAGCACACCCACAGTGAACAGTATGTTACAGCACTAAGCACACCCACAGTGAACAGTATGTTACAGCACTAAGCACACCCACAGTGAACAGTATGTTACAGCACTAAGCACACCCACAGTGAACAGTATGTTACAGCACTAAGCACACCCACAGTGAACAGTATGTTACAGCACTAAGCACACCCACAGTGAACAGTATGTTACAGCACTAAGCACACCCACAGTGAACAGTATGTTACAGCACTAAGCACACCCACAGTGAACAGTATGTTACAGCACTAAGCACACCCACAGTGAACAGTATGTTACAGCACTAAGCACACCCACAGTGAACAGTATGTTACAGCACTAAGCACACCCACAGTGAACAGTATGTTACAGCACTAAGCACACCCACAGTGAACAGTATGTTACAGCACTAAGCACACCCACAGTGAACAGTATGTTACAGCACTAAGCACACCCACAGTGAACAGTATGTCACAGCTCTTGCATGTTTTTAAACGAGTTGCATCTGTTTACATGCTCAATGTTTGTACTAAAGACACTTTGGAATTGTTTCTAAATATATTGTGCTTGCGTTTCAATTTATGTTTCCATATTGATCGCAGTCCCTCTGTTCCCCAAATATTGTCTTGTAATGTGTTGAAGATTTTTAGAAGAATGTATTTTTTCTTGATGCTGGTGCATGTATTGTTCAATGTCACTATTGTACATTGCAGAAATCGTTGCTCCGGGTCTTTGCGATGGCAATAACTCCAAGGACATCTAATGTTAGAAGTAATAATCTATTTATCCATAGTGTGAATTTTTAAAGTGATTTGTATATTTTTTTCATTAATTCTCATTAGTCGTTGAGAACATTTCTTGGCAAAAAACTATATATGTTGGAGATAACTTTTATACATTATTATTAATGTACTTGTGTATTTTGTGTAATAAAAAATGTTTATTTAACTTCAGGATGATTTCAAGCAATCGGATAGAATTAAAATAATTCATCCAATGATAGCACTATATTTTATAAATACAATTGGCAAACCTGGAAAGATGTCCTGGTTATTTGGAGATTTAAAGCATCCATTGATATTTAATTCTGATTACAGTAAAAAAAAAATAATTGCTTCTATATTTTTAAAACCTATTTAGCTGGCGAAACAAGAAACTTGTTAGGGGTACAAAACAACGAAATGACGCTGACTCGGCAAGAAATAACACAAGATTTAACCTCAGATCAGAGTTGCTTAAATTGTGAGTAAAACAAGTGATTAAAATAATCATATGTTGCATTTAATTAATCTTATAAATTGTGAAGAAATTTCAAAAGGACGAGTCTAAATTTTAAATAACATTTAACAAAATGTAAAAAAAGAAAGTTGATTTTGCATATAATTTTTTTTTAAATATAAGTTTAACACAATTCCCCCCCCCCCCCCCCCCCCCCAAAAAAAAAACAAACTACCCCGCCATTTGAAATTCGTTCAAGATTTAAATGTTTTCATGGAAGTAAATATGACATTAAATATCGTTAACAACATGACGTTTTGTGGATTATCATTTAACGGGTTACGAATTATTTCGGGAATTTTGACATTTCTTTTTTTTTTCTTAATCTCGTTCTCATTGAAACCAAAAGACCAACAAGCAACACATCAAGGTGGTATAGAAAGTCATGAAGTCGTTACATCAGCGACTTCCCCAAACATGCGATTCTATTATAAAGATCGCCAAACTCTGGAAACAGTCACACTCCGTAAGTGGTCTTTATTTAAACAATGCAAGCGACGCATGTATTCAAGAAGTATTGATTACATTTAGGAAATGTATCTGGTTTTTTATCATTGACATCAAGATTATTTGTTACTTTAAATAACCCTAGAGAAAGACTTAACTAAAATTGTTTTATTAAAACGATATCTCCGTGTATTCCTCTTTATTCTCATCATTTCGGGAAAAGGAGGGAATGTTACTGTAGTGTGGAAAATAAAATAAAAATTAATCTCTAAATTGTTAGCCTTATTACTATAAAAGTGAAAGTTACCTCAAATGTGTGCCAAAGAGACTTGTTCGAAGTAAATTGTTTTACGAAAATTTGTTCAACAACGAATAATGGTATAGAACCAATAATAAAAAAAGTTATTGAAAAGTTTAAATATGATCCATTTCTCAATCGCTACCTCCCTTAAAACCATAGCTAAAGCTAGAAATATCCGATTCATATCTCATTTTGAAAAAGAATTTGTTCTTAAAAAATAATTAATTTGAATAACATTTCCTTCGAACTAACTTCCTTCGAACAATCATCCATAAAACAATTATTATCTGTAAAATTCCCAGATACGAGAAATGCGATCATCAATATTTAAGTAATTATAAATGAAATACATAAATGTTAAGAAAACAAAACGTTCACACATTTTGGTCATGTTTTCAGATCCAGTGGCTTACAAAGAAAAAGTCTCTGTGATGAATTTGTTTTTCAAAATCGTGTGAACAACAAGAGAAATGTAAAACTAAAAAAAAAATTATACAAAAATGCTTTACTATTTTAATTTAATGATCTGAATTTATATCAACAATCCACACATAGTATTGAAAAAACAGTGGATGGACATTTTGAATTATGTTATATAATTTTTGTTTTGTTAAATAAATGTCCGTAATTATTTGAACTAGAATTGTTTGAAATTGATGCCAAATAGAAAAGAACGCTCTTAAAAGTAACATCGTTAAAATAAAATCATTTTTTTTTTAAATTTTATTCTTAAATAACATGAACTATTACTTTCTTTTATTTAGCCACTTCATTGTTTAAAAGAGAGCGAAATATTATTTCTAAGAATCGAAATCTAAAAAAAAATGTTACATATACATTTACAAAATATTCGAAATAGTAGAATTAGGGAAATCAAAGTGTGTTTAATAATATAATGAATTTTGACAAATTTATTTAAACACAAACAATACATAATGAAATAAATAGGTTTATAAACAATGGTAAGATTATGTTGACACACTTTCTGTGTCTCCCATCAATGCTTAGAGAGGGTTACAAGATAAAATGCAAAACAAACAAAAAGTGCATTTTTTAACTACTGTGTAAAATGTTTTAAATTGTAATTTATGTTTATTATTAAAGTTATATTCTTCAAACATATTAAACATATTTTTAACAATTTACATTCCTAGAGGTTAAATGACAAAATATTTTTCCATATTTACCTTTGAATTGATAAACATAAACTTTTAAGAGTATTTTTAAAGTAACATTTTTTATAGCTTAAATAATGCCAGCTCTTTGTCTTTTAACTGTATTCATCATATGTTTAAAAATAAAAATACATCAAAATGTTTTAAATTTTAATACATGGTGGGCCAATAAAAGTGAGAACATCTCGTAAAATGTGATTTAATCACATAAAAGTAGTTAAACTATACCCATACTAGATTAAATAGTTTACTGATTTACTTACTTACACATTGAACATGATTTCTGATTAGCTAAATATTTCGCAAAAAAATGTATGAAGAATTATAATTAATTAAATTATATTTTGAAACAACTCATATGCTACGATATGTTCTCACTTTTATTGGCCCACCCTGTATATGTTATTCTTAAATGTATATTCTTCAAACATATTAAAGATATGCGCTCTTTTCTTCTAAAGTGCCCTTTACAAAACGTTTTTGTTGTATGTTAACAAATATATATTTTTTATTTACATTTGTACTTTACATAAATCAGAATGCTAAAAAATATATTGTTTTTTTAGCAAAATTATTGGTTATTTTTACTTATATAATACTTTTTTTTTTAAAATAAAGCTTAAATATTTAATTTTTTTTGCAATATTATTGTGAACTACGTAAACGTTAAATTAAAGTTAAATTAAAAAGGAATTTAATATAAAAATTAGGTAGATTATCTACTGACAAATTTATTCACGTGTGCAAGGGATTATCGAAAGGAACACAATGAATTCATTACATTCCAGTTGTACACTTTTTACATAATTTCCATTTTTTATATGATAATATTTTCACTTAAATTAAGCGTTTCTACGGATGTACGGTAGTTGAGAATATTAAAAATCAATAAAATTTCTTCCCTTTTTTTTAACCCACGTCTAAAACATGTATTTTAAAACATAAGATTGTTTCCCTTTACTCAGGTCAACTTTTTTTTTAGCTGTGCTGGCTATTCTAAGTATTTTTTTTATTTAAAGTAATAAGAAACGAAACAATTTTTGAAGCCTAAATAAAATATTAAAAGCTTTTTTTAAAAAAAATTGAAAGAGAAATTACATATTTACAAGTTTCAGCTGATTCCCACATTAGATATTTAAGAAAATAAATATATGCATGTCCTTTCACAAAATATATTTATTTCCTATCATTTTAACAACTAAAATGAAGTAAAAAGAAAAAGGCTGGCAAAAGTCAGGAGATAGGAACGTTTCACACTATGCTTCCACCAACTCCCTTTCTTCAGCTTATAAGCCGCGTGTGTTTAATACCAAAAGATACAACTACATCAGAAGTCACTTCATTTAATTCTATGCAAGAAATTTCGCAACTGATTTACTTATAAATTTGGAGAGAAAGCGGTATTGCTTTCTTTGGCCTTTCGGTTATTTTTTCGGATTAAGTTTTAACAGAAACATTTTGTTGAAATTTTCATTTGGTTTATTTTTTACTTAAAACAATATATTAATTATCAATAATTGTATAAAGGTTTGAGTGGACTGTCCGAGATACGTGAGCGATTGCATTTATATTATTTTAAAGTGAGCACTTAAAATTTCTCGTATAAATAATTTTAATAAATTGATAATCTTTAAGTAGAAAATTAATTGTAGATATATTTCTAAAAGAATTAAATTTTAAATTGAATGTCAATTATACTAGAGTATAATACCATTCCACAGAAAGCATTCCCAAACTTTGACGTGATAAACATATTTTTATACTTTTGTAAAGAAAAAAAAACATATTGTTACATTATACATTTAATTATTATTGTCTAGATTTTTTTGTAATGCAAAATTGTTTTATTTTACTTTTTCCTTTCATCAACAAAATATTTTTTTAAACGTTCAACTGTAAAAAAAATTATGTTTAATTGTATGTATATGGTTATTGGAGAATGGAGAAAAAATTTCCAATATTTCAGTCCCAACAGCTCTTGATATTTTTTTTTTGTTTGTCCTCATGCATTGCTGAATTTACGCCAGGCTTAACAAAAAAAAAAAAAAGATGATGGCAAGTCTAATACGCTGCTCGAATCGAAAGTCAGTCAAGCGGCAAAGTTTTGCACAAATCAGAGAAGGAACGGGAAGAATCAAGAACCAAATTTATGCATTGTTCATAGAGAACCATAACTTTGTTAAGGGCTGAGTATTGAGTATTTCTTATTTATTTGTATATACATAGATCATACTATTTTTGAACATGTAGTTTTGTAAAATTATGTATTGGGTGATGCTCAATTTTACTTTTATCATTGTAAATAAAATAAAGAAAATATGGGAAAAGTAGTTGTATATTTCTATTTTTAAAAATTAGATCTCTTTACAGCCAAATACTTGTTTATCCTTGAAAAGGAATATATTAAAGAAACACATTTCTTACACAAAATATAAATGTCACGTTGGCATCCAATGCATTTTTTAAAACTGTTTTATTTTATTTGTTTAAAGGCATAACATACCTTCACTTATTTAGTACACTCTTATTATACTTCACTTATTTCAAAAGCAACATAAAGGACACCACATCCAGTCTTAGTTTCAAGCTCTTATAATTATGTAGTTTTATAAACATTTTAAGAGATACCAGCTTTAACATGGCACTCCATCTGACTTACAAATGCCTTTTACCCCATCTGGGTCATAGGCCGTCTAGAAGAATGTTCCATTCATCTCGGTCCTGTGCTTTCCTTTCCAGTTGCTTCCATGTGTATCCCATACTTTGTGTGTCGCCTCTAGCTTGCGTCTTAGGCCTTCATTTTTTTTTTCTTTTTTGCCATGTGGATTCCATGTTAGGGATTGTCTGGAATGTTATCTTCCGTTTTGCGGAAAGTTTTGGCTCCATAGAATGGGACAGTTTTGACATTTTTGTTGAAAATGTTGACTTTGGTTTTAAAGACACAACTTGTTGATCTCGTCGCTTCGTGTTGACCTGTTCCTTCATTCTATTTTTTAAAATTCTGATAAAGACATTTCTTGGTAAAGACAGCAGTGTAATTTCCATGAGTCCCTTATACATCTCACATCTAAGATATTCCTACTCATAATTAATAGCGTCCTGGTGGTGGAGAAGAGGGTTTAAGAGTATAATGTATTTTCACTTTGTATAGTAGGAAATTAGTAAGACACAGTAAGGTTAAACCTGAAAGAAGGAACGCAACAAAACAACGAACGTGTCGGCAGGAAGCGTTCATCAGCTAACAAACAGAAAAACGAATAAAATAAAAAATATATATAAAAAAATTATAATATAGCACTTAGCTGAGAAGTAGTGTCCACGATTTTACTACTTCGATGGTAAACAAGTCAGCAATAATCAAGAAAATCTAGATGCAATAATTTAAAATGTAAAATGAAAAGATATAATGTATATCAGCCAGGAGGTCTACCCATTTGTGGAGATGTAGTATTCTAAACAAAATATTTATTTTTAAATTGTATCAAAAAACGTCTCGTCTCCTATGCGTCCTATCAAGGAAATTCAAGTACCTTCGATTGTACGGATGAACTGACGTCGCAGGTCGAATACGGCCCGCGGGCCGCAGTCTAGTAACTCGTGGTCTAGAACATTGAAAACTTAAAATAGATAATTCCTTTATGGGCTATTTATCATTGTGAAATCATTTTGTGCAACCACTCTGCTCGAAAATTTCATAAAATTTTTTGAAGTACTAAAATACTGGAGTAGGTGAATTCATTTTCATTGAGGAGTCGTGAATGCTTAAGAAAATAAGTCAAGTGCTCAATGTCGTACGTTGAAGAAAATACTTTCTGAGCATTAGTTTTATTTAAAAAAAACTTCCAAATAGACTACATTTTTTGTTCACTCTTTGGGCTGTAGAATTACCAGGCTATCACTATAGCGTGCACGTGACAAATAGACATATACACACAAATTAAGAATGAGTACTTTGCATCAATTATTATTAAATAGAAAAGGCAATTTTAAAACAAGGCTTATAAATTGCTTTCAATGTATATTTAATTGTAATAAAACACATTTTGAAGTAATAATTAAAAAAATATTAATTTAGGACAAAAAAAACAGTTTGAAAATAATATTTGTTCAAAAACTATTAACATAATTCCATAGCTTCACGTATGTTAAATTTCATGTTAAAATAAACAAATCACTTAAAACGAATCTTTTTTTAAAACTAGTTACATTAACTTCGCGTTTGTTCAGGGTTAACGAACAAAATTTTCGGACTGTTAATAGACCCTCTGCCCTTCAACCTAGCTTGTGGAAAATTATCAAATTGTCTCGTCGCTGATGATAAACATATTCTATTGATATTCAGACCCACCCCCAACCATCAAAAATCAGTTGTTCCTGTTTTTCAAGTTAAATGTGAAGGAAATATAATGATAGTGATTTCAGGAAATAAAATTCCCGATGGCAACGCTAAATGAGATTCTTTAAAAAGAAATAAAGTGTTTTTTTAGAAAATCTACGATGTAAAAGCGAGTTTGGCATTCGAATATTTATATAGTTAATGGGACGTGAAAATTTTCGTTTCGAGCTTTGAGGGAGGGAGCACAAATTGGGATTCTAATATTTAGTACCTTAATTATATGCATGTATTGTTAAAATTTAAAAACAATTTCGCCCACCCTTCCCCAGTGGTTGATTACATTTTATAAAGGTTTTATACGAAAATATTTGTTTTTTTAAGTTTAAGTAAATAATTTCAATTTTTTCGCACAATGGACATATTTCTGCATGTAATGATATAGTTCCCATAACAGTTTGAAACGTAATAGCAGATAATAATAACACACGCATACA